>JAYESA010000019.1:136263070-136750570 GCA_036927795.1 Iris macrosiphon | reverse complement strand
TTCTGTCCGTGAGGATCCCACCAGAGCGCCTTCTACTTCTAATAGGCCATGAACTAGATCCGAATCATTCTCAATGAATCCATAAGAAGTGATCCCCTTTTTTTCATCGGGTCGGGGTGAAGACCAAAGATCTTGAGCGACCGATCCGGCAGAACAACTCAAAAGATAAAGAAGTGTCGTTAATTTCTTCATGCTCGTTCCAAGTTCGAAGTACCATTTGTACAAATAGGAATCCACTTCCTTACATGGTTTCTTCTTCATATAGATAGATATAGGATCTATGGGGCAATTACTTAGAAGTACATTTTGTGCAACATCACTTCCTATCTGATAGAAAAAGATCCTATGATCCTGAACCGATCTTACCTAGGATCGCAAATCCCAAGTTTGTCTATGAAGAGCCAATCTAATTGTATTAGTTTTTATAATGGATTTTTTCTTTGTAATACTAATTGATAGGGCCTCATTGATAAGTGCTATAAGATCTTGTGCATTGGAACCCATGGTTATGGACCCGAATCCGTTCGTATGGAACATCTTCTTTTCCAAGCAAAATCCCCTAGTATATGAAAGAATAAAAAAGTGCTTTCGTTGTTGTGGAATAAGAAGCATTCATATCTTAATGCATGTATTTAATTTATTCAGAGCTATTAGAGCAGGATCCACTTTTTGGGGAATATGAGTCGAAACAATAACAATTCTAGTAGAACATCGTTCACAATCCCTGGAGAGATAGTTCTCTAATAGACCGAGGGATAAGTAATTCAACTCATTCACATGCAGATCATGAATATTTGGAATCCATATTATGCAAGGAGACATTGCTTTTGCTAATTCGAATTGAAGGGTGATATCAAATCAGTCTACTTTCGGCATCATATACATAATTAGCATATTCGTTATAGTTAGCGGCTCCATATCAAGGTCATCATCAATATCGTCACTATCATCAATATCGATATCATCACTATCATCGATATCATCATGAGGCTTGTCATCCAGGAACCCATTCGAAAATACTGTAATAAAAGGAACATAGGAGTTTGTGGCTAGGTATTTGACCAAACAGGATCGTCCAGTTCCTATAGAACCTATCACTAAAATACCCCTAGAGGGGGATAGGGCTAAGCGGAGCGAAAAGGGTTTTCCATGAGATGCGAAATAAAAACAATTAGCCCCACACGAGGTTTGTGAATAAGTGATTGTCTGATAATGAGCAAAGAATATCTATTTTTTGCTAAACAGGATCCATTGAACTCATAATTCATTAGATACTTTTTATCAATGTCAACTAAGTATCGTAAGTAAATTGATCCCGGTTGTTCAATTATTTGATAACCAGAGTTATTCTTTGATAAAGGATCACTATGAGTTAGACTCAATAGAATTTTCTCAATCCTTTTTTCTGTCGTTAAGGTGGAGAACTGAACCAAGAATTCTCTTTCTTCATCATCAATCGAATCGCTGTTCGTGACCCAGGATTCTATTTTATCATCAATCCAATCACCGTTTACATTTTTTCTTTTTCTTATCAATGAATAGATCTCTTTACTTATACGACTTAGATGTCTCGTATTACTCTAAAATGTGATTCGATTGATGGGATTTGGTATGATACTTATGAGATCGATGAGAGTGATATTCTAATATTTTTTCTTAGAATGTATTAATTTGACCCCATAAGCGGGACCACCACCCAATAGCATGTTGCCACCAGAAGCAGAACCCCATATTTCTTCCAGAGAATCTCCTAATTGTTCCAGAGCAACTAGAAAGAGATTCTTTAACCAGAAAGAATTTAGTTCAGATATAGGATACCTATCCAGAAGTTTTCGCAACTCAATCATGTATGATAGAATCATCAAAGATTTGATCTTTTCTAACTCTGTTTGTAACTCACTAGAGGCTCGAGAAACAAAGAGAAGATGCATACGAACAAGATATACAGCAACAAGAAGAAGGAAAATGATTGAATAGAGAAACTCTCGAGCATTTCTTGATCTCAGATGTGCCCATATCGATGGAACGGGTGACTCATTATTTCGATGAATCATTTCTTCGGACAGAAGATTCTGTAAACACTTATTCGAAATCTCACTTATCAGAGTCCATTGTGGAAGAATCTTCTGAGGAATGGGCTATGATATATCTGATCCATACATAATATCATGAAAAATGGATAAAAATTTTGGACTGCTACTTAGTATCGGTAATGGGTCTGAAAAAGTATCTAAAAAGGTGAAATTTAGATATTTGTACCATGTCGAAGTAAGAAACTATGGCATATATGTTTAGAATAGATTCCATTTTGACTCTAGAGATATGGTAATATGGAGAAGACAAAATTGTAGAAAGGAATTTGTTCGAAAACCAAGAAATATTTGGTTCCATTTTGACCCTATGAAAGGAATTGTTTCAAAAATTATCTAATCATTCAAAAAAGGGTGTCCCCCGATCTCTCGAAAAAGTAAAACAAAACCTTAATTTTCATTTTTTTTATTTCGGGTCCAACTCGATTCGAAAAAGAGAAACTTCCATTATCCTTTTAGGTTCTATTCTATATTCTGTCTTTCCATATCAAGGGATTCCATTTTGTGGGTCGGTCAAGAAAGAACCTTTGTTTTAGATCTAATAGAACAATGGTTGCATCATGCATATTGATTGTTCCAACTATGTTCTGTTTCTTTCATCAAATACTATCTCTTTAGGATCAACTCCAGCATCGAGAAATTAGTTAGTCAGTAAAGATACATGGATTTGGTGTCCTGCCCAAGAAAGAGACCCAAGTCCTAATAATCCCGCTAAGTGGTTATTCAATATGGATTCTACGTCTTGGAACCAAGCCAATTTTGGGGCGGCTTTGTGATAATGAAACCAACCGGCAAAAGCAATAGAAATTACAATTTTAGTGGTTTGGAACAGATTCCATTTTGACTCTAGAGATATGGTAATATGGAGAAGACAAAATTGTTTGAAGCACGCACAAAACCGAAATCGCCCCTTGTTTCAAAGAGAGGAGGACGGGTTATTCACATTTAATTTGATGGTCAGAGGCGAATTAAAAGCTAAGCAGTGGTAATTATAAAGATCCCCCGGGGGGGGAATAGAGATGTCTCCTACGTTACCCATAATATGTGGAAGTATCGACATAATTTCATAGATTCATTCGGTCTGAATGCTACATGAAGAACATAAGCCAGATGACGGAACGGGGAGACCTAGGATGTAGAAGATCATACATGAGTGATTCAGCAGATTTAGATTCCTATATATCCACTCATGTAGTACTTCATCATACGATTCATATAAGATCCATCTGTTTAGATACCATCATATACATCTAGAAAGTTGTATGCTTTGGAAGAAGCTTGTACAGTTTGGGAAGGGATTTTTATTGATAAAAAAGAAGAATCAACTTCAATCAATATGCCCTTAGGCACGGCCATACATAACATAGAAATCACACTTGGAAAGGGTTGACAATTAGCTAGAGCAGCTGGCGCTGTAGCGAAGCTGATTGCAAAAGAGGGTAAATCGGCCACATTAAGATTACCATCAGGGGAGGTCCGTTTGATATCCAAAAACTGCTTAGCAACAGTCGGACAAGTAGGTAATGTTGGGGTGAACCAAAAAAGTTTGGGTAGAGCCGGATCGAAGTGTTGGCTAGGTAAGTGTCATGTAGTAAGAGGAGTAGTTATGAACCCTGTAGACCATCCCCATGGGGGCGGTGAAGGGAGAGCCCCAATTGGTAGAAAAAAAAAACCACAACCCCTTGGGGTTATCCTGCGCTTGGAAGAAGAAGTAGAAAAAGGAAAAAATATAGTGATAGTTTTATTCTTCGTTGCCGTAAATAGGAATATTTAAAATCCCATTTTTGGAATTTTAAATAATGTGATGGACGAACCACGGGAATTGAACCCGCGCATGGTGGATTCACAATCCACTGCCTTGATCCACTTGGCTACATCCGCCCCTTATGTAGCTAAAGGATTTTCTCTTTTTTCCATTCATCATTATTGTATTTATGCTTACCTTCATACTTCGATCAAGATATTCTATTGGACATAGAATGCCAATCTTTAAAATAGGAGGAATCAGCTGTGACACGTTCACTAAAAAAAATCCTTTTGTAGCCAATTATTTATCGGAAAAAATTGAAAAACTCAACATGAGGGAGGAGAAAGAAATAATAGTAACTTGGTCTCGGGCATCTACCATTATACCCATAATGATTGGCCATACAATCGCTATTCATAATGGAAAGGAACATTTACCTATTTATATAACAGATCGTATGGCGGGTCACAAATTGGGGGAATTCGCGCCTACTCTGACTTTCGTGAGACATGCGAGAAACGATAATAAATCTCGTCGTTAATTTTGAACGAGGATCACAAATATTGGTGGGGAAAAAATGATAAAGAACTCATATTCAAGTAGAGAAAAAGAAGTCAAAGTTTTAGCTCAACATATACCTATGTCTGTTTTCAAAGTACAAAGAGTAATTGATCAAATTCGCGGGCGTTCTTATGAAGAAACACTTATGATACTAGAACTCGTGCCTTATCGAGCATCTTTTCCTATTTTAAAATTAGTTTATTCCGCAGCAGCAAATGCTAGCCATAATATGGGTTTGAACGAAGCTGATTCATTCATTAGTAAAGCCGAAGTCAATGGGGGTCCTTTTGTGAAAAAGTTAAGACCTAGGGCTCGAGGATGTAGTTTTCCAATAAAAAGACCAACTTGTCATATAAGAATTTTATTAAAAGAGAAATCTAAATTTTAGATTAATCTAAAAAAATGTAAATTTTTATTTAGAAAAAAGAATGGAAAGATAAAAAAAATATGGGACAAAAAATAAATCCACTTGGTTTCAGACTTGGTACAACCCAAAATCATCATTCTTTTTGGTTCGCCCAACCAAAAAATTATTCCGCGGGTCTACACGAAGATGAGAAAATACGAAATTGTATCAAGAACTATGTACAAAAAAAAATAGAAAAATATCTTCAGGTTTCGAAGGAATTGCACGCATAGAAATTCAAAAAAGAATCAATTTGATCCAAGTCATAATCCATATTGGCTTCCCAAATTTATTAATAGAGGGTCGAGCACAAGGGGTCGAAGAATTACAGATGAATGTACAAAAAGAGTTTCATTCCGTGAACCGGAGACTCAACATTGCTATCAGAAGAATTAAAAAACCTTATGGACAACCTAATATTCTTGCAGAATATATGGCTTTACAATTAAAAAATAGGGTTTTATTTCGAAAGGCAATGAAAAAACCCATCGAATTAACTGAGCAAACAGATACAAAAGGAATTCAAGTGCAAATTGCAGAGCGTATCGACGAAAAAGAAATTGTACGTGTTGAATGGATCAGAGAAGGTAGGGTTCCCCTACAAACAATTCGCACTAAAATTGATCATTGTTCCTATACAATTCGAACTATCTATGGAGTATTAGGCTTAAAAATTTAGATATTTGTAGATGAAGAATAATAGACCTCTTTATTTGGTTTGTCATTCTGCCCAGGACCCGTAATAGAACAAAAAAAAAAAAAAGGGATTTTCCTTAAAATCAAACAAAAATGAAGAATTCTAATTCTATAAGGTTGAATAAAAACCGGTTAACCTTTTCTTAGTAGAATTGCTATGCTTAGTGTGTGACTCGTTAGTTTTTTTTCTTTATAGTATAGTTTAGAATTGGGATTAAAAAAAAGAGAAGGAACCCCACTCTGAACTTAATAATTATATAAACTAAAAACTAATAACCAACTTATTGCGTCGTATTGTCAAGATCCCAAGAAAAAGTCACTATATGACTGACATATAGTTGTAACAACTTAAATAAAAAATATTATATATAAATATTATTCTCTATTTTTGGAAACAAAAAATAAAGGGGTGTAGATAAACGGAAAGATGACAGAAAGAGAGAACAAAAATATCAATGATATATTATTCCAATATGTATGGTCTATGAATCACCTCATAAAAGGCAGTGTGATAAAGCATTAATATTGAGGAAAATAATAATAAAGAGCCTCGGGTTAATACAAACTGAGTAGATTGACTCAAAAATGAATTTTTTGTGGAGCTCCATTGCAGAGTTCAGGCCTAACCATTAACAGAGAAGCTATGGGAACAAAAAAACCTGTGACTACATAGGATTCCATTGAAAACGAATCTTAATCATTCATTGAGTGGGATGGCGGAACGAACCAAGAACAAATTGATTTACTCTGAGAGGTCATGGATTGGCCTTAATAATGAAGCAGTAAAGAGTCAATATTCGCCCGCGAAACCCTTCTTTTTTCTTTTACAAGAAAAAAAAGAAGCATTATCAATAAGTATAGGCGTCTAAATATACAATTTACCTTATAAAAAATGGAATATCAATGAAATCTCATTACTTAGTGTATTATTTATTAAATTAAATACATATGTATCCGTAATATTATTGAATCATTTCATTCGCGAGGAGCTGGATGAGAAAAAACTTTCATGTCTGGTTCTGGAGTAGAGATGGGATTATGAAAGAACCATCTATTATAACCCAAAAAGAACCAGATTTTATAAGCAACATAGAGGAAGAATGAAGGGAATATCTTGTCGAGGCAATCGTATTTGTTTCGGCAGATATGCCCTTCAGGCACTTGAACCCGCTTGGATCACAACTAGACAAATAGAAGCAGGACGAAGAGCAATGACACGATATGCGCGTCATGGTGAAAAAATATGGGTACTCATATTTCCCGACAAACCCATTACAGTAAGACCTACAGAAACACGTATGGGTTCGGGGAAGGGACCCCCCGAATATTGGGTATCCGTTGTTAAACCAGGCCGAATACTTTATGAAATGGGCGGAGTATCAAAAATTGTAGCCAGAGCAGCTATTTTAATAGCTGCGTGCAAAATGCCTATACGAACTCAATTTGTTATTTCAGGATAGGAATGTAAAACTAAACGAAAGGGAAGGGGGTATTAAGGATTAAAAAATAACCGTACTTTACTTATTTATTTTTTGGTTTTTAGACGAACACTATTTCTTTTTTCCTCTTTCTTTGCATTGAAATAACGGATTCAAATAAAAATGATATGATTCAACCTCAGACCCTTTTGAATGTAGCGGATAATAGCGGAGCTCGAGAATTGATGTGTATTTGAATCATAGGGGCTGGTAATCAAAGATATGCTCATATTGGTGACGTTATTGTTGTTGTAATCAAAGAAGCAGTGCCCAATATGCCTCTAGAAAGATCGAAAATAATTAGGGCTGTAATTGTGCGTACACATAAAGAACTCAAACGCGACAATGGTATGATAATACGATATGATGACAATGCAGCGGTTGTCATTGATCAAGAAGAAAATCCAAAAGGAACTCGAGTTTTTGGTGCGATTGCTCGGGAGTTGAGACAGTTAAATTTTACTAAAATAATTTCATTAGCTCCCGAGGTATTATAAATAAATACTAGTAGATAAAATTATGATATAGTTATAGTAGGATATCCAAAATGGATCAAATTAGTGGATTGTGTCTCACGCATATACTTTGAAAAATGGAATAATTCAAGCAAAAAAACATGTTGATTATATCAAAATTAGGAAGCAACAAGAATTTTAATTCATCATGGGTAGAGATGCTATTGCTGATATAATAACTTCTATAAGAAATGCTTACATGGGTAAAAATGGAACAGTTAGAATAACATCTACTAATATAACTAAAATCATTGTTAAAATACTCCTACGAGAAGGTTTTATTGAAAATGTTCGAAAATATCAGGAAAGTAACAAATATTTCTTGGTTTCAACCTTGCGACATAAAAGAACTAGGAACGGAATATATAGAACTATTTTAAAACGTATCAGTCGACCGGGTCTACAAATCTATTCCAACTATCAACAAATTCCTAAGATTTTAGACGGAATGGGGTTGTAATTCTTTCTACTTCTCGAGGCATAATGACAGATCGAGAAGCTCGACTAGAAAGAATTTGAGGAGAAATTTTGTGTTATATATGGTGATCCTACTCTGGTATCCTAATTTGATCTCTAACTTCCTATTTGTTTGTGAAATAGAAAGGAAAAGTGAGTTATATAACTCTTCCTCCATTAGTGGATACTTCAAGGGAGGTTACCTGGAATGAAAGAACAAAAATTGATTCATGAAGGTTTAATTACTGAATCACTTCCCAACGGTATGTTCCGGGTCTGTTTAGATAATAAAGATCTAATTTTAGGTTATATTTCAGGTAGGATCCGGCGCAATTTTATACGGATACTGTCGGGGAATAGAGTAAAAATTGAAATAAGTCGGTATGATTCAACTAGGAGACGTATAATTTATAGACTTCGCAGCAAAGATTTGAATGATTAGATGATTTTTGAAAAAAAATCCTTTCATTATCTTTATAATAGGTAAAAATAAAATATTAAATCAAGGTACCCATTCCATGACAGATCTTAACTTACCCTCTATTTGTGTTCCCTTAGTGGGCCTAGTATTTTCGACAATTGCAATGGCTTCTTTATTTCTTCATGTCCAAAAAAATAAGATTGTCTAGATACGACGGGACAAAATTGCATCAATTTTTTTCAATACTGGATTATAATAAGCTATTTTTTTAGTGTAATATGGTAGGATATGTGACTCTTTTCGAACACAAAATAAATGAAAGAACTGTTATGTATGTGGATACATTATATCTGCATAAATTCATGTATATGTGGGTGGGTATAGTTGGTTAAAAATGATCAGCGAATATTTTTATAATTTATAATAGAAAGTTAATGTATCTAACCAATTACTTCCAACGGTTCATATCAGAATAGTACTAGTTGATGAAAGTTACTTCAGCATTAATAAAAGTAAAATTCATTTTGGTTATTCTCTCAATTCTAATCGAATACAACTAGATCTAATATAGTATGAACTGGCGATCAGAACATATATGGATAGAACTAATAATAGGGTCTCAAAAAATAAGTAATTTTTTCTGGGCCTGCATCCTTATTTTAGGTTCGCTAGGATTTTTAGTGGTTGGAACTTCCAGTTATCTTTGTAGGAATCTGATATCAGGATTTTCATCTAACCAAATCATTTTTTTCCACAAGGGATCGTGATATCTTTTTATGGGATCGCAGGTCTATTTATTAGTTCCTATTTATAGTGTACAATTTCATGGAATGTGGGTAGTGGTTATGACTAATTCGATAGAAAAGAAAGAATAATGTGTATTTTTTGTTGGGGATTCCTCGGAATAAATCGTCGAATCTTCCTTCGCTTCTTTCTGAAAGATATCCAATCAATCAGAATGGAGGTTAAAGAAGGTATTTTTCCTCGCCGTGTTCTTTATATAGAAATCAGGGGCCAAGGAACCATTCCCTTGACTCGTACTGATGAGAATTTTACTCCACGAGAAATTGAACAAAAAGCTGCAGAATTAGCCTATTTCTTGCGAGTACCAATTGAAGTATTTTGAAATGAAGAATGCATATTTTCTCAGCATGAGGGAGGGAACTTGCTAATTTTATTTTAATTTAATACAACTGGAGTTTCTTCAGAATATTCATTTTTTTATCCAAAAAAGACCCTTATTCTATTTACATAGTCCTTCTAGACCCAGGGACTAAATTATTACACAAAAATGGAAATAGATCCCTGGGTTCGATACCTTGTTATATAACTTATAACTCGTACTTTAGAGAAATATCAGATAGAGTTGACGAATGAAGCAGTTCATTAACAATTCACAGATAAAAAATGAAAAAAAGAAAGCATTGACTTCCCTTCCATATCTTGCATCTATAATATTTTTGCCCTGGTGGGTCTCTCTATCATTTAATAAAAGTCTGGAACCTTGGGTTACTAATTGGTCGAATACTAGGCAATCTGAAACCTTGTTAAATGATATTCAAGAGAAAAATATTCTAGAAAAATTCCTAGAATTAAAGGAACTCCTCTTGTTGAATAAAATAATAAAGGAATACCCGGAGACACGTATACAAAAGCTTTCTATAGAAATACACAAGGAAACGATACAATTGGTCAAAACCCACAATGAATATCATCTCCATATAATTTTGCATTTCTCGACAAATATAATCTGTTTCGCTATTCTAAGTGGTAATTTTATTCTGGGTAATGAAGAACTTGTCATTCTTAATTCTTGGGTTCAGAAATTCCTCTATAAATTAAGTGACACAATAAAAGCTTTTTCTATTCTTTTAGTTACGGATTTATGGATCGGATTTCACTCGACCCACGGTTGGAAACTCATGATTGGTTTGATCTACAACAATTTTGGACTTGTCATGCCCTAGTCCCAAAAATGCCGAGGGACTGGACACGTGGCAATGGCCAGCAGCACGCACCGATGGACAACCCAATTTAATGGATCCATCAGGGCATGCTTAAGCTGTAGTCTAGCAATTGATAGAGCAAATAATAAAGGTCACAGACTAATCTATCTCATCCACAACAGATAACCACAGAATAGATGCCAGAAATGATGCAATAGAAATAAATATGCAATATCAAATAAGGTTATCTCGGGAAACAAATCCGAGAATTATTCTGTTACATTTAATGTAAATAGACAGAAAATAAATGAACTGGAATAGAAACAGAAACAGAAATAACTGACTATATACAGCCAATGCTCAGGAGAAGTCCTCTGGTGCGAGCTCGTCTTCAAGTCCTGGTACAGCTCCTGGAAGTGCTCTGGTACGGGGTATCTCTGGATGGATCTCTTCAGCTATACCTGGGGACATAGTCCATTCCAGGTCCTCAGGGGACATAACAAGGTACAAATAATACAAGCCAAAATATAAGCAGTGCAGCAGAATTAAATGAAACAGCAGGGTAAACTATGTAACCAGCTAAGTGATAAATGCAAGTTGAGAGCATCACTAGAACTCAGGCTGAGACCGCTACAAGCTCTGTGTCGGGGAGCCGGTAGCAGTAATAACACGTAAAGGGTCTAGCTCTGCTGGAGAGTCTACGACCTCACACTAATAATATATATATATAAAAACAGCCTGTAGCCTGTGTGTCTCTCCCCACCCAATGTAATCCACGTCTCATGTCCATGACACGCAAGATCATAACTAATGCAGCAGTCATATAATGTCTAGGAATAAACTGTCCATGTCATACCTGTATCCTATGCAGAATCATCGTGAATATCTCAAGAAGATTATGTCCATGATAGTGTCAAGTGTCCTGGGTTTTGTTGTACTTGATAGGACAAGTACCAAGAGTAAGGGTATCGAATATCCATCTCTAAATGACGTACCCAACACCGCGTACGGTGTTGGCACCCGACTATGATCGGACACTCGGTACGTCACACGTTTCCTAGGTTAAGCAGTTAAAACAAGTTATAAATAAAACAAGGAAATATGCAACAAGACTGTAAAGTTGGCAAGGTATACTTGCCCTCTGATATATAACTAAACCAAGGAATATTTAGCAAAGACTGCAAGTTTTGGCGAGGTACACTTGCCTGTGGTTCCGGCTCTGATTTCGGCTCTGACTTCAGTGGGAATTGCAGGCGGTACTCTGGTTACTGAAACAAATATCACCATCAAATCCAGATAATATCAATCAGCTAGAAACGCCTGTCCTTGGGTCCAATTTGGAGACAAGGGCAGAAACGGCAGTTTCGGGCCAAAACGGGGTCCACCGGTGGGCCCGCTTTGCACCGAAAAATGCGTCAGGGTCAAAGGTCTCCAAATTCCCCAAACTTAGTGTCAACAGGTCAGGAACGATGATACGAACCCAACGGAACTTCCAGAATTGGATTCCGATGAGCCGAACACAAAATCGCCCGTCGAGCGGGGCCTGTGGGGCCCACGACACGCGATTTCGTCAACGTTCTCAGAATCGAACCAAACTTGACCCACAGGACCAGCGTATCGCTACGAGTCCGATGGCGCAAGTTTTGTCTCGATCCAACGTGTGTACACAAAGTTAGGGCACGTTCCAGAAAGTACGGATACGGGATGATGTCCGCGGATACGCGTTGATTCCGGTGTGCACGCACACCCGAATCAGCTTCCGCGAAATCCCACACGTCCGTATCGACGAGGCGCTCGTGTCTGTGAAGACCGCGCGCGACCAAGTCGTCCCGTTTGGCGGGGCGTACTCGGTTCTGGGGTGAAACAGGGTCTGGTTTTTTCCTTTTTTTGGATCACGGTGTGCGATCACCACAGGACGCGATGCCCCGAACGGTTTATCCGGACACCGAGATGGTCATACAGGCTTCGCAACGCAATTTGCGGAATCGAAAACGGAGCTACGAGTGAAAAGATATACGCACCTGAAGGGGACCCGAAAATCAGGGCCAAATCGTGTCCGATTCGTGTCGGACACGGACTCGAGAATTAGGGTTAGGGCTGGACTATCTCGCCGGACACGGCGGCTTGGGCGGCCGTGCAGAGGCGGAGGGGGCCGGGGGCAGCGGCGGTTCGCGGCGCGGTGGCTGGGGGCTCGCCGGCGACGGCGGCGCGGCTGGGACGGTGGAGCTGCTGCCGCTGCTGCTGTTGCTGTGGCTGCGGCTGTTCGTCGCCGGAGACGAAGGGGGAGGAGGAGAGCTGACGGCGGCGAGGCGAGGCCGGGGCGGTGGTCGACGGAGAGGGGGCTAGGGCGGAGCACGGCGGCGGCGAGTGGTGGTGGTCGTGGGGGCTGGAGACGGTGAGGGGGGGTTTTATAGGGTGGCCGGGGGGGTTTTATAGGGTGGCCGGGGGGGTAGGTCATGGCCCTGGGAGGCGGAGGAGGGGGACGTCGTGGCGGGCAGCGCGGCGGAGGGCGCGGCGGAGGCGGCGCGCGACGCGGGGCGGTTGGCCGGGTCGAGCGGAGCGCGGGGAGAGAGGAGGGGTCGGGCTAGCGGGTTGCGGGTCGGGTCTGGCGGATCCGACCCGCTAGGGCTGGGCTCGGGTTGGGCTGGGCTGGGCCGGGCCAACGGGCCGCGGGCCGGGCTGGGCTGGGTATTATATAATAAATAATAATAATAATAATATAAAATCAATAATTAATTAATAATTAATTAATTAATTAATTAAATACTTTTTAGGCATTTAAAAATAGGTCCGGGGCCCGATAAATTCCAGGAAAATTGTCCTAAGTCCAGTTTTTTATTTTACATCCAAAAATATTATTTTCATAATATTTTAAAATCATTTAATTTTAATTAAAAATCATTTAATAATTAAAACCCTATTTTAAATTCCAGAAAATTCCCAGAAAATTCCAGAAAATTGTGAAAATTCCAAGTTTTTAAAATTTTGAAAAATCAGGGGGTTTATAATCTACCCCCCTTAAGAGGATTGCGTCCTCACAATCAAAGAATAACCTGTCAACAGAGATGACGCGGTCGCAACATCGTTTGAAAATACATCACAAGATACTTAGGGAAGTACCGTTTCCCTAAAAATGAAAGTTCTGCACTTTCCAGAGAAAATCTAGTTAAAGCAAGAATATTTTATGAAAACCAGGTTGTTATTAACAAGTTGTAAATTACTAGGTTGGGGCTGAGGTCACGAACCAACGGGCACGGACTACAACAAGACTAGAAACGGATAACTATAAATCACTTACGCGCATCAGCTATTCCACGAATCGGAGCGTTCTCCACGATCTTCGCTGGAGCTTGTCCGGGTCCTTGCAGTTGCTTCCTCTGCTGCTGTTGAGTCTGCCGGAAGAGTATTGCCTGGGTTACCAAGGGTGGCCTCGGTATTGGTGAAGCTTGCAATGCTGGAGAGGCTGACCGTGGTGCTGGTAACACTTGCTGGTTACCTGTTGGTACTCTGTCTCTACGCTCAGGGCATTCTTTGAATGAATGCTGACTGGATCCGCAAGCTATGCATAATCTCTTCTTTCTTCTGCATTCGTCCTCGGTGTGGCCTCGCTTGCGACAATATGGACAGACAGGTATTGCCGATGGAGATGCTTCTGGTGGCTGGTGTAGGTGAGACTTCCTTGCGATTTCTGCCTGTGGCACAACAGTTGGGGCTGATGAGGCGGGTTGAAGATTCGTCACTGCTTTCTTCCGATGCTGAGGACAATCCTTGGCTAAGTGTTCATTGGTTCCGCAAATCAGGCATAATCCTAACTTACTTCTGCACCAGCTCTCAATGTGGCCTTGTTTGTGACAATGTTGACAGGTAGGCAGTACTTGCGGAGATGCTTCGGGTGGCTGGTGCAGCTGAGACTTCTTTGGAGTTCCTTCCTGTGGTGTTCCGGCTGGTGTTGATGTGGCTGGTTGGTGAATCACCACTGGTTTCTCTCGACGTTCTGGGCAATCCCTTACCGAATGCTTCTGGGATCCACAAGATAGACATTGTCCCAGTCTGCATCGGCATTCTTTAGCGATGTGGCCTACCTTGCCACAGTAGTGACAAGTAGGAAGGAATGAGACTCCTGATGCTGTTCTTGGTAGTGGATGTATCTGTGGCCGCTTTGCAGCTCTTTCTTGTTGTGATTGGTCCGGTGCTGACGCATACGGCCGCTTTTGGCTGGACTCGATCCTTGTGGTGCACTCCACGGGTCTTGCTGCAGTGAGGACGTCCTTGTCGAAGGCAATCACATTTGAACTGTTTGGCCTCAGTGACTCCGAGCTAGTTCTATCGAGGGAGTTCTCCGATTGATTTTGTTGAGCTTCTTGTTGCACCCTTTGATAGGCTTGCATCATTATGTAGAACATGCGGAACATCTGCTGTTCGTCCATAGGCGGTCCCAGTGGGAAGGAAGGCATCGGTGGAGTAGGCTGCGTTGAGGGTGGAACGCTATCTTGATGGATTATTGAGGCAGGCTGACTTGCTTGACTGCCTTTTGATGATTGGCCTTCACCGACTGGTATCACATCGTCTTCTTGGGTAACCACAACGGGTTGTGGTGTTTCTTCATGAGCCTCATTGCTGGCTTGTGGGTTCATTTCCCTGTATCAAATACAAACGATAAGAGGCGCACAGAAATCAAGGCAGGATGCAAGCCAATAAATTAATTCGAATAGATATCAAGAATGATTCAAGCAAGTGGATGAGAACCTAAAACTTATCCTAGCTTTATTGCAGGCCTGTTCGGTCCCTGAGTTGAAACCGAACAAATTAGTCGTGACCTGCATGGGCCACCACAAAAACCATATCACGCCCCAGTCCCAAAAATGCTGAGGGACTGGACACGTGGCAATGGCCAGCAGCACGCACCGATGGACAACCCAATTTAATGGATCCATCAGGACATGCTTAAGCTGTAGTCTAGCAATTGATAGAGCAAATAATAAAGGTCACAGACTAATCTATCTCATCCACAACAGATAACCACAGAATAGATGCCAGAAATGATGCAATGGAAATAAATATGCAATATCAAATAAGGTTATCTCGGGAAACAAATCCGAGAATTATTCTGTTACATTTAATGTAAATAGACAGGAAATAAATGAACTGGAATAGAAACAGAAACGGAAATAACTGACTATATACAGCCAATGCTCAGGAGAAGTCCTCTGGTGCGAGCTCGTCTTCAGGTCCTGGTACAGATCCTGGAAGTGCTCTGGTACGGGGTATCTCTGGATGGATCTCTTCAGCTATACCTGGGGACATAGTCCATTCCAGGTCCTCAGGGGACATAACAAGGTACAAATAATACAAGCCAAAATATAAGCAGTGCAGCAGAATTAAATGAAACAGCAGGGTAAACTATGTAACCAGCTAAGTGATAAATACAAGTTGAGAGCATCACTAGAACTCAGGCTGAGACCGCTACAAGCTCTGTGTCGGGGAGCCGGTAGCAGTAATAACACGTAAAGGGTCTAGCTCTGCTGGAGAGTCTACGACCTCACACTAATAATATATATATATGAAAACAGCCTGTAGCCTGTGTGTCTCTCCCCACCCAATGTAATCCACGTCTCATGTCCATGACACGCAAGATCATAACTAATACAGCAGTCATATAATGTCTAGGAATAAACTGTCCATGTCATACCTGTATCCTATGCAGAATCATCATGAATATCTCAAGAAGATTCTGTCCATGATAGTGTCAAGTGTCCTGGGTTTTGTTGTACTTGATAGGACAAGTACCAAGAGTAAGGGTATCGAATATCCATCTCTAAATGACGTACCCAACACCGCGTACGGTGTTGGCACCCGACTATGATCGGACACTCGGTACGTCACACGTTTCCTAGGTTAAGCAGTTAAAACAAGTTATAACTAAAACAAGGAAATATGCAACAAGACTGTAAAGTTGGCAAGGTATACTTGCCCTCTGATATATAACTAAACCAAGGAATATTTAGCAAAGACTGCAAGTTTTGGCGAGGTACACTTGTCTGTGGTTCCGGCTCTGATTTCGGCTCTGACTTCAGTTGGAATTGCAGGCGGTACTCCGGTTGCTGAAACAA
Organism: Iris macrosiphon; assembly: GCA_036927795.1. Lineage (NCBI taxonomy): Eukaryota > Viridiplantae > Streptophyta > Magnoliopsida > Asparagales > Iridaceae > Iris > Iris macrosiphon. The sequence continues at coordinate 136,734,144 of JAYESA010000019.1, read as the reverse complement.
ACATCACCATCAGATCCAGAAAATATCAATCAGCTAAAAATGCCTGTCCTTGGGTCCAATTTGGAGACAAGGGCAGAAACGACAGTTTCGGACCAAAACGGGGTCCACCGGTGGGCCCGCTTTGCACCGAAAAATGCGTCAGGATCAAAGGTCTCCAAATTCCCCAAACTTAGTGTCAACAGGTCAGGAACGATGATACGAACCCAACGGAACTTCCAGAATTGGATTCCGATGAGCCGAACACAAAATCGCCCGTCGAGCGGGGCCTGTGGGGCCCACGACACGCGATTTCGTCAACGTTCTCAGAATCGAACCAAACTTGACCCACAGGACCAGCGTATCGCTACGAGTCCGATGGCACAAGTTTTGTCTCGATCCGACGTGTGTACACAAAGTTAGGGCACGTTCCAGAAAGTATGGATACGGGACGATGTCCGCGGATACGCGTTGATTCCGGTGTGCACGCACACCCGAATCAGCTTTCGCGAAATCTCACACGTCCGTATCGACGAGGAGCTCGTGTCTGTGAAGACCGCGCGCGGCCAAGTCATCCCGTTTGGCGGGGCGTACTCGGTTCCGGGGTGAAATAGGGTCTGGTTTTTTTCTATTTTTGGATCGCGGTGTGCGATCACCACAGGACGCGATGCCCCGAACGGTTTATCCGGACACCGAGAGGGTCATACAGGCTTCGCAACACAATTTGCGAAATCAAAAACGGAGCTACGAGTGAAAAGATACACGCACCTGAAGGGGACCCAAAAACCAGGGCCAAATCGTGTCCGATACGTGTCCGATTCGTGTCGGACACGGACTCGAGAATTAGGGTTAGGGCTGGACTATCTCGCCGGACACGACGGCTTGGGCGGCCGTGTAGAGGCGGAGGGGGCCGGGGGCAGCGGCGGTTCGCGGCGCGGTGGCTGGGGGCTCGCCGGCGGCGGCGGCGCGGCTGGGGCGGTGGAGCTGCCGCCGCTGCTGCTGTTGCTGTGGCTGCGGCTGTTCGTCGCCGGAGACGAAGGGGGAGGAGGAGAGCTGACGGCGGTGAGGCGAGGCCGGGGCAGTGGTCGACGGAGAGGGGGCTAGGGCGGAGCACGGCGGCGGCGAGTGGTGGTGGTCGTGGGGGCTGGAGACGGTGAGGGGGGGTTTTATAGGGTGGCCGGGGGGGTAGGTCGTGGCCGGGGGAGGCGGAGGAGGGGGACGTCGTGGCGGACAGCGCGGCGGAGGGCGCGGCGGAGGCGGCGCGCGACGCGGGGCGGTTGGCCGGGTCGAGCGGAGCGCGGGGAGAGAGGGGGGGTCGGGCTAGCGGGTTGCGGGTCGGGTCTGGCGGATCCGACCCGACCCGCTAGGGCTGGGCTCGGGTTGGGCTGGGCTAGGCCGGGCCAACGGGCCGCGGGCCGGGCTGGGCTGGGTATTATATAATAAATAATAATAATAATAATATAAAATCAATAATTAATTAATAATTAATTAATTATATAAATAAATACTTTTTAGGCATTTAAAAATAGGTCCGGGGCCCGATAAATTCCAGGAAAATTGTCCTAAGTCCAGTTTTTCATTTTACATCCAAAAATATTATTTTCATAATATTTTAAAATCATTTAATATCAATTAAAAATTATTTAATAATTAAAACCCTATTTTAAATTCCAGAAAATTCCCAGAAAATTCCAGAAAATTGTGAAAATTCCAAGTTTTTAAAATTTTGAAAAATCAGGGGGTTTACAGGACTGGCTCATAATGATCAAATTATATCTGGTCTTGTTTCCACCTTTCCAGTTATTCTAGATACAATTGTGAAATATTGGATCTTCTATTTTTTAAATCATGTATCTCCTTCGCTTGTAGTAATTTATCATTCAATGAATGAATGAAGAACTTAAAAGAAAGCATTTTACTTATTCTTTATACTTCTCTCTCTTCAAGGCATTCCTCCTATATTCCAGTACAATTATTTTCGTACAATGGCAGATTTGTGGATAGGGAACTATACTAGCTACCTATCTAATTTATTGTAGAAATTCCGAGATCAATGATTGTACCATGCAAAATAGAAATACTTTTTCTTGGGTAAAGGAACAGATGACTCGATCTATTTCTGTATCGATCATGATATATGTAATAACTAGAGCATCCATTTCAAATGCATATCCCATTTTTGCGCAGCAAGGTTATGAAAATCCACGAGAAGCAATGGGGCGAATTGTATATGCCAATTGCCATTTAGCTAATAAGCTTGTGGATATTGAAGTTCCACAAGCTGTACTTCCTGATACTGTATTTGAAGCAGTTGTTCGAATTCCTTATGATATGCAATTGAAACAAGTTCTTGCTAATGGTAAAAAGGGGTCTTTAAATGTGGGGGATGTTCTTATTTTACTTGAGGGATTCGAATTAGCCCCCCCCCCCCCCATCGTATTTCTCCTGAAGTGAAAGAAAAAATGGAAAATCTTTCTTTTCAGAGTTATCGTCCCAATAAAAGAAATATTCTTGTGATAGGTCATGTTCCAGGTCAAAAATATAGTGAAATTATCTTTCCCATTCTTTCCCCCGACCCCACTACGAAAAAAGACGTTCACTTCTTAAAATATCCAATATATGTAGGTGGGAACAGGGGAAGGGGCCAGATTTATCCCGATGGGAGCAAGAGTAACAATACAGTTTATAATGCTACATCCGCAGGTATGGTAAGCAGAATAGGACGTAAAGAAAAAGGGGGGTATGAAATAACCATAGTGGATGCATCGGATGGACACCAAGTAGTTGATATTATACCTCCAGGACCAGAACTTCTTGTTTCAGAGGGAGAATCCATCAAGCTTGATCAACCATTAACAAGCAATCCAAACGTGGGAGGTTTTGGTCAAGGAGATGCGGAAATAGTGCTTCAAGATCCACTGCGCGTCCAAGGTCTTTTATTCTTCTTTGCATCCGTTATTTTGACACAAATCTTTTTGGTTCTTAAAAAGAAACAGTTTGAAAAGGTTCAATTGTACGAAATAAATTTCTAGATCCAGAGATTACTTAACATCAAATTAGTAAAAAGCGCAGAATTCCTGTCGATCAATATAATTATGTTATGTAATGTATGATCAAAAAATTATTGGAATCCCTTTACTTTCTTTGTTTATACTTTTTTGTGGGAGGTCCGGAATTCATTACTTGTATCCCATTTCTAGTACTAGATAATAGGCCTACAAAAAAGGAAGGATACAGGCAAGGACGTGACAAATGAAAGGAAGAACAAATACTTCTAGGAGAGGGGGGATTACCAATCTTTCTAATCTTCTATTCGACACAAGAGAAAGGATTTTATACCCTTTTCTTGTGTCGTCTTGTGTCGAAATAATAATGATTTTGATCATGTTCATCAAAGATTACTATTTCTTCTTTTCCGGGTCTATAAAAATTCTTTTATTTAGATTCATAAGAAGTAGTGGACAAACAAAGGAGGGGTAGAGGGAAATAATTCATTGAGAAAATATAACTTCTTTTATTATTCATATTCAATTAACTTCAACTTATAACTTATAAAAGAAAAATTCTTCAAATAATTGGACTTTTACTCTTTTGCTTCAAAAGCGGATTTAATTCCATTTTTCAAAAACATCATAAGAAACAAAGGAATAAGGTGGTTTGAGACATCAGAGCAAAGGATCCATTTTCTCATTTCTACGAATCCAATATTTTTCTTATGTTGACTGGATAACTTTCTAATTTGTATGTTATGGAATAGAAAAAAGTCTCATTCTAAGAGTAAGAACTCGGTGGGACCTTACCCCTTTGTTTGATTAGAGGGGGAGTAGGGTCCCGCTGAGTTCTTACTTTTTCATATCTACAATCTGGTTCCTACAAAGATGAACCCAACCAGGAATATGAACCGTAAAAGAAAATACCTACTAAACCAATCACAGGAATACCAGCTACAGTATCTATCAGCCAAAGAGGAATCCTTCCAGTAGTATCGGCCATTTCCCTCACTTTCCTCCATATTTCATCAAGTGGTCTTGCTATAGATAAAAACATTCATGGATAATTATGAGGATGATATCCTTCCGAATGGGATAAGAGAATTCCTACTACTCTTTTTCTTTCTAAAGGAGATTAAAACCCGTGGCTAACACTTTCTCTCAATTGAAGAAATAATTGGAAAATAAAACTGCAAGTACAAAAATGAGTAATAAACCCCAGTATAGACTGGTACGATTCAATTCAATATTTTGTTCATTCGGGTTGGATTGTGTCATAGCTCTATAATTCGAATTAGGTTTATCGTTGGATGAACTGCATTGCTGATATTGACCCCGAAAAAGAAATGGTAGGTACAGCTAGTCCGTGAACAGTTAACCATCGTACTGTAAAAATTGGATAGGTTCGATCTATGGTCATTGGTGGCCTCCTAAAAGGATCTACTAAATTCATCGAGTTGTTCCAAAGGATCAAAACGGCCAGTTATTAATGGAATCCCCTGTCGGCTCTCTGTGAAATACTCGTTTGGCCGAGGACTTCCAAACACATCATAAGCTAAACCCGTACTAACGAATAACCAACCCGCAATGAATAGGAAAGGTATAGTAATGCTATGAATGACCCAGTATCGAATACTGGTAATAATATCAGCAAAAGAACGTTCTCCCGTGCTTCCAGACATGTTGAGCTCCACAAATTCTTGTACATTCAAAAAAGGGGAATCGATTCCGTGAAAGATGGGATCAGTAAATAGAAAATCAATGATATTGCATCTTTGTTAGATCATCAATTTTGTACCAAAGGTGTATTTAGAGTATACCGAATCAGTATAACTATCCTTCCTCTGGCACAGCAACGCAGTCTCAATCAGTATCGAAATGAAAGGCTACTAAATTCTTTTCTTTTTTTTTGTTCTTTGTCTATGCATAACTGTATGTTATTCAATAGATCAATAGAAAATTTCCAAAATTCCTTATAAATAAAGTTTCTGCTATTGGCTTCATAATGTAAAGTGAGGATCTTGGGAAAGTTTGAATCAACGGGTTCTAATATAATAATTCATGAAAAATATTTTTTATATTCACACAATTATATGTAAAAGTAAAATTTGAAAATCCTTTTTATGATTACCATTTTTTTGTTCGAATCTTTTATTCATTTCAAGTAATTGGTTGGTCGTAGAAAAAATATACTATAATACAATAGTAGATAGTATTTGATGAAAGAAACAGAACATAGTTGGAACAATCAATATGCATGATGCAACCATTGTTGTATTAGATCTAAAACAAAGGTTCTTTCTTGACCGACCCACAAAATAGAATCCCTTGATATGGAAAGACAGAATATAGAATAGAACCTAAAAGGATAATGGAAGTTGCACTTTTTCGAATCGAGTTGGACCCAAAATAAAAAATAAAAATTAAGGTTTTGTTTTACTTTTTCGAGAGATCGGGGGACACCCTTTTTTGAATGACTAGATGATTTTTGAAAAATTCCTTTCATAGGGTCAAAATGGAACCAAATATTTCTTGGTTTTCGAACAAATTCCTTTCTACAATTTTGTCTTCTCCATATTACCATATCTCTAGAGTCAAAATTGGAATGTAATATACTATAATACAATAGTAGATAATTGTCCTCCCCTCCGATGATACTATGTGTCAAGTGTGTGTCAACATATATAATATATAGTAATAACTGAAAGAAAACACACATGCAATGAATATATAAGAGTACAATAAGTAATACAAGGTACTGTAAATAATTTGGCAAGGTATACTTGCTGGCAAGAAAGCTGCAAAGTGTAACGTCCAGATGTCAAACACCAAGAGTCAGAAACTATGGCCTCCGAATGAACATCTCCGGATGCTGAAATAAACATCATCAACATTCCCAGAATAAGCGAGATAGCTAAAAAATACTACCCTTTCGTCCAATTTGGTCACAGGGACAAAACGATAATTTTGGGCCAAAGCGGGGTCCACATGTAGCCCTTTTTGCACCGAAAAGTGTACCAGGGGTAAAGGTCTCTAAATGGGACAAATTATGGGTCAAACCAATTCTAAACATCAATACAAACTCAACGGTATATCCAATTTTAGATTCCGGTAAGCCGAACACAAATTTGCCCAAAAAGTCAACCGTGGGGCCCGCAAATAGGCGGCTTGGTCAACTGTCTCATAATCGCATGAAACTTGGGTCACATGACCAGTGCGATACCACGAGTCCAATGGCGTAAGTTTTGTCGCATTCTGACAAGCGTACAATAAATGGTGCGGAGTTTTGCAAAAGTTGCGATGTCACGACCCGCACCCGGTTTAGGGGCACGAGTGCGTGGGTACGTCCAGCCTACGCCGCAGTGTCGACGGTAGAACGCTGTCAAGGTCATGATACTATCTAGTTAATGTCACACAACATCTAATCTCCATAAGGAGGCACGGATGACATAAATAAAATGAACACATACTCAATCACAAGATGACAGCACGATAAGATATCGAACAAAATTAAATACAACACAAGTCCAAAGGTAAAACTTAACTCAACAAATATCCAAGTCTCAATAAAATGCCGGAGACAAATCCGGTACCAAATAGTCTGCTAAAAGAACAAATCAGAAAACTAGAAGAATTAGTGATTCCGGCTAGACCTCCCGGAATCACAACTAACTACCAAGCCCAAGTGCAGCTACTCACCATATGGTCCATAAAGTGTCGGACAGCGGTCCTCTAAGGCATAGTCTGGAAAAATATTTCCAGTCAGGAAGGAGCAAAGTACAAATCTCAAATAAAAGTTCCATATAATTGATAAGGACTATAAAGTAATAAACAGATGATGCTAGATACTGAGAAGACAGTGAATAATGCAATAGAAAAATAAAGAGACAGGCAATGTAAAGAAACAGGCAATAGGCAATATGACATAGTCAGCGCATATATGAAAATGGAAAGAACTAGGAACAGTATCATATACGGGTGATGTAGTATATGATTTAAAATAGGGAACTGTGATCTATTCTAAGTGTTTGAAATAGTAGTTTCGAAATGTGATCGGCTTGGGAACATGTACGATAGCTATAGGGTCTGGCTAATCATGGGTGAAGAGCATGATTAACACTTACAATTGTTCTACACTGCAATAAGAGGTTATAATCACATTTCTTACTAACTACTTCTTCGCCCCCAACCAGTACTGTGGATCCAACCATGACACGTCACGATACACGAGTAAGTCCAATCTATCATGTACGATGTCTAATATACATGTCGTGTACAATGTCAATACGATAATCAAGGTAACATCTCATGACTGCAGATCCAAGCTATACTAGTCCGTGTAGCACAGTGTCAAGGATTCAGATGTAACATTTTTAGATTATTGAACTTTATAGGAATTATCAACAATTGGAAATTATCAGAGAATGTACTTGCCTTGGGTCCTTAGCTGGTAATTATTGATGTCATGTTCCAGAGTACCCCCTGGGTGAACCAACAGTCCTAAAAACACATCACAATAGCAAAACAACATTTGCATCAGATGCTACACTAACACAGTCTAAAAATACTGAGTTCAGGACTTTTCTAGGTATGCTACTGGTCACCTAGGATCACCTAGTGGATAGATACATAAATATACATATCTTAAATAACATATGTACTTACAATATATCTATATATATCAAATTAATTCATATACAATATATATATATATATATACCATTTAATTCATGTATAATATATATATATATATAGTTGAACAATTATTTATGTACCATATATATATGTCAAAATACAATTTACTATATATATATTGTTAACATCATTATTAAAATATATATACTAACACTAATACATCACATTAAATACATATACAAAATATATGTATATACATATATTGAAAATATGCTAATGGTTTATACAAAATATATATATACCAATACAAAAATATAACTCTACATATATATATTGATACCAAAATACGGTTATTTACATATTTATTCATTTATACCAAAATATATTTTTTATTAAATATATATACCCATACAAAATATATATACACATATATATTTTTATACCAAAATAATAATTATACTATATACAAAATATAATATACACATACACAAAATACATACCAATATACATATGCATTAATTTAAATACCTACTCATTAATATATACAATTACATATACACATTGCATTCTTATACTAAATAACATTCATATACATGTATTATATATACTCATACGTATACGTATGTATATATATATATATATATATATATATATATATATATATATATATATATATATATATATATATATATATATATATATATATATATACCTATATATAAAGAGGGAAGAGGGAGAAGAAGAGAAGCTTACAGTGATGATAGGGTGGTGGTGTGCCGGAGTGCAGCTGACCGAGGGGCTGCCTGGGATGAAGCTCGGGCCTGGGCAGTCGGCTGTAGGCCGGGGTGGTTGGCCTGAGTTGGTCGATGGTGAATGGAAGCTTGAGGTGGTGATGGTGGTAGATGTAGATGGAGGAGGGAAGAGTAGAGGGAGATGCTCGACGATGGCCGGCGGGGTGCAGCAGGGAGAGGGGGTTGGCCGCCGGAGGGATGTGGATGGATGGATGGAGATGGGGGTTGTCGAGCAGCAGGGGACCGGAGCAGCGGCAGCAGGTCGGTCGGCTCGTCGAGGCAGCGCCGCCGGGGACAGGGAGGAGCAGCGGGAGTTGTTGATGGTGGGAGGCCGGGGGATGTGCAGTCGGGGTCGGTGGCGCGAGGGGGCTCGATCGCCGGAGCTCGTCGCAGAGAGGAGCAGCAGCGGTCGCCGGGGGATCGGCTCAGCCGGGAACAGAGTCTGGGGCGCCGGAGCACAGGGGCAGCCGCCGGGTTGACAGTATAAGGGGGGAAATGCACAGTGTTCCCCCTTTTTCTCAATTTGAATACAATAAAAAATAAAGAAGGAGGAGAAAGGAAGAAGAAGAAGGAAGAGAAGAAGAAAAGAAAAGAGAAGAAGAGGAGGAAAGAAATTACATACGTAGGAGATAGGGAGGTGGAGGCTTGTTTTTGGGATTAGGGTTTTCTAGGGAAAAGTGTTGATGTGACAAGACATTATATAGGGAGAGAGGGTGTATGGAATCAAGGGTGGTGATTGACCCCCTTTAAATGAGTAGTCTAGATGGGTCATGAAGAATTTTATGTGGGAATGAGGGTGAGAGGCTAATTAAAATTATTAGGGATTCCTCATTGGTTTTAACAAATGGGTGTTGACACCAAAATGCCAATTTGCAAATTAGCCCCCTCAAATTCGGGAAATTGCACAAACACATAAAATGACACAAAATTTGTGGAAAAAAATGTGTTTAGTAATTTTTATGGTGAGAGGGTGTTGTGCGTTAAACACGGATTTAATTAATCGGGTATTAGAATTAAATTGGGATTTATGAAATCAGTCAAAATATTATCCTCAATTTAATTAGAAATAAAATGCAAGCTGTGTTTTAAAATTAATTAGGAGTACATGGGGCCAAAATCAGGTCAGGTCATCAATACCAATAATGAAGAAGACTCAGAACAGAATATTTCTCTAATTTGGGCCGCACAAAAAATAGGTCAAGATTGTCCCCAATTTCGATTGGAACGCACAACGATACAAAATAGAGATTTATTAAATAACGTCCGCGATGATTTTTGTGCGGCTAGAAACAATGCACAGAGAGCATAATTATGAGTTGCAAAAATAGCAGAATTGAAGGCGGGCATGTATAGGGCAAGATTGTGAAATTTGTTGGAAGGCAAAAGATAGGGTAGTGCTCCAATTATCGAAGCAAAGGCAAATGCGCAAAATAATAAATAACATACGAAAAATAAATTACAAACTCCAAGAATTAAATTCTAGATAAAATAAATAAATACAGAACTCTATAATTCGGACAGGTGGTCATCTACTGGGCTTCTAGGTCTAGTCTACTAGCTTAAAAATAAATAAACACTGCATATAATATTATATTTAAATCACACATCACACATTTATTTAAAAATCAAATATACTATCATGCAATTACTTAATTGTAAATAACATAATATTAAATATTATAAAAAGTCGAAAATACCCCTGTTTTTGGAATGTGGTAGTGACAAGTCTACCCACCTTAAAAGAATTTCGTCCTCGAAATTCAAAATCCTCAAAGTAGCGTTTAATCATACACATTATTATTCCCCTCAAATTTTAAATTCATAATCCACGAAATCAGGTAATAATTCATGATGTCCTTTCATAATTTTTTCAAAAATTCTGAAATTATTGCATTCCGAAAAATCCTCGAAATAAAATCAAGGTCCATTTTTATTAAAATTTTCCTTGAAAGTTTTAGTTAATAATCCAATACTCAGAATTTAATATCCACTCCTCTAACTTGATTTTTATCAATGCACAATTATAAAATGTAATCTTGTCCCACAAGTTTGAATTCAAACATTAATCCATCAAAAAAATTTATTCCTCGATTTTCTCTTCCTCAAAATACTCAACAATGCGATACTTAAGGATTCTCCAACTGCAACATCAATATAAAATTTTAAAAATTTCATAACTTGTAATCAATTAAATATAATGATAATCTCCCCAAAATTCCAAATTAAATAACATGTCATAATCTTCCTGGAATTAATTAAACCACCAATTATGAAATGTTAATTTCTTAACCCTGTATTTGAATCAATGGTTATCCTCGAATCTTAATCATCTTGTCTCTCTTGTCAAGTGATAACTCCTCTATGAATCTTCGTCATGGTCAAACCTCGATAATCATGGCAAAAACTTCCTACAATCATACAACATGCAACCTAAGGGAATATGTATGGTGTCTTATCATGGTATTGCAGTCTCTGTATCAGGGTGTACTACTAACTACATTCTAACAAGAAATCATGCATACAAGCTACGGTACTAAGGTATCAATCAATCAATCAAGTAGATAGGAACAGAAGGAAGGAAAGAACAGAACCTACTAACACATTACCTGTAGTATCGGTCTCCTCGACCGTCATCGCAAATGCCCCGCCCTGCTGGGGTGGTTCCCTTCGCGGGTGCTGAGCAATATACGGTTCCACAGGTAGCCTAACTGGGTCTCTATAATCTGAAGCTGCGCGCTGGCCGGGAAGATAAGGGGCTAGAAGACAATCCCTTATTCGATGTCCCGCAGAGCCGCAGTGCAAACAAAGTCCTAGCCTCGTTCTACAGCTCTCCCAAAGGTGACCTGGCTTCTTACAGAAATGACAAGTCTGCTGTGTCTCTCTCGGAGGCTGTTGCTGATTCTGCTGAACACGGACTGGTGTCCGGTACTGTTGTTGATACTGGTACGCCCTTGGATGTTGTTGGATAGGAACTGGTGCCAGGTACTGCGGTGGATGCTGAAATGTCCATGGTTGTTGCTGAATATGAAATGGTACTTGGTACTGCTGTTGGTGCTGAATACGGGGATGCTTGGCTGGTCTTGTGCTACCATTCGTATCTCCAAAAGTATTGTGACTCCTCTTAGGCCTGAGATCCAGATCCTCTTCTGCAATCTGAGCATCCATCAAGATAGCCTCAAAGGTAGCGGTACGACGACCAGAAGTGCGCGACCTAATCTCTCTTGTCAGCCCCTTTCTGAATTTCCGGGCTCGATCTCCTGGGTCCCGAATCATAGACGATGCAAAAAGGCTCAATCTACAGAATTCTGCAGCGTACTCGTCGACCGACATGTTTTCTTGAACCAAGTCATGAAACTGACTTTTCCAAGGTTCCTAATGCCACGTCGAGAAAGAACTTCTCCTTGAAGAGTTCCTTGAAGGTCTCCCAAGTAAGTCCTTGTGCAGTAATTCTCGGCTCCGTGCGATACCACGTGAGTGCGATATCGAACATCTGACTGCCAGCGGCTTCTATCTGCAAGTTCTCTGGAATCTGGGTCAATCGCAGGCTTCTCTCTATATCCTCTAGCCAGTCGTCAGCGTAGAGTATCCCTTCGGTACCTTTAAACTCTCGAGGCATCATCCTCTTAAAATCCACTATAGTGCCTGATCTCTGCTGTTGCTGGCCAGGAAACTGCTGGTACTGTGCTACTCTCTCCAAAGCTTGGAGAGTCACTTGATGAGCATTCTCCATGTTTTCTCTCATCAGCTCAGTTTGTGCCTGGTGCGCTTCTGCTTGCACCCTCTGAGACTCAGCTTGAACTCGCTGAGCATCTGTCGTCACTCTCTGGGCATCTACCATGCCCTGGATCAAGGTAAACATCTGCGTCCCGTCAATGGGCAAACCTCCGGGAATCGGAGTCGGTGGAGGAGGAAGGTTGTCCGTCACAGCTGCGGCAATCTTCTGGACAGGTGGGGGAAGAGGATCCCCGCAAAGTGCAGATACACCTACGTGCATTGGTGCTGTAGGAGGAACTACGGTTGTCTGTCTCTCAGGTGGAGATGTGGCAGGCCCCTCTAAAGCTGATGTTCCCGCTCTCATAGATCGTGTTTGCGGCGACATCCTGAAGACAAATCCCAAAGAATCAATTAAGGCAAAAATGCGATATCATCAAGGAAGGACAGTACAGTTCTAAGGAAGCAACATTCAAGATAAATTGAAAGAAAAAATCCTAGTTGTGATTGCACAGGTCAAAGATACATCCATGGTCTGATACCTCTATCCCTCTAAGGTACCATAGTTCTATCACAAGCACACTCACTGCTAGCTTCCTTACCTACTGCAATCGCTGATACTAGTTATCCTTATCACTCAAGTGCATATCAAATGCAACGCACCATACTAAGTACTGCTCTCTCCAATACATCCTAGATGAACACCCAAGCCAGTTGGCAGTGAGGTCTCAATCATGCTCAAGCCAACATATCCTTGCATATGCATCTTATATACTAATATATCTCTCTCACTATAAAATCTTATCCTCAAAATAAAATTTCCTCAAAATAACTCCTCGAATAAATTTTAAGTAAAAATGCATATACTTTCCTCAAGACCAATTATCTAAATACTGAAATGAAAACTTAATCACTAAAAATCTTTACAGACTTGTCTAGGTTCATCAAATTGAATCTGAATTCCTCAAAATAAAATTTTAATAACATAATATCTCAACTTCTCAAGATTCAAAATGCAATTCGTTTTCAATCCTCAAATTATAATTTAAATCCACCTTCTATAGTCCAATAGCTCTAATGTTAATCATTTTCACTGTCCTCATCGACATGCGTTATCAGATAATACTATAATCAGTCTGCAAATTTATCTTGATATGAAATCAAACCCTACCATGAAACCAAAATCCTAATTTAATAACTAATCAACAATCAACAAGTGAGAATGGACGGAACAAGGGAATGATTTTAAATTGGAAGTGTTAACAAGATTCTCAGGGGTCATCCCAGGAATCTCTCAAGGAATTGTGATTGAGTATTCGCTCTCGTCCTAGTATCCTATGTCCTAGATCCTATCGCAGGCACGCAGTAGTGTAACAAAGATGCCACACTACTACGACATCGCACAACTTGCGCAGGTTCGAGACCTGCATGGGCCACCACTAAAAACGTATCACGACCCGCACCCGGTTTAGGGGCACGAGTGCGTGGGTACGTCCAGCCTACGCCGCAGTATCGGCGGTAGAACGCTGTCAAGGTCTTGATACTATCTAGCTAATGTCACACAACATCTAATCTCCATAAGGAGGCACGGATGACATAAATAAAATGAACACATACTCAATCACAGGATGACAGCACGATAAGATATCGAACAAAATTAAATACAACACAAGTCCAAAGGTAAAACTTAACTCAACAAATATCCAAGTCTCAATAAAATGCCGGAGACAAATCCGGTACCAAATAGTCTGCTAAAAGAACAAATCAGAAAACTAGAAGAATTAGTGATTCCGGCTAGACCTCCCAGAATCACAACTAACTACCAAGCCCAAGTGCAGCTACTCACCATATGGTCCATAAAGTGTCGGACAGCGGTCCTCTAAGGCATAGTCTGGAAAAATGTTTCCAGTCAGGAAGGAGCAAAGTACAAATCTCAAATAACAATTCCATATAATTGATAAGGACTATAAAGTAATAAACAGATAATGCTAGATACTGAGAAGACAGTGAATAATGCAATGGAAAAATAAAGAGACAGGCAATGTAAAGAAACAGGCAATAGGCAATATGACATAGTCAGCGCATATATGAAAATGGAAAGAACTAGGAACAGTATCATATACGGGTGATGTAGTATATGATTTAAAATAGGGAACTGTGATTTATTCTAAGTGTTTGAAATAGTAGTTTCGAAATATGATCGGCTTGGGAATATGTACGATAGCGATAGGGTCTAGCTAATCATGGGTGAAGAGTATGATTAACACTTACAATTGTTCTACACTGCAATAAGAGGTTATGATCACATTTCTTACTAACTACTTCCCCGCCCCCAACCAGTACTGTGGATCCAACCATGACACGTCACGATACACGAGCAAGTCCAATCTATCATGTACGATGTCTAATATATATGTCGTGTACAATGTCAATACGATAATCAAGATAACATCTCATGACTGCAGATCCAAGCTATACTAGTCCGTGTAGCACAGTGTCAAGGATTCAGATGTAACATTTCTAGATTATTGAACTTTATAGGAATTATCAACAATTGAAAATTATCAGAGAATGTACTTGCCTTGGGTCCTTAGCTGGTAATTATTGATGTCCTGTTCCAGAGTACCCCCTGGGTGAACCAACAGTCCTAAAAACACATCACAATAGCAAAACGACATTTGCATCAGATGCTACACTAACACAGTCTAAAAATACTGAGTTCAGGACTTTTTTAGGTATGCTACTGGTCACCTAGGATCACCTAGTGGATAGATACATAAATATACATATCTTAAATAACATATGTACTTACAATATATCTATATATATCAAATTAATTCATATACAATATATATATATACCATTTAATTCATGTATAATATATATATATATAGTTGAACAATTATTTATGTACCATATATATATGTCAAAATACAATTTACTATATATATATTGTTAACATCATTATTAAAATATATATATACTAACACTAATACATCACATTAAATACATATACAAAATATATGTATATATATATATTGAAAATATGCTAATGGTTTATACAAAATATATATATACCAATACGAAAATATAACTCTACATATATATATTGATACCAAAATACGGTTATTTACATATTTATTCATTTATACCAAAATATATTTTTTATTAAATATATATACCCATACAAAATATATATATACATATATATTTTTATACCAAAATAATAATTATACTATATACAAAATATAATATACACATACACAAAATACATACCAATATACATATGCATTAATTTAAATACCTACTCATTAATATATACAATTACATATACACATTGCATTCTTATACTAAATAACATTCATATACATGTATTATATATACTCATACGTATACGTATGTATATATATACATATATATATATATATATATATATATATATATATATATATATATAAAGAGGGAAGAGGGAGAAGAAGAGAAGCTTACAGTGATGATAGGGTGGTGGTGTGCCGGAGTGCAACTGACCGAGGGGCTGCCTGGGATGAAGCTCGGGCCTGGGCAGTCGGCTGTAGGCCGGGGTGGTTGGCCTGAGTTGGTCGATGGTGAATGGAAGCTTGAGGTGGTGATGGTGGTAGATGTAAATGGAGGAGGGAAGAGTAGAGGGAGGTGCTCGACGATGGCCGGCGGGGTGCAGCAGGGAGAGGGGGTTGGCCGCCGGAGGGATGTGGATGGATGGATGGAGATGGGGGTTGTCGAGCAGCAGGGGACCGGAGCAGCGGCAGCAGGTCGGTCGGCTCGTCGAGGCAGCGCCGTCGGGGACAGAGGGAGGAGCAGCGGGAGTTGTTGATGGTGGGAGGCCGGGGGATGTGCAGTCGGGGTCGGTGGCGCGAGGGGGCTCGATCGCCGGAGCTCGCCGCAGAGAGGAACAGCAGCGGTCGCCGGGGGATCGGCTCAGCCGGGAACAGAGTCTGGGGCGCCGGCGCCGGAGCACAGGGGCAGCCGCCGGGTTGACAGTATAAGGGGGGAAATGCACAGTGTTCCCCCTTTTTCTCAATTTGAATACAATAAAAAATAAAGAAGGAGGAGAAAGGAAGAAGAAGAAGGAAGAGAAGAAGAAAAGAAAAGAGAAGAAGAGAAGGAAAGAAATTACATACGTAGGAGAGAGGGAGGTGGAGGCTTGTTTTTGGGATTAGGGTTTTCTAGGGAAAAATGTTGATGTGACAAGACATTATATAGGGAGAGAGGGTGTATGGAATCAAGGGTGGTGATTGACCCCCTTTAAATGAGTGGTCTAGATGGGTCATGAAGAATTTCATGTGGGAATGAGGGTGAGAGGCTAATTAAAATTATTAGGGATTCCTCATTGGTTTTAACAAATGGGTGTTGACACCAAAATGCCAATTTGCAAATTAGCCCCTTCAAATTCGGGAAATTGCACAAACACATAAAATGACACAAAATTTGTGGAGAAAAATGTGTTTAGTAATTTTCATGGTGAGAGGATGTTGTGCGTTAGGCACGGGTTTAATTAATCGGGTATTAGAATTAAATTGGGATTTATGAAATCAGTCAAAATGTTATCCTTAATTTAATTAGAAATAAAATGCAAGCTGTGTTTTAAAATTAATTAGGAGTACATGGGGCCAAAATCAGGTCAGGTTATCAATACCAATAATGAAGAAGACTCAGAACAGAATATTTCCCTAATTTGGGCCGTACGAAAAATAGGTCATGATTGTCCCCAATTTCGATTGGAACGCACAACGATACAAAATAGAGATTTATTAAATAACGTCCGCGATGATTTTTGTGCGGCTAGAAACAATGCACAGAGAGCATAATTATGAGTTGCAAAAATAGCAGAATGGAAGGCAGGCATGTCTAGGGCAAGATTGTAAAATTTGTTGGAAGGCAAAAGATAGGGTAGTGCTCCAATTATCGAAGCAAAGGCAAATGCGCAAAATAATAAATAATATAAGGAAAATAAATTACAAACTCCAAGAATTAAATTCTAGATAAAATAAATAAATACAGAACTCTATAATTCGGACAGGTGGTCATCTACTGGACTTCTAGGTCTAGTCTACTAGCTTAAAAATAAATAAACACTGCATATAATATTATATTTAAATTACACATCACACATTTATTTAAAAATCAAATATACTATCATGCAATTACTTAATTGTAAATACCATTATATTAAATATTATAAAAAGTCGAAAATACCCCTGTTTTCGGAATGTGGTAGTGACACGCGATATGGGGACTTTTCGCGGATACGGGGTGATTCCTACGCGCACACGCGTCCAAATCAGTTTCCGTAAAAGTCCACACGTCTGGATATACCATGCGCGCCTTTCGGTGCAATTGGTATGTGACGGGGCGGTCCCATTTGGCGGAGCGCGCTCCGTATCACAAATTTTTGTGTTACGAAAATAAGTTTTTAGTGATTTTCAACCTAATTTAATTCTGCATATAACACCAAATAAAATAATATAATTAACAAAAAATAATCTCGGTTATATAATCTTCACATAGCAAAAAGAATTTCTAGATTTGGATCTCTATGGTGGGGGATACGAGTCCTTGAACATGGATCATTACAGTAGTTTTCAGTAGTTTAAAAATATAGTTTTTTCTAAAGTTGGCGTCAATTTTTACCCAGTTTTGTGCGTTGTTCGAAAGAAACTAAATTGCAGAATTTAGAGAGGGATAGGTGGTGATCGTACCAGCGAAGATGAATCCGAATTTGGTTGAGCGAGGAGGCAGGAATCTATGCGCGAACAGGGGTTCATCGCTGTGATCTGCTGTTGTCGCGGGTGACGCGCGGCCGTGCGAGCGTCGGCTGCTGTGCGATCTCCGGCCGACAGCGGCGGTCTTGGAAGGTGGTCGGCGGCGTGGATGGCGAAGGGAGCTAGGTTTAGGGTTTAGGATTATATAAGTATGATATATATTGGGAGAACAGGAAAAGGAAGCGGGGGAGGAAAGCGGGCCGCGCACGGGTCTGGGTGCGGGTCTCAGCCGCGGGGGGGGGGTGGGGTGTTTACTGTTTATTTTTTATTTTTTTATTTTTATTTTTATTTTCTATTTCTTATTTTATTTCTTATTCTTTTTTTATTTCTATTTCTTTATAATATTACTAAAATTATTATTACACTATTATTATTATTATTAACACTTATTATTATATAATAACTATATATTATTTACGTATATATTTAAGGTATAAAATATATTTGTACCCAAAATAGATTCTACAAAAATCTATCCGTCTCCTGCAAATATTCCTAAAATAAAATAATAGAACTTTGTGCAACAATTCTAAATGATTAATTATCTAGGTACTTAAATCACTACGTATATATTATCTAAATAACTACGAAATAATGTAAATAAATTAAACAACTTAATTAATTAAATAAATAAAATATTGAAAAATATGGGGTTTTACACTATCACTGATTTTCGCCAGCTGAAGTTCTGTATATTTTTTGGCAAGTAGGAACCCACTGAAGTTCATGAGGCTCACAAACACTCAACACCAGTTGAAAGTTCCGAGGGAGCGATGGATGATTGTCGTCAAGATGCAGTTGACGGGCAATATACATCATTGGTGGCTATCTGAGGAGAGACGGCTTGGACCGGACCGAGTGACTTGGGAGGAGTTCTCTAGACTCTTCCAGGAGATGTATATTCCAGCCAATGCCAGAGCGGAACTTAGAGATAAGTTTAACCGCCTCATTCAAGGCAATATGACGGTAGAAGAGTACAATGTAGAGTTCATCCGTTTGGGTCTCTTTGCCCCTACTTTGATTCCGACAGAAGAGGAGAAGGCGGAGAAGTTCTTTGACGGACTTAGCTTTGAGCTACAAAGATTAATCGGATCCGTTGCACCTACTTCATACATGGACGTCCTTGCTGCAGCACGACGTATGGAGCGTGTCACCAGGAGAGAGTCCAGCCTAAAATGGCCGTTCATATCAGCACCAGCCAAAGCACTACAAAAGGAGTCTGCAAAGCGACCCCAGAGGAATCTACCTTAGAGAGCAGCATCAAGAGCCACATCCCTTCCTACTTGTCACTATTGTGGCAAGGTAGGCCATATTGAGAGGGAGTATAGACACAAGTTGGGACTATGCTTGATTTGCGGATCCAACCAACATCCAGCCAAGGACTGTCCTGAGCGTCGATAGGGAGCACCGATGGTAGACCGACCAGCTTTACCAGTACTGAGACCAGCCCAACAGCCACCTAGGCCAGTATATCCAGCATTGGGAGCACCACAGACGGGAGTTGGAGGAGTCAGACCACCAGCTCCAAGAGGGTATTAGCCGAGGCCACCTTTGGCACCACAGGGAGTACGATTCCAGCAGGCTCGATAGCAGAGAGGACCAGCTCAGGGACGAGGACATGCATTTGCATTAGCTATTGAAGAGAAAACTACTGCAGGAGAGGTCATAGCAGGTACTATATTAGTAGCTTCATTACCTGTTGTAGCTTTATTCAATTCTGGAGCACCCTTATTACTATAGGACGAGGACATGCATTTGCATTGGAATTTTTCTCTATTTCTGAGTTTAAAAACCTGAAGAGCACCCTCATTACTACCTTCATTACTGATTCAGCAAACCATCCTCAAGTTTAACTAATCTCTAGCCAATTAGTCCAGTCAGCATCATCTAGTCAGCACAGTGCACAGTTCTTTGACAATAGCTTATATCAGAGCAACTGATAAAAGTACATTATAATGACTCTTATAAATAGGGAAGAGTGGAAGAGGAGAGTGTGGATTATCAATTATAATTTTTATTCTTTAGTTTGTAAGTGACTTCTTCTTCCTCTCGATTTTTATAAAATCCTAGACTTCCTAGATCCCCAATTCTCTTCTTCTTCTTCTATCTGGAATTTCTTCATTTTTATGGCCAATTCAAGCTTCTTTCCTTTAGGCTACAATATCTTGAGAACATGACCTTAACAATTGGTATCAGAGCCCTATGATTCTGCATAGGAGGCTAATCGAGAGGCGAGCTCGAGATCGAGCAGCCATGGCGTCCGGCGAGGCTTGACGGAGGAGCAAAGACGTCCGACGGAGGAACTTCAGTATGTCTGGGGATCTCCTTAATATGGATGGGGATCTCCTCATCACGGATGGGGATCTCATCCTCTATCATACACTTTGATCGTGGAGCCACCGCTGCTTCCATCACCAAACCCTAATTTATACTCAACAAATTTGCAAAATCAGGTGAGGAACCCTAATTTCCACTCAACAAATCTGCAAACTCACATGACATAACATCTGTTGGTCCCTATGACATGTACTCCACTTTCATGGATCTATAACAGCAGCAGCAGTCCCAACCGACTCCCCCGGTCGTGTCGATGATTCCTCTATCATTGTATACCTTTTCGACATCGTACGACCAGTCACCGTCCATTGGAGGTGCATCTCTGCAATACCAGCACTACCCGATGTTGCCGCAACCGTACACAAACTCATCATCGTCGACCTGGAACCCGCAACCACCGTCGACATGGAACTCTTCGCTGTCGATATATTCACAGTACCAGCAACAGTACATGACACAACCGATACATCTGTAGCAGTAACAACAGTAGAACCAATCGGTTCTGTATGTGTTTGACAAAATATTCGTGAGGGTGGAAGCACTGCACAAGGAACCTGAGACAAAAAGTCGTGCAAGCATGAGATTCTATTCCTAGATGCAGAGCCATGGCTTTAGTGGTTCTCGAAGCTTTTCAGGCAATGGTGAGCATGGTAAGATTGACAGTAGTGAGCAGTCAAAAATGAAGAAGTCTTGTAGCATGGGTTGGTGCCGCAGGTACAAGATTGATTGTATGACTATGGAAAGTTTGGTTTTGTATTCACTGACAAGGGAGCACCAAGACATGAATATGGCTTTTGTTCTGAGCATTAAGCAAAACATTCAAACAGCTACAAGCTATGCTAGCACTGGTGAACATATGGCATCAATAGATCTCCCTCAAAGGCAGCCGGGCGTCGAGGATTTGAAGTCTGGGCAACACCAACCACTGGTAGCAGACATCATGTTTATCAAACCTGTTAATCATTTGGATAAGGCTGTTAGTTCAAAACTTGAAGCTACAAATGGCGGGACAAGTATTATAAGATCTGATGTTGAACAAGTATCATACACTTTTGTTAGTGTGAATTCAAGCTCAGGGTATGTGCATCCAGATCTGAAACAGTTTCTTACACCAGCTAATTTGGATGAGGGTCCACAATTTGTTGAAGATGCCTTGATGGAAAGAGCTATGTTCCAGAAGATCATGAATCTTTCTTCTCTATAGAGGTTTTGCAACAATTTGATAGAGAATAACATGCTGATGTAAATAAGGAATCTACTGACTATGTAGCTAACTCTGGATGCTTATCATCAAATATCCTTTCTGCCTTAGTAAGATCACAATCAGTAAATTACCTCATAGTCAACACAACCAGCTCTAAGGAAGATGTCTTAATTGATGAAGTAATAGGGCTTCGATCCAGGTCATTTGAAGATTTACAATAAGCCAAATCGGAACTAGAATTGTTGGTCAGTTTCTTTGAGAAATGAGTGGAAAACATTATGATCTTCTAAATGATAGGAGAAAACCTTGTATGAGTGTCAATCTCTGTCCCCGATATACGTATCAGTGCGTATAGGGCTTACTGGAATGACCGCCAAGTGACCTGGAGACCCGACCCATTTTTTCCTATGAGCTAGGTTTATGGTTTATTTTGTGTGGCTAGGATTGTTTGAGAGATTATGACTTGATCCAATGGCTAGCATTTCTAGCCCAACCCTTACCATTGTTTATTAGTTATTAGTGTATCAGTGGTTAGTTGAGTGGTTAGTTATATATTAATATTGGTTAGTATATAGTGTATTGGTTAATTAAGTTAAGTATCAATTAGTATAAAGTTCATATTTCAATTAGTATAACTAGTGTGTCTGTTAGTATCATAGACAATATGATAGTAGGTGTCAGTTAGTATCATTACAGTATCATATATTAAGTATCAATTAGTATATGTATTATTTAGCAGTTAAGTGTATAGGTTAGTAAGTGAGTATATACCAATGAGTATTAGTATCAGTCAATAGTTGAGTTAGGTTAGTACTAATTACATGTTAGTATTTGTTAGTTAAGTTCAGTTTCCAGTTAAGAGTTAGTGTATATAAATGTCAGTTAGCTAATACTAATTAGTAGTATATATAGTAAGTTAACGATAGGTTATAGTTATTAACTAAGGTAATACCTAGTATAAGCTGGTATAAGTTATTAGTGACCAAGATTAGCCTAAAACCTTAGTTTGGACCTAATATGATTTAGTTGAGCTAGAATAAACCCACTAGTGACCCAGAATCATGCATTAGTGTATTCTCTTACCAATTCTCATCTATTACACTATTTAACTTGAAATTTTCTAAATAGGATTGTGTGGCACCAGCTTGGGCATCGAGAAACACACATTGCTCAGGACCAGAGGCGAGTACATTTATCTGTTAGTTTTTATTTCATGATAGTGTATATATCGTATGTTCTAGAACTGTATACTTGATTCCGACACAGTAGTTTCACGGACTTATACTATATGGATCATGTTAGGAGATGTTATCTCTTACCATGTTCAGCGGATACTCCTTCACATGTATTTCATCATGTGTATCAGGTATAGATTATCTTATACTTCGTGTTCACACACAGCTCATGTTCAGTGTGACCATATTCGTGTTCGTAACGTGTCATGATTGGATCCATAAGTATTGGTTGGGGATGGGGGAGTAGGAGTTGGTTATGTGATCAAGACCAAGTATATTATGTCGATTACATATCACACGTGTAATCGAGTTACCTTATTGTATTCATGTTCAACCTAAACCGATCACATAATAAACTTGTATTCCATGACACATTAGCTAGTTTTATTTATTTCCATTATATTGCAGTTATGCTATTGCATGTTCTTCATTCTAGCACATTACCTGTTCACTCTAGTTTATTTTATTCTGATGTTTAGTTATCGTGTATCCTTTTCTATTATCTGTTATATATGCTCGATTATATATTTGAAACTACTTTCAGAGGTTTGTACTTTGCTCCAATCCTGATTGGATATATTTTTTAGATGATTGGCTTGTGGACCAGTGTCCTACCTACTATGGACCGCAGGATGGCGTACCATTAGAGGATACTCATTTAGAGCAGGAGGGCTTAGTACCAGAGTCTGAGGAGGTTTAGATTATTTTTTAGACTTGTATTAGACTTTTATTGAGGTTATTGGCATGTATATATTATTTCGGACTTATGGATGTATTGTGACTCTTTCTTTCGTTATTTTATCTCGTGCTTTATCTTTCTTAGTTTGCTATGTGATTGAGTATTGTTTACCATTTATCAGATACCATATTATTCCTCCGTTTGGAGTTGAGATGACTGTCAGGTACCATATATATATTATATGAGATGTTTAGATAGTAGAGTTGACCCAGACAACGTTCTACCACCGATGCTACGCCGTAGGCTGGGCGTTGCTCACTACTCATGCCCTTAATCCGGGTGATGGTCGTGACAGAAACTTACTACCTTGTGCCAAAGTTGTCCATGATCATGCAAATGCCTATATGACTAAGTAATAAGTTGCATGGTAGAGTAATAAAGTAATTACAACCGTTATCGTTCTTCTTGGGGACCTCTTTGTCCATACTTGCTTACACGGGGACTTATCAGTTCATACCTTCTTTTATAGAATCGGTGCACTAATGCACTTCATAGATGTACCGACATTCAATGTTCCATTCTCAGTATGACTAGCATGTAAGGAGGTTTTCTCAATGATACTTCCTTTCTTATGTGAGACTTACATTACAACATTCTTATGTCAATGGAATTAGCAGTTCAGTATTCATCTGTTTCGTTGTTTACAACAATATTGAATATAAGTCATCACTATCTTTTTATGGACTAGAGCAGCATATAGTTATAAAATACAACAAGGTAACACTAGCATTCATTTTATTAGGGCATGAAGGAGTAGAGGAGAAGGGACAAATTCACTCACATATACAAATATAGCCTGCCTGCCTCGATCCCAAGCACGCCTACAATTTTTCAAGAATGATCTGACGTGATGCACAGTCTCCTAACTTGGCATAACTATACCCTCGAATCATGTTCCATAATATATATACCGCTCGACCAAGTTAAGCAAGGTTGTACTGTCGCACCAAGCATCTCGATTTTTCGCACAACTTGTATCCCCTCTTGTCTGATCCGTCTATAACTTCAGTGTAATGCCTTTCCGGCAGCGGGGCATTACACACACCAACCTCCCTTGACTCCTCGGTTCCCCTACCTCCTCCATTTCCAGCAAATACACAACTATTCATGTCTCTCCCTCTCTCTCTCTCTCTTTCTCTCTCTCCTCTTTATCTCTTATGATGAGAACACTAACACCCCATTCTATTATTCTAAATCAAAGAAAAAGTAAGAGAGTAAGAGAGAGAAAAAGAAAAAACCAACCATCTCTCTCCCCCTCCTCTATTTCTCTTCCGTCCGTCGCTCCTCTCTGTCCTTCGCCGTACGTTCCTCCTGGATCCGACCATCCTTCTCTTTGTGTCACGTCCCGATCTCCCTCAAGCTAATCGGCCGTCCCCGCTAGGCGAGAATCACCGCGTTAGCGCTCCCGCGGAACGATCGCTTGACCCATCCGGGCGTGATGCCGCACGAGCGTGAGCCGCGCCCGTGCAAGGCCGTGGTTCATTGGCTGGCGGTAAGAGGTCTAAGCCACAAAGTGGCACAGATTGTTCGAGTACAGCGGAATTATGAACGCATAGGCGATTGGTAACAAGTTTACTGAGTCGACAATAGCGGAAGCATTGAATAACACAAGTTAAAGTAAAACAAACTCTTTATTGATATAAACAAGTGTTACAGGCGGCGCTTGGCCGATATTATAATTTGCTTAGATCTCTCTCTGAAACAGTAAAAGTGTGTCAAGTGGCTACAATTTGTAAAATGATTGTACAAGCGATGTTCCAACATTATGACTTGTATATGTGCTTCAGTTTCGGACGCAACGCTCCAAGGCTTCAGAGTGAACTTACTGCTTTAGCACGCACGAATGAGGCATCCGCACAGAACGAGGTTCTCTCGTACCCTGCAAACAACCTGGTGGGTTATCAGTACATGAATGCACTGGTGGGGAGGTTACTTGCCCGCTCGACAAATCCAAATACGTAATATAGGTTCCGTGCACCAACTATTTGGTTGTCTCTCTATTTGTGCCTTAGGATCAGTTTTATGGCATAGATGAATAGCCTAACTCGTGTGGCAGTGCGCTGTGCGATATAAGAGAAAACACGGCGAGACTTACCAACTTACCATTTGATCTTCCCTGTCCAAGGCAAACTAAGTTAATTCAAGCACGAGCAACATATATGATGATTTAGGAGGCAATAACATGTGCAACCTGAGTTTCATGAGCAAGACTATATTTTTGATGCACGAGTTACAGTTATTTCAAGTCACTATGTTATGAACATTCAGGGAAATATCATATGCAAATACTCTGTTGTGAACGAGTCTATTGTTTTGGTTGCACGAGTTACTATGATGATCAGGTGTGTTGCATACGATGTTCAAGTGCTCTTTATGCACAAGTATTATCTTACCATTGATCGTTCAGGTATTTAGTTATTCTCGATACGATGCAATGACTCGCACGCGGATAGCCGCTAAGCGAGGATGACTTATCTATATGAACAATTGTCGCTGGCATAGCCATAAAGGACCAATTTTAGTCTCTAACGAGAATGGTATACAGCGAGAGAACAGGATGCGCTGTATGCCATTCCGTCTTTGCACATGGGTGACTAAACATGAGAGTTCCATCCGGATCGGATCGGCCCCGGTGCCCCGATGATCGCCCGTGGAACTGAGATTCGAAGATCACCTTTTTCAAGTTATCCGCGACATGCAGGTCAGGGTCTTTCCAAATCCATAACTTGACATGATAATCCATGATTCTTGCTCTGAACCGAGAATTGCTCCACGAGCTAGGATTCTTGACTTGCTTGACAGGATTCTCGTTCAGAGGTAAACTTGATATGATTATCATTCAGGAGTAATCTTGACAGCATTCTTTCTCAATGAACAACTTGCCTTGATGCATTCCCCTGGTGCGGGGTCTGCCTTAGCGACCTGACGGTCCCGTATACTTGTAGGTTCAATTGCACAGAAAAGCTATTCGATAGTCTTCTGGCTGACTCAATGCATGAACAATACACGATAGTATTACTTGATTTTGTGGCATAATTTTGTGTGGCAAACACTGAGGCAAGGCAACATTCAAGTTAACATATAAGCAGGCAAGCATGCATTCATAAGGAAGCTTAAGCATTCACGTTCGCTCGGGCCCGAAGGTAAGCCGAGGAGTGAAACCGTAAAGGGACTTCCCGAGCAACGTGATCTAGGATCGTGCAGTGTGAACAAGTGAACAGTGCACTAAGGAGAGCATATACATATTGTTCTATCGAGGCGTAGCAGGGTTCAGTTGCGCAAGACAAAGGTAGCATTACGAGGGTCTCAATATAAGCAATGTTTCATTTCCATGTTCTAGTATAAGCAATACAATTTGGGAT
The DNA here is from genome assembly GCA_036927795.1 of Iris macrosiphon. Classification (NCBI taxonomy): domain Eukaryota; kingdom Viridiplantae; phylum Streptophyta; class Magnoliopsida; order Asparagales; family Iridaceae; genus Iris; species Iris macrosiphon. The sequence goes on along the minus strand of JAYESA010000019.1, from coordinate 136,707,366 downwards.
TATTCCCTTAGCTAGGTGCGTTGTATTCTTATTAGCATGCAGGGGGTGATTCACCTAGAGACTAGCATGTATCGTTCCATATTTTAAGTGTGCTGGCTAAGCAAAGACAAGTTCACCGTAGCCACCCACCTTAGCGATGATTCGCCTCGGTTGAGCGATACTCCGAGCGAGCCTTTGAAAGCCTAAGCCAAACTCCTGAAGGGACAAGTTTGGATATCATTTGCCTCAAACGAGTGTTCTCGCCTGAGCAAAGCGGGTCGGGACGTTGCACTTTTGTCGTTTGAATCAGCAGTCCGCTTGAGCGGAACGGGGTATTACATTTTGTCCATGGCTTCTCCTTGCCATCTGCCGCAAGCCGTCGGCGCCAAGATCTGTGACGGTGAGATCGGTCCCATCAGTCTTCGGGCCGGACGCGGACATGATCCAAAATTATCGGACGGGTATGGACACAAATTTTTTTGTCCGAATTTAACCGAGCCGGACTCAAGTCTGTCAGATTCTATTTTCGGTCTGAGCTTGAACACATGACCGTCCTGGTACGTCTGGTCCACTTACACCCTAAACGTAGCTCCTCTCAATCAATCACTCACTCACAACTCTCAATAGTACAACTCTCAATAGTGGCCCGTGGTGTTTCCGACAACTTTTTTTTAACTCAAAATAAAAAAAGAAAAATTAGTGGCCCATGGGCCATAAACCTGAGCACCAGTTCTTGATGCCCATGGGCCATAACTTATGTAGAAAAACCTGAGCAAAAGGATTGATCGAGGAAAGAGAGAGAATGTTGAAGGCTCGGCGATTGAAGGGGCATAAGAGCGCCCTAACCTGCTGCATCGCCTCCCAAGTCAGCCCGGGCATAGTCGCTTCTGCCGCAGAGGTCTCTCTCTCTCTCTCTCTCTCCTTTTTTGTTTTCTTTTTCGGGTGTGAATTAATTAATCAATTTACGCTGCAGGACGGCTGCATATGTTGGTTCGACTTGCGCTGCAAGGATGTTGTCTTCACAATCGACGTTGCCAAGGAACCGGTTACTTCTTTGTGCTTCAAATCAGGTCTCTCACTCTTTACAGTCCAAAAGTCCTTGGGCTATCTATTCCACATTTCTTTTTTCAATCTTAACTAGCTGGTTTAACATACAAAACAAATATCGGCTGCTGCAAAGAATTAGAACGCCTAGGTTGGATGTTAGGCTCGAGGTCTAACCTGTTACCACTCCATGACTATTTCCTGGAGATAACACAAAATACTCCCATGGCTTTTGTGTTTTTACAAGTAAAATAGGGATTTGAGGGTTTAGGAAGAAGCCTTTTGTTTTCCATTTCAATCATACGAAATTGTCACGTCCCATCCCAAACCGACACGTGATCCTGCCAACTAATGTGATTTTTGAAGGATCCCCAATTTAATAGACCCACCGAGGTTGCAAAATGTGAACTCTACTCCATAAACTGAAGTTACGTGTAGGCAACTCTAGAGGGGAGGTGAATAGAGTTATGTGTCAATAGTGACCAATTAAAACTGATTAAGACTAAGTCCAGTAAGCAACTATTAACAAAGAAAATAATCAGAGAATAATAATGCGGAAGGTAAATAGAGTAAGGAAGGGCAAACGCAAACACAACGATATATCCTGGTTTCCCTCGTGGAGGACTAGTTCAGGTCCGATAGCTCTAGCTCGGAGTTTGAATCCACTATCAGTGAAACACAAGCTTTGATCCGAAGGCTTACCACTTCTTTACAGATACGAGCTTTTGATCCGAAGCGCTCGACTGCTTCAACTTCGCAGAGGCGAAACTTAAAATTTTTCAAGTGAGAACACTTTACAACTCTTGCACAACTTCTAGCTGAATCGCACCGAGGCACCTTAGGGGATTAGGAAGTTGTGGCTAAGGAGATTTGGAAGAGTATGGCTTAGAGGAGTAGAGCTTAGAAGATTGAGAGCTTGAAAGATGAGGGGATGATTTGAAATGAGAGAATTTATGCTCTATTTATACTAATCTGGGTAGACAGAGTTCGGCCAGAGTTCTGTCCCCTAACGTTCAAAAATTCGAACGTTTGGACAGCTCGTTACAAGGTGGAACGAAAAATCAGGTTGCTGATTTTTAGGGCACATAGTTTGGCCCAAGTTCGGTCAGGGAGCGAGTTCGGCCCGAGTTCGGTCTGCCTCAGACTAGAAGCTCTATAACTGGGTTTGAGTAGGTTTGGTTTTGGTTTTGGTTTGGTTTTGGACTTGGTTGTTTGTTTGGTGGAGCTATAGGAAATATGTTGAGGGTTGATATGCCACAGTGCGACTCAACGTACATGTTTTCTATACTCAAACAAAATAGAAAAGTTACAGACTCTGAAACATAATAAAGATGATGTAGCGGTAGTCCGACGAAGTTTGTTGATGTCTCGTCTAGTAATGGATGTGTCGTAATTGAGTCATGACCAATATCACAGTGTTAATTATCGAAATTAGGTTGACTGTGATCCAGTTTGGGTCAACAATCTCTCCCATTTTGATAATTGACAAACTGATATTTGTATGTCTCAATATTCATACCTGGACACATGTTGAAGGAGACAGAGATATTAGCAAAGTTTGACGTAGCTCCCCGCAAATGAATATCCACGTCTAAGTAATGAATGTCCACACCCAAGATATTTTAGACAGAATTTAACCAAGCACATTATATCCAAAACATTATATAAAAAAACAAATATCTTATGCATAGCTATTCTAACAAATACTATTTTACTAAATATTAATGAATAGATAGATATGCTATTTCTTTCCTTTTGTCATTTAGCAAAACACAATAAGTAGCTCCCCCGAAAAGAAATAAACATAGACAAAGTAAAACAATAAACCGAAGATTAAACTAACAAGAAGTCTTTTAAAAGTTAAAGAGTAGTCATCCAAAGTTAAACTACATAATGCATAAAAAAAAATCCATCAGCAGCATCCAGAAGTAAGTGCCACAGCTATCAAGGAGCAGAATCAGCGGGAGGATGTGATGGACCAGCATGAGCAGAACCAGATGGATTGCTGGTAGAGCGACGTGAGTCGAAGAAAGCAGCATCATGATCCAAATACCTCATGGCCCAAGGGTCATCAATGCGATAGCCTTCGCGAGAAGGGTCACGACCCGTAGGAAGATATAGTGGGATGCCTAGCCATGTTGTACTGTATATCATGGATAGTGTTGCTGAGAGCAGACATTTGAAGAGTAATCCGATAATCCATCCGAGTATAGCGATCGTCTTCCAACTGAAAGCGGTCTCGCAACATGTCCCAGATAGTCCAAGGTGGCAGGGGTTCAACTTGAGGGGCCTCAGAGTCAGATGAGGCTTCCTCAGCTGGAGCTGGAGGTAAAGGAGCATGAGCAGTTCTATGAGCTTTAGATAGATAGTCAGGAGCAGTAATGAACTGGCAGTCTTCAAGAGGAATGTTGAAGGTAGAAAATATCATGGGTAGGTACATGGCATAAACAAGTTCCCTGTTCTTCTTTCGTGCACGGATCATATTATCCATCATTGTGCGTGGAAAGTTGAACGGAATAGTAAAAAAGAGACGGTAAAGAGCGGATATCTCAAAATAGGTAACCTCATCGGAAGATCCAGCCTTTGGCAAGATGGAGAAAAATACAATACGATGAAGTTCATAGAAATGTTGGTTGAAATACCTAGCACGAATGCGATTAGGAGGACGAGGATGGGGTTCACATATCATGATGTTCTTAAAACTTTCTAGGGTGACTGTATCAACAAACTTGAATTCGCGGGCATCGACAAGGTTTTTCCAAGTATTGGGTTCAGGAAGTTGTAAATATTTTGCCTAAGTCGAAATCATCGAATTCAATGTTAATACCGGCGACTCTAGAATAAAATTTTCGGTCATCATATGTAAGATTGCAATAAAACGTCTTGATGGCATTGAGATACTCTATTAGAGGTGGAAACAAGGTCATCTAAACAAAGATCTTTAAAAATAGTGACAAATTCAGAAAAAGATAGTGAAGTTGATAGAATTTTTTGAACAAACACTACGTGCACAAAAATTATCATACCACTCTTTAGATGCTTCTAAAGAAACAAAAATATGTGCATTGTAAGTGTTATCATTTGGAGGAGGTGGAGGATTAAACAAAGGATGGGGTGGATCCTCATTTGGTGGAGGATTGGATGAAGAGGCCTTATTTCTCCTTATTTTTTCTCTAGGAAGTAATCTAGGTGCCATGGAAAAAATTAAGAAGAGAAAAGATAAATAGAGAGATACCTCAAGAAAAGGGTATGGATAATGGAGAAGGGCCTTGATTAACCTTCAAAACTTGAGTTTAGGAGAGAATGACCATCAAAAATTCAAAATATAGGGTTAGGGTTTTGAGAAAACTAGTATGTAGGAAAGAAGAAGATGAAGAAAGGGGTCAAAAATCGGTTTATAGCAGTTTTAGGGTCGGCTGCTATGATAAAAGTCATGTTGATCAAGTCAAAATCGGATGGCTCTCATTCGTTGAAGGTTCTGGAACGAACATGACCGAGTTCAGTCCTAGACCGACTTCGGGCCGAGTTCGGTCCCTGTGGGTCCAGTACTCCAGTGAGTTTAAGCCAGAAGATAAAAAGGTCTAGATTAAAGATATAAGAACATGGATGATTGAGACAGATAGTCAAAGATTTGTGAATTTGAAATGTGAACACAACTGTAATAGATAAAATGCGCGAAAAAATAAGCAAAACTTTTATTCAGCATATGAATAATTATCTCAGGTTGGCTGTAAGGGTCGGTTCCCAGCTAGCGGTGGTCCGAAGGCACTTAAATACCGTGTCGTTTAAGGCTGTTTACGCCTCTGTGACAAAAGGACTCTTTCGGTTTGTACTCAAAACAACGTAGCATATGTGAATAATGAGGTTGCAAATATTTATGCAAATTAAATCTATTTAATTGTGTTTTCATCCAAAATTTTCAACTCCCAACGAAGAAAGTTAAAGCGATCTTCGGCTAGTGGCTTAGTAAATATGTCTGCTCGCTGATGTTCAGTGTCAATGAATTTTAACTTAATATCTCCGTGTGACTGATGATCTCTTAAAAAGTGGTGTTTTATTTCTATATGCTTAGTGCGTGAGTGATATACTGGATTCTTAGTCAGATTGATAGATTGATAGTGCTGGTATTGTCACAGAATATAGGGATGTGCTTATAAGTAAACTTATAGTCTGCTAGGGTTTGCTTCATCACAAAATCTGAGCACAACAACGTGCTACAACTATGTATTCAGCTTCAGTAGTGGATAGTGCAACATAATTTTGTTTCTTGCTAAATCAAAAGACTAGAGCTTTACCTAACAGATGATACGTGCCGCTGGTACTTTTACGGTCGACTTTGCATCCGGCAAAATCAGTATCCGAATAACCAATTAGGTCAAAGGACGTGGTTTTAGGATACCACAAGCCCACTGTTAAAGAGCCCTTAAGGTATCGAAAGATACGCTTAACTGCGCTCATGTGTGATTCCTTAGGGTTAGCTTGATAACGAGCACACATGCAAACACTAAACATTATATTGGGCCGACTAGCAGTCAAATAAAGTAAGCTACCAATCATACCTCGATACTTACGCTAGTCGACTGGTTTGCCGCTTTCATCAAGATCCAATTTAGTTGAAGTGGCCATTGGAGAGCCGATTGGTTTGACGTTTTCCAAGTCAAATTTCTTCAGCAGGTCCTTTGTATGCTTCGATTGGTTGATGAAGGTTCCTTGTGAGTTTTGTCTGACTTGCAATCCGAGGAAGAAATTCAGTTCTTCCATCATGCTCATCTCAAACTCATTCTGTATACACTTTGCAAAATCTTGGCATAATACCTCGTTAGTGGAACCAAAAATAATATCATCAACATAAATTTGTACCAATAAAAAAGTGTCATCGATTGATTTTATGAAAAGTGTAGTATCAATCTTTCCTTTTGGAAATCCTTTTTCAAGTAAGAAAGTACTTAGACGCTCATACCAAGTGCGAGGGGCTTGTTTGAGGCCATATAGAGCTTTCTTATGTTTGAAAACGTGATCAAAAAATTTATAATTTTCAAAACCCGGTGGTTGTTTTACGAAAACTTCTTCTTTAATAAAGCCATTAAGAAAATCACTTTTTACATCCATTTGGAAAAGTTTGAAGTTTTGAAAGTTTGTAAATGCACAAAGCATGCGGATCGATTCAAGTCTCGCAACATGAGTGTATGTCTCATCGTAGTCGATACCTTCCTCTTGGTTGTATCCTTGAGCTACAAGACGCGCTTTGTTACGTGTTACTGAACCTTCCTCATTCAGTTTGTTACGAAAAATCCATTTAGTACCAATGACCGGATGATCATTTGGTTTAGGAACAAGTTCCCAAACCTGATTCCGTTTAAATTGATTGAGTTCTTCTTGCATTGCAGACATCCAAAATTCATCAGAAAAAGCTTCTATAACATTCTTAGGTTCTATTTGTGATATAAAAGCTGTATTGGCTATAGAATCTCTAACAACTGAACGAGTACTTACTCCTTTTGATACCTCACCTATCACAAAGTTCTCTGGATGGTGTCTTTGTGTGGGTGACTGACGTGCTTTATGAGAATAGTTGTACAAGAAAGCATGGTTGTCCGCAGCATGTATATATTTGGTCTTCTTGTGTCGTGCAGTCTTGTGTTGTGGTACATGTCTAGTATATATGTTTCTAGTGTAAGACTGTGTTTGAGGTTGAACAACCTGTTTGCCCGGCTCGATCTCTAATTTTTTAGAGACATCATACATTTCAGTATACTTGGCAGTTAAAGCATTAATTCTGACTGCTGCCATATTGTACTTCTTTTTCTCTTCCGTTAACTCTTCATTGAGTTTAGCAAGATCTAGTGTCTGTTTCTCAATACGTGTTTCAGCATCGTGTAAGCTCAATTTCAGTTGAGATAATTCCTCAGTGTCCTTCGTGGGTGGTTTCTCTCTTATATCATTCAGTAAGCATGACAGTCTATGTATCTCAATCTTATGAGTATGAATCTCAGCTTTTGCATGTTTGTATTTACCGAGCACTTATGATCTTCAAGAAGATCACTGAAAGCATCCGATAACTCATCAAAAGTAAAATCATCAAGCTGATTTTCTGTTACCTTGTCAGAGGTTGCTATTAGGCAGATGTTTACAGCTTCTTGGGGAGTTTCCTCTTCTTCTGAGTCACTTGCCTCACTTTCATGCCATATGCTTGTGTTGGCACTTTTTGTGTTGCTAACTTCTTCATGTCCGTGCTCATAAGTAGCTTTAAGAAATTTCCAAATCTCATATGAGGTTGTACAAGAAGAGATGCGATCAAATTCAATATTGTCTAAAGCAAAGTAAAGAGCATTCATTGCTTTTGCATCAAGACTAGCCATCCTCTTGTCTTCTTCTGTGTAATCATAGTAAGGTTTGTTAACAATATTAGAAGTAAGAGGAGAGATGATAGTAGGTTTTCTGTAACCTTCAATGACTTTAGTCCATATGTCAAAGCCAAGAGATTTTAAATAAAAACTCATCCATGTCTTCCAATAAGTGTAATTGTTTTTATCAAAACGTGGAGGTCTATCTATGGATTGGCCTTCTCTTGCAAACTGTATCATAACTGCTGGAGTAAATTGGTCGTGTAGTTGCCATAGATTAGCTCTAGGGTGTTAATCCTTTATCAAGAGAACCTGGCTCTGATACCAATTGAAGTTACGTATAGGCAACTCTAGAGGAGGGGTTGAATAGAGTTATGTGTCAATAATGACCAATTAAAACTGATTAAGACTAAGTCCAGTAAGCAACTACTAACAAAGAAAATAATCAGAGAATAATAATGCGGAAGGTAAATAGAGTAAGGAAGAGCAAACACAAACACAGCGATATATCCTGGTTTTCCTCGTGGAGGACTAGTCCAGGCCCGAGAACTCTAGCTCAGAGTTTGAATCCACTATCAGTGAAACACAAGCTTTGATATGAAGTTTTGCCACTTCTTTACAGATACTAGCTTTTGATCCGAAGCGCTCGACTACTTCAACTTCACAGAGGCGAAACTTGAAAATTTTCAAGTGAGAACACTTTACAACTCTTGCACTACTTCTAGCTGAATCGCACCGAGGCATCTTAGGGGATTAGGAAGTTATGGCTAAGGAGATTTGTAGAGTGGCTTAGAGGAGTAGAGCTTAGAAGATTGAGAGCTTGAAAGATGAGGGGATGATTTGAAATGAGAGAATTCATGCTCTATTTATACTAGCCTGGGTAGGCAGAGTTCGGTCAGAGTTCTGTCCTTTAACGTTCAAAAATTTGAACGTTTGGACATCTCGTTACAAGGTGGAACGAACAATCAAGTTGCTGATTTTTAGGGCACTAAGTTCGGCCTGAGTTCGGTCAGGGACCGAGTTCGGCACTAGTTCGGTCTGTCTCAGACCAGAAGCTCTATAATTGGGTTTGAGTATGTTTGGTTTTGGTTTGGTTTGGTTTTGGACTTGGTTGTTTGTTTGGTAGAGCTATAGGAAATATGTTGAGGGTTGATATGCCACAGTTCGACTCAACGTACATGTTTCCTATACTCAAACAAAATAGAAAAAATACCGACTCCGAAACATAATAAAGATGATGTAGCAGTAGTTCGGCGAAGTTTGTTGATGTCTCGTGTAGTAATCGATGTGTCGTAATAATCGATGTGTCGTAATTGAGTCATGACCGATATCACAATGTTAATTATCGAAATCATGTTGACTGTGATCCAGTTTGGGTCAACACAAACATATATATACAATATAGGAAGGTATCTAATCTCATCCACACAAAAACAATAAAGAACAGGACAAGACTGAAACAAATACTGGAATGTGAAGTACGAAACAAATGTCCAACATAATACATAAAATAAGTCTAGTAGGGACAAACTCGCTACTATAATGTTGAAACGAAATATTGAAAGATAAGATGACCAGTTACTTGATAATGATACTCGAGTCTCAATAAGCTATGTGTGGGCTGACTTATAAAAACAAATGAAAAAACAAAGAAAAAAAAGTTTGTTGTGGGCTGGCGCCCATCCCAGTTCCTATGTGGTTCCGCCATTGAGCTCAAGATGTGTGGATCGTCCAAATTTCGTAAAAAATGCATAGCATTCAGTATAAGTCAGGATCAGGACTTTAAGTTTTGCATAGATTATGCATTTGATCTCATTCTCCTAAAAGACATGTAATATTTTCGTTTTCTCTAATACTGGTTACACACTAGCTTTTAGAACTTGAACATATTAAGGTTTGAAGTTTAATTTTCTAACTAATTCCTGTCGAAGCTCAATTGTACTTTGAAGGGTAGACCTCGGAATCCGCCGTTGGATTTACTACTATACCTGAAAGGGAACCATGTCCTGAGAGGGACGTAAAAAGATACAAAATAACATGTTATAGTAAAACAATAAGGAACCTAACTACTATAAATAACATGGGTACAACAATGACTATCCAACTATGTGACATACAATTGAGGACAATTCGCACGTATGGGCTCTCTAGCGAGGGTAAATAACAACTACCATAGCTCTTCGTGTGGCTCACGGTTATAGAAAAATCATCTCGTGTAGCTCTTCGTGAGGCTCACGATTAACTAGAAGAATCATGCATATTGTAGCCAAGACGTCTTGTAAGTGTCATTTCCTCCCAATGATTGAGCGAGTCGTGTCCACGAGATGTCTAGTCAAGAAACTACTATATATGAAGAGTCCACGAGTCTTTGGATCTTACCGAGCTAAGAATTCTAATAGACCACTAATCAGTCACTATCTGTTATACTTCCTGTCCGTCACGACGATAAGTTAGATGTGAGGTACGTGTCCTAGCATGAATGCGCAAATAGTCCATGTCTTGTGGGTCAAGTTCTTATGAATAGATACAACACGATACATTATTACCAATTCTAAGCTATAACAACCTCTAATGCTAATTTCGATCCCGATCAACCCAACGATCGATCACACTGAGTTTGACTCAAAGATCGAACCACGAGAGTCACAGGCACAATATTAATATTAATAACACTAAGTTAACATAATATAAGAACTGAATTACATATGATAAGATATACTTGTCTGATTCGTATTTGGGGATGAATCTACGTGTAGGACACAAGCGTCAGGCATGGAAGGACACAAGGACAGATACAAGTCAACGATCACCAAAAGCCGGTCCAAAGATACAAGTCCAGAATGCTATGAATAATAATATATCTAAAAGTCCAAAATACTCTAATTGCAGAAATTCGTCACCAGATTCGAACCAGGTCGATACGTGAACCCCACGGGATAGCAAAAATGAGGTAAGTTAGAACAATGTCAAATTAAGAATGTGAAAAGACAAAGCACCATAACAACGATACTAACTCACCAGAACTTTCAGATTTGGAATCCGAGTTACGGATTGCGAAATGATGTTGTTTGTCGGTATTTTGGTTGCAAAGGCGCTTCCTTGAAAATATTCTTGAAACTCGTTGCGAACTTCCTCATAAGACAAACTTGACACTGTTGATCCAAGGGAACATGTTTTGCCGCTAACAGATGACAGTACGTGAAGTTACGGGTCTGTATCATCTTGGCTAAATTGTAGGGTCAAATTCTTCGTGACTGTTCGACAATTTCAAATTCCGTTAATTTGTGCACATCGAGAATTCTGTTATGCGCATTTAGGTGCAAAAGGTGCGCGATGAGGCGGCCTGAATTGGCAGGACGACACTGGCTACATCTAAGTTTCTGCTTGAAAATAGGGGATCAGTTGGTTGACTCGTCCTAGCTCTGGACGACATGCTGGTTGTGGAGGTCAACGATTTTACAGGGAGATGCTGGGGTCCTGGTGGAGGCACTGGTGCGTGTGCAGGATGAGGCACGACGATGCAGAGGTGCTTGGAAGCAGTGTACTAGGTCCCTGTTTCACTTGATGCTTGTGTCGGACTGTTGGTCGGCGAACAGGGTGCACTGGCTGCATGTCGGCGGAGAAGCTCTCATGGACGAGGAGGTTGGGCTCGCATAGGGAGGAGTGTGTGCAACCTCGGCGAGGAGATGGGGATCGCGATGGACGACAGAGGGGCACAACGAAGCTCTTAAAAGGATGGTGATGAATTAAACTGGAGGTGAAGTTAAGGTTGACAGGAGTTGGGAGATCGAGAGTGCATTTATGGAAGGGGAGTGGAGGAGTTGGCGGTTGGAGGAGGAGAGGAGGTGAGGGGTCTCGAGTGGGAAGAAGGGCTTGGGATGGTCGGTTTTGAAGGAAAATGGACAAGAGAAGAAAAAAAAAAATAATGTGTTGAAGAATTGAGTTTTAAACGAAAAAGAAATGAGTTAGAAAAGAAATGAATGGGATTATAATTGAATGGGCTTAAGCAAATATGAAATGGCTTATAATTTTGTAAATAGATTACAAAATTAGTGAGTAGGTTAATAATTAGAATCAATAAGTTTTTAGAATTAGGATATGTGTTTATAATTAGGATTTGATTAAAAAAATTGCAATGTAGGAAGTTATAGAGACCATACTCTCGAATAGTTCTAAAATATGTTGCACGGACAAATATATGACACTACACGGGAAGTATTGACGACATAAACAAGGGACCTACTTTGGTGTGTCCTAATGTATTTTGGAGTGTCCGGATTGTGCTGATACGTGTCTGATACGATTGGGCCAAACTAAGATTTTTGGAGTGTACATGCTTCCTAGGTTAAATTAAGTTTCTTTTACATTTCTGTAGCTGTTACGACAAGAGTGCAAGAACACTACAACTAGTTTGTAACATAGGGCTAGTTTGAATTGTAGATACGTATCATCCGGGACTCATTTTGGTGCCAAACACAATAGGGAAGCGAAATGGCTTACGTTCCAAATGGGAATAGGGAAGCCAAACGGCTTGCGTTCCAAATGGGCTTTTTGTCAAATGTGCCTTTCATGTTGGGGCTCAAATGGACATTTCTAAAACGCTAGCCCAACGAGCATTCGGGAAATGGGTGTTTGAGCAAACGCGGATGAAACAACTGCAGTCTGAACTAGCTTATAGTAGCATTTTTGTTTTCGCTACTGGAAATCTTATTTGATTGGCCATGTAAGAAGGGGTAAATACGGAAGTTTTGAAATGACTGCTTGTTTGTATTTCAGGAAATGAAGATATTATTTATGCTTCATCAGGATCTCAAATCTCATCCTTTGACATCCATATGGTATGTCACAATACATTTACCTTTGGTTCACTAAAGTTTGAAATTTATAAATTTTTTCCATATAGTAAATCTTGCACTTTATTTGAACATTTGTTGTGGGCAGTGTCATTGTTTTCTCTTTTTGTTTTGACGTCTCATAGAGATGAATACAATCTCCTATAGGAAATCATATTCTTAACTCTTTGTCTAGAATCTAGCCCTTGTAGATTTCATATTAGGCCCACACATAACTTAGTCTCTTGCCCATGGGGTTGGCTATGAATCATGAGAAAGCCCCATACAAAATTGAAAAGGTTTTTCTGGCCAACTATCATCCTGCAATCAATTTCGTGTGGAATTTGACACGAGACACAAGGTTGATTGCAGGTTGATACTTGGCCAGAAAAACCTTCTCAATGTTTTTATGGAGCCTTTCTCATGCTTCATAGCCAACCCCATGGGAGGAGACTCAGGAGTCTTGGATGAAGTCTTTGTTGTAGTATATCTTCAGGCAAGTGAGAGCATAATCCTCATTCCATACCTTCACTTTCAAATAGTCATTGCTGTTCTAGACAGCGGCTGGAATGGGCACTATAGAAATAGCAGATTGGGGAGATAGAAGCCACTATAGTGGAATAGAGGTTGCTTAGGGGCTTATACATGCATACTAGTGGATAATATAATGCACAATATAACGATGTATTGCCATTATATGGGAACACATGGGCCAATTCTTAAATATTATGTAACACACTTAGTTTTAGTTCTTAATACTATTGTTTCTATTATTTATTACTAGTAAGAATCAATGACCAATATAGTGATACTATGAATGGTCCATGCCATAAATCTATATGATACATTGGCGGCAAGGTAGACCTAACTCTTGATTTTGACTAATGTAGTTTTAAGCTCATGTATGATGTAGCCAAGGAGCACCTTCCTAGCTCCCAAAGACAATAAGAGTCTAAATGAAGAGGTAAGATAATACAATTTGCTCTAGGGAATTGCATTAATTTCTATGACACATTAAGCGAACTAGTGAAAAGGAATGCAATTTCCATGCATGAAAACGTTGTGACTGTGTTTCTGAAATCTGGTTTGACTAACCCCTCTAAAGGAAAAATTTCTGCGACATTACTTTTCAACTTCGAAGATAACATCAATTTATAATTTTATGAGCTAGTTAGGTAAATATTTTATTATTCACCGTCTTAAGTGTGGAAGCGGAAGCATTTGATGTTTTTAGCCCCTGCAAAAATGAAAAAATGAATGGCTGTTCAATTCAGTAATATATAAAACCCCAATTCTTATTACATATTGCAGGGATTAAAGAAGGCCTGAAATTGAAGCACATTAATAGTTTGGATGAAAACTTATGTTAGGATTTATGAGAAAGGTTCATTAATGATGATAACTTCGTAATCTAAAATCTATTTTCCTGATATTGATACCGAAAGTCTGCTAATTTTAATCACTTCCCCTATAGTTGTTATAGCTGCCCCTCTTAACGGTTTTCTTCTGTAGCTGCTATGCTATATGTTGTAGTGTTGCTCGTGTTCAAAAAAGGAGAGTAGGACACCATCTAGTGATCGGAGAAGATCGGGAGAGTCGAAGATGCAAGCGGGGCTCAAAAAATAGGAGCCGAAGCAGCCAAAAGCCCAAACCAAATTCCGGTTGGGCATATACGGATTTCTGGTTTTCCAGCAGTAGTGCACCCTAGGAACCGGAATTCAGGTTACCCAAACTAGAATACCGTTTTTTTTTCCAGTGGCAAAGTGCGCACTAATGCTCATTTGGACTGAAATTCCAGTGCGGGCGATTTCAGCTTACAGTTCAGATTTGGTAAGTGGATTTCGACAGATTGCTTCTTACTTTAGAAAAGTTTACGAAGCTATATTGGGGGGTTTAACCCAACTCTGGTGGCCAAGGTTCTCCTTTGCATGCTATTCATAGACTATATTCATACAATATTGAAATACACAATCAATCAAATAACTCTGGTTCAAAGTCAGACTCAACTTGAATGACATTCGAGCATGGGCGTGTCTGGCTTGATTCAGAAGCTGGGAACGAGTACTACAAAAACCATATTTCTGGATTATGCCGAGAAGAGTGATGCTTGTAGGTTCCTTGATCTTGAATCAAATCATATCATTGATTGAATCGACGCTGAACTCTTCGAGGATAAGTTTGTCGAGCATAAAAATATTGTTCTTGCGAATCTACCAGAGAATATTGTAATCACCGAAGAAGCTAGTACTTCCAAAGAAGCTGTAGTCCAAGAGGTAATTGCAATAAAAATTCAAGTATTTACCAGAATTCTACATAACCAAGATGATGTAGTCGAACAACATCTCATGTATATAACAAATTTCAAAGATTGGTCATGATAATGAACCATCAGACAAACTTGTTTGACGAAACAAATCAGATGCTTAACCAATCGGTGCAAGTATTTTCAAGAATTCTACATAGTGACACAATCTGTTGCATTTGGTGAATCTAAATATGTCAAAAACAGCAAGTTGACTACTTTTACGTGTTCACTCCATCACCAGCCCAACGCTGATGGAATAAATTGTATATAGCAGATCTCAACAATTAATCAAGAGAATGAGCCATTAAAGAACTTGTTTGACTGAATATAAATCATATTTTTAACCAACCGGTGCCAATATTTTGAAATATTCTACATAATGACGCATATAGTGACCTAAAATGTCAACAACAAAAGAATAGCAACATTACTATCAAGCCTGTTGTTATTTCCTGTTGGATCTATATTACCATTACCATGTTCACGAGAGAGATTTTTTAGTCATGTATTATGTACTAGTTCTACTTGTTAGTTGCTACCTGTTCTTCCTTCATGCTTGCCTATTCATAATTGTACAAGATAGTGAGATTGGGCAGAGGAATTCTACAAGTAGGCATGTGGACTACGTCTTGATCAACTCCTTATATACTCTCTTATTAAATATCAGTCGTACGCTACCCGTACCGACTCTCGGATATCCCATAGCCATCCATATGTATAATTCTAAAACACACTATACATGGATCTATTTCTATATTTTTGCATGTTATATCCTGTCACCATAGTGGTCACATATTGGTAGTAGCTTTTCATACACGAGAGAAATAGAGGATCAAGAAATAGCGGCCGATATAGCGATATTATCACAACTATTTTGGTTTACAAGTTGATTCTCAATATTATCTACATTATGTTTTGGTTATTCTTAAGATCATGCTTCCGATGTTTATTCTTAATAAATGTGACTTTCATAATTTGTTTTTTATAGATGACTTTATTATAAATTTATGAAGCATGTTTAAAGAATCAGGTAGGCATGCATGTAGATCCTAGTAACCTCTATAGTGATTGCTAAGTCCAAAACAAGAAAAGAGCATGTCTGAAACTACAAAATTCATATGATGCTTAATCCTGACTTTAACTGCTCTCATTTTTTGAAGTAGGTACGGTATTTTTTTTATAAATAAAAATGGAATATGATATTAGGTTCTTTATTACATTATATGTGTCATATTTGAATTGAATAATGTGTCAATTTCACATGATATCATTTGATAAAGGAAGAAGGAACATAGAAGAAGAGTTTGATTCTATGCGGAAAAATATGTCAAAGGGTATAGCAAAAGAGATTCTAGGAGTTTCTAAATGCAATGGTTGGACTTTGAAATGAAATTGGTGATGGAACAAGGAGCTCCTAAAGGTAATTAAGGCAAAAGAAATTTCTGTAAAGATTGTCACGTGTAGAATGATGAAAACTTTTACAGATATAGACAGAAGTAAGCTAAGTAAAGTAAGCTAAGTAGTTAATCTTAGGTCTATGATTATATATGTAGTAGGTTAGAAACGGAGGGAGAAAATATATTTAAAGGTTCACTAAGAGTAATGGAAAACTGAGGAGAGACCTAGGTGATATTAAACACATTAAGAGTGAAGACAAGATTGAAGACAAAGAAATATTAGTAAGAGAAAATGATATTAATAAGAACAAGAGAGTTATTTGCTTAGTTAATGAGGGCAACCTAGAAAAACCTAACTTAAATATATATTCACGATAAATCATATTGCTAAGTTTTGAAGTTAAGGATGCTTTAAGTAAGATGAAAAATGGAACAAATGTTGGATTTGATGATATTCCTATTGAGGTTTGAAAATGTTTAGCTGAAAAATGATAGATATTCATAAGAGCAGGAGAGTTATTTGCTTAGTTAATAAGAGCAACTTAGAAAAACCTAACTTAAATATATATTCACGATAAATCATATTTCTAAGTTTTGAAGTTAAGGATGCTTTAAGTAAGATGAAAAATGGAACAAATGTTGGATTTGATGATATTTCTATTGAGGTTTGAAAATGTTTATGTGAAAAATGATAGATAAAGTGGCCAACTAATTTATTGAACCAATTCATAGGAATACAAAAACACACTAATTTATTGAACCAATTCCTAAGGAATTCAAAAACACACGATGAATGGAAAATTACTATTATGACACCTATATATAAAATGCAAAAACACACGATGAATGAAAAATTACTATTATGGCACCTATATATAAAATGCAAAAACACACGATGAATGAAAAATTACTATTATGGCACCTATATATAAAAGTAAGGGAGATATGCTTAGATGTACTAACTATCGAGTAACTAAGATCAAAACCATGAAAATGGGAGAGCAAGATAAGAAAAACAAACTAGAATTTCAGAGATTCAATTTAGATTTATGCTGCTGGTATCTAATATGAAAGCCATTTGCTTATTAAGTAGATAAAAAAAGTCCAGGGAGGAGAGGAATTTACATATGATTTTTATTGACTTAACAAAACTAATGATAGATTCCTAAGAAGATAGTATGATGACCTTTAGAGAAGAAACAAGTCTTTAGTAGCTATATTGAGATTATTAAGGATATATATGGTAGAGTTTACGACGACTATATGAACGTGTTGGACCTCGTTTTCGTCCTAAGGAATTTATCAGGTAATTGTATATTAGAGATCAAGGACATCGTTCGATTTCTAACTTTAGGATACCTAGATAAAGAAGGAATTGTATATGCTTGAAAGAATTAAACTTCAAATAGGAAAAAAGAGTTAAAATAGTTACTATTTGGTTTTCCGATTCCAACATGGTGCTTCGTCACCGTAATGAGTGATATGGCCAATATATGAAGACTGTTGACACAAATAAAGGGTTAGGTACAACACTCATGAGACGAGACTCGTGCATTGGGACCCCTTGTTTGGCTTAGCTGAGAGGTGCAGGGTGTGCCTATCAAGTGGGTCACCCATTGACGGGTGCAAGTGGGCAAGGAAGAATGATGAGGCGGGGGGCGACAATGCCGATGTGGGTGGGCCCCACTCCTACTGTTGTCTACTACTCACGAGAGAGAGAGAGAGAGAGAGAGAGAGAGAGAGTTGGGGCAGTGTTGTTAAAGGCACCGTCCAAACGTGCCTAGGCTCCCAAAAGGTGAGAGACGATGTTTCACCGCATAATCCAAAGACATGCGGAGTGTTTTCTTTAGGCGGAGCCTAGACGAGAAAAACGCCAAAAGCGAGAATAGACAAATAGGTAACTAGGCGAGCCTAGGAGCACACCTAGGTGTGTTGGGTGTTATATGCAATTTTTTGGGCTTTGTTTGCATTTTTTATAAGTTTTATAAGCTTGTTTGGTTTTATTTGTTTTTAAAGTTGCAGGCTTAAGATTTAAAAACCAAAATTGTGTCTTTTTTAAGTTTTTACACTAAAAGTTACTAACTAATTAGACATAAATAAAAGAGAGAGGAGGACGATAATATCTTGTGACGACGACAGAGAAGAGAGCAACAACATTCCTTTTGATTGGGCTCCTCATTGGGGCGATTATTTGGACGATTTTTACCATTGTTGATCGAATTAAGGTAAGTTTCATCTCCTTTTTCTTGTTCTTTTATTCTTTGATGATTCTATTTTCTTTGCACTTACCTATAAAAAGTTACCTACAAAAAGTTGTAATTTGTTTATTCTCTTTTTTGTTTTAATGTTCTTTACTTCTATTCTATTCTATTTTTTCTTCTAATGTTCTTTACTTCTATTCTCTCTTTCTTTCTTTCTTTCTTTCTTTTTTCTCTCTCTATAAAACTCTCACAAAAGGTAACCCATTTCATAAAAAAAACCATATTTAACAAAAGTCATTTTTATGCGCTTTTCCTCCTCTATTTAACAAAATCTATTTTTTTAATATTTTCTTTAATTTATTGTCCAAAAACTCAAGTTTGATGAATTTTTAGGAATATAAGGCATATTTGGATAACCTAACATGATCTATAAAAGTGATAAAAAGAAAATTTGAGAAGCAGTCCAGGTGATGCTTTTCTTCTTCGGGCAAGGCTTGGGCGTTTTTCTTCTTCGGGCAAGACGAGGTGCTCCTAGACGAGGCAGCTCGCGTAGGAGCACCTAGAACTTTTTAAAACACTAGGTTGGGGGGTTGACATGAGGACTATGCATTGATGAGACTTTATAGCGAGTCGTTAAACCCATTTATGTTGGATCTACACGACGAAAATTAGATTCGAATAGCCGCTGATTCAAATTCCCATTCCCATTCCCATTTGAAACCAAATCTAAATCCTAGTTCAGGCTATGTAGACTCTCCAAGTGAGTTAGCAACCTACCATTTATGATTTGGTGACAAAAATACAAAGGAGTAACGATAACATCTGCGAACACGAGACTGGTTACTTTATAACTTGATTATGTCACTATTGTCTTACAGGATGAGTTTATCCCTCAAACCAGCAAAAAATGTGGCTTGGAAAACTCTAGTGCGCTCCTCGTGGTGTTGGCTAACTCCAACCAGCTTGGTAACAAAATCATTTCAAAGTTGACCATAGAGTGCATTTCTGTGAAGTCACACAACACGTGAATCGATTAGATTGGTGTCCACTTAGACCTGTCTTTGATGGACCAAATAATACCTAAAACCCATGAAATGATGCATGAGCCTAGCTTCATGAGTGCTGGACCTAATCCCTTTTATTTAGGTCCAATAACTTTTAGTTTATATATTGTTATATCGCTTATTACGGTGATGATGGTCCTTGCTGGAATCAAAAACCGAATAATGACCATTTTACCCCTTCTTTCTTGTTCGAAGTTTAAAGCTTTCAAGCACATTCAATCATTTCTCTATGTAGGTCTTCTAACTTACTAATTAAAGAATGTACTTGATCTCTAGGACAACTTTGAGCTATGCATCCTTGGCAAATTCCTTGAACTCTTATCCTTCTTTTCTTTCCCCTAAAAAAGATCAAAAGAAAGACAAAAATGAGGTCCAACTGAACCATTTTAGGAGAGAACAAACTATTTCGCATTACGGTTGGGTCTTTGACATATTAATTTTTTACCTTTTTGTGCTAGTTATGGATGAAATTACAAGGCATATACATGAAGAAATTCCATGTTATATGATGTTTGATGACGATATTATGATGGTCGATGAGAGCGGATAAGGGTTAAGTGCTAAAAATTAGTGTAGGCAGAAACTTCGATTTTTAGCATTTTAAAATTAGTACAACAAAACTCATTTGATATCCAATTTCAACCAGAAGTTAAAGAGATACCAAGGAGTGATAGTTTTCATTATTTATAATCAATCATTCATTATAATGGAGAGATTGAGAAGAATGTTGTACATACAATAATAAAATTAAAACATGATGGTTGCCATGGATGAGTGCTTTTGGATTATTTTGTGATTGCAGGATACACATTTGAAGCCGAAAGAAAAATTCTATAAGATTGTTATAAGAATACTTTACGTATTGCTGGGCAATTAAAAAACAATATGCCTAAAAAGCTAGGGAAGCTAAAATAAGAAGACAGATGGCCGACAATACATTAAACATAGAAAATAAATGAGTGACTTTGTGGGAAGTTGGAGGTGACACTAGTTCAAAATAAGGTAATAGAAAATCGTCTTAGATGGTTTTGACATATGTAATGTAGACCAATAGATGCTCAAGTAAAGAGGCAATAAGATAATAATAAAAGAAGCAGCTATGACTAGACGTAACCTACACAAATGTGGATGAAAGTTTAAAGAATGATATGATTTTTGTTAGTGTTACAGAGGACATCACCCATAATAGAGTTGAATGAAATAAAAAGATTCAAACAGCCAACTCCAAAAATTGGGGATAAAAGCTTTATTGTGTATCCTCTATACTTCCTAATCGTTATGAAATCTTTTTTGAACAACTGTTTCATATGCGCTAATAGTCAAGGTTGTAAAAGGCGCTAGGCGGACGACCATGCACAGCCTAGCGCCTAGGCGGCTATCTAATTCTAGATCGTCGCAGAAATTTTTAAAAAAATACCGACACCATATAGCTACCATCCTAATTTTGTTATAAAAATATAAATAGTTGTCATGTTTAATTGTTTTCGGCCCATGAGAATTGAAGGCCATATAAAAATCCAAATAAAAAAATCCTAGAGTAACTTCCATATGGCATGACTCATCTCCATATTGGAACTTTTCTTTTTTGAGTTTCTGACTCATTCCTTCCTTCCGTCTGAAGAAAAGGCTCAGGACAAAGCCCACTATTATGCATTAAAAGAAGTCAGATGAACCTAAACTTAGAGCAAAAAGAAGAAGAAGACTCACTGAGTCTGTGGAAGAAGAAGCATGAGAAGAAGAAGAAAAAGACGACTAAGAAGAAGAAGAATTCTACCTACTGCTGCTATTTCTGCTGGATGCCTCATGCGGGCGGCTCCAATTTGGTTTTTAGGTATTTTTGCGGGTTGTCGGGTTTAGGGTCGGACGCCAACTTTTAATTTTTTTCTTTCTAAAATGACCTAGGCGGCCGTCTCTCCCCCCTGAGCGCCTGCGCCTAGGTGGCCGCCTCTCCTCCTAAAGCAGCATAGGCGGGGGCCTAAACCCGCCTTTCATCTACCGCCTGGAGGCTGATTCCGGCCAAATATTGGGATGTCACTTGCCGCCCCGCATCTAGGCGGCGCCTAGATCCGCTTTTTATAACACTGCTAATGGTCCAAATAAAACATGTTTGATTTAACACTTTGTACTTGTTTAACAGGTTTATATTGTGGAGATCATAATGGTGATTCGTATGTGTAGGAAAGAAAACAACTTTATTTATATGTTTATTTTGTCTCTTTAGGGCCAAGCTTACCGTCCAGCCCCTTTTGTCTTTATTATTTTCATATGCTTTATATATTGTAAGGCCTAGAGCCCTAGCCAAAGTATCCCATTTAGTACTAATGTAATCACATCTCTATAATTTGATGACACAAAATCTCTTTCAATGGGTGTGATGTGCATGTTGGTTATGCGCATTCCATTAAATTTAGGATCTCCATTCATTCACTTCCCGTTGGTAATGACAGTTAGAAACAATTCTTTATGGTTGTGGGTACAAACTACAAGCTCTCATAGTTTATGTTATCAGTAATGTTAGAAATTTGTTGAAATTTTGTTTCTAGGTTTTTACTTCTTAAGTTTCACTGGCTCACTAGTCTCATGTATCAGTTACTTCTTAACTCATACAACATTTTGTCTTGTGTGAAGGCATCAACACCAAAGCCTCTGGAAAGCTACAACTACAATAAAGATGAGATAAACCAGGTAATACATAATGTCCCACTTGTTTTTGGTGATCTCAATTTTCAGTGAGAAGACTGCAAAGTTAGTTACTTTTGCATACATATTCTGTTCCACCTATTTTTATAACTTTATGAGTTTATTGTTTATACCTTTTATCTCCCTTAAATTCATCTACTTACTGAGTTCCTTTGTGCAATTTGATACTTGGAAGGTTAATTTGACATAAGCTGGATAAATAAGGGGACCAGGTCCAATAAATTAAATAATGGATTATGTTTTGACTGCATATAGGGATATAGTGTAGGTGGCTTTCAAAGATTATGTTAGTCTATAGAACTCTAGCTTGCTTTAGAACTTGGTATCCTCCAACCAGGACAAGAAATAAGAAAACCTTGATCAAAAAATGCAAATGATCACGAGAGAATCACACGGATGCAAGAACCCTAGACAAGATGCTAGATGTATTCAACTATGTAATGCACAACAAATATCAATGTGTAGCTGCTAATCCTAAATAATGATGCAATGTCAAGCAAGAGATTCACGTAAACTAAGCAATGAAAAAAATCTCTCACAAGTCTAACAGTAGGAAAACTAGGAAGTATTCAGAGTAGCAACAACCAGTTAGACACTACATGGACGCGTACTCACCATAGAGTGGTCAAAGCTGTTCTATGACTGGGTGGTGTCACTATGCAAGTAAATCCTATGTTTTGGCCTATTAGTTCTACATCTTAATCTAATGACAGATAATCATGGTAACAAGATGAACATGAAATAGAAATGTTTGCAGCCATAGTCCTTTAGCCCGATAACAAAATGAAGCTGAATTTACCAAAAAATATACATGACTTTTGAGTGTGGAATATCTAAGGGTAGGACATGTCTAAGTAGCAAAATTAAAGTGCGGTATATTAAGATAACATATAAGGGTAGAGAACCTACGACTGCTCTGGGATCTAGGCGTCGAGCCATCCTGAAGCTGGAGATCCTCGTATCCTTCCTCGGGCTCTGAATTAAGATATGAGGAATGCAAACCCATGTTTTGTTAGAACGAAACTAACAAGCGTCCAAATGCAAACCCATGTTTTGTTAGAACAAAACTAACAAGTGTCCAAAGGCCGTGAGCGTGAACAACACACAATAGGCACACACACACACACACACACACACAAATATATATATATATATAGAGAGAGAGAGAGAGAGAGAGAGAGAGAGAGAATAGAAAACTACACTAAGTAGGATATAAAATACATATAACAGAACAAAAAGTAAAACTATCCTAAACAGTTTATAAAAGTTATAAAGCTGTGAGCTCTGATAAACGAGGCCCAATTTATGATACAAGAGGGCTATCATAACTGACCTAACTCTGTAATGTTCATTCCAGTTTATTACATTCTTTCCGGTCTAGTAAGGAACATAGATCTATGTGTGTCCGTGTCATGTCGCATTCTCAAGAGTGTCAATATATTAAGATAAGAGAAACATAACGAAAGCCTAACTATGATCATTCCAGCATGTTATAGACATTAAATAGGGGCTCAATAGCAAGTTTCATATGAGCACATGAATGATCGAACACAACCATAAAAACACGACGCTATTAAGAGAGCCGGACGACTAACCAATGGTAGACCAGTCGGATTCCAATCGGTGAACCATCTGGTTGGCCAGTATGACACCAGTCAACCCCATGTTTTCTCATTTAGATTCAATTTCTCATAATTACAGTCCCATTATCATTCACACAAGAGCGTGTAGAGATATTTATCATGTATATACTATATACCACAAGGAATCCATAGATCTATCATGCTTTTGTGCCATTTGTCCATCAATATGAGCAAGAACCTCAATAAAACTATGATATCTTGGTTTAGAGCCATTAATCATGGTTAATAACTTAATATATACAGTTTGCATCAAAATCAGTAAAGAATCATACAGGAATACATTATCATGCAAGTGGGTTGATTTATTAAACCTATATCTATTAGTTTAGGCTTGCAATGACACTTGCCTTTGGGTGAAGGCATTGTTATCAATAGCCTAGGTTATTTGCGTTACATCAAAATGCACACTAGCAACTGTTTTGGAAAGTTCATTTGAAACTCTTTTGACATCAGAAAAAGTTATTTCTTAAAAGCTTCACATCCTTGCATGTTAATATCACAGCCGTCGGATTGGGTAAGGTTGAACCATAACCATGGGATTGTAAATAAAATTTTTAGAGGAACTTGTAGTTGTATGGCAACTTTTAGAACTACAACTTAAGGGAGCCAGCCAACTACATCTTTTAGGCAACTATGAACTCAATATCAAATCAAATTGTAGCTAAAGGTTTAACCCTTGTATGGCAGAAAGCTTGGTAACTAATCTTGTAGTTAAACCAACGGACAACTTCTTGTATCATGTATGTTTGAGAGCTTTACATAGACTAACACTGGTAGAAATTTTCCTTCCAAAATAAATAAATATATTTTTTCTAAATTAAATATTTTGAAACTTTTCAAACACAATAAATCTCAAAAAATTATAGTCAATTATTTGAAATTCAAGAAGGTAATATAATTTTCGAAATAAGTTATATAGCAAATCTAAAGTTTTCCAAGAAATAGCTTGTCCTTTGCAAAAGAGATTTGATAAAATTATTTTATGTAAAAAGATGAAAAAGTAGGGACTTATAAATAATAATATACTTTCTACAAACAGAAAGTTTAATACGTAAATAATTTTGAAACAAGTAAACCAAAGATTCTAACAAATATTGTCTTAATTAAGTCAAACTAATTTTAAGACTAATTAAGACAACACTAAAGAAGAATTCAGGAAAATTTAATGATCTTGTCTAACCATTACAAGAGGGGATAGGCAATATAGTTGTTGGATTACTATTGTCATTATTGTTCGATTGTTCCACCTAAATGTGGTTAAATAAAATAGAATGTAATAAACGAACAAATATTGTATGGAACGTTGGCCTTGTACTGAAGCACGTTAGTCCCTATCCTAATAGAATTGTACCACCCTCCGATAGGGTGTCAATCGATACTCATATCCTCAAGGTCTGACACCAGGCTCGGTTCCTAATTTCGCTGTGGTCCGGTCACCAGAATATGCACATACACCCAGATAGTCGATTTGGATGAAGTACGTACGAAAATTTCAGCAAAAAAAATTCCAAATCCAACAATGTAATAATCCAATCCAGGAGAATGTTGAATGTTAGAAAATGAGAATGTAACATAGGATTGTATTATCGTCCATCATCTATTTATAGTCTAGGTCCCATAAAACTACTCCCATTTCTGTCGGGCAATTTGACGGAGAGGGGAGGAGTTGTTATTCTGGAGTAGAGAATGATCAGGTAATGGGGAAACTAAGTTCATGGGCCAATTCAAAAAGGGTATTTTAGCTCGTGTCCAAAAAGACAACACAATCAGGCCCAAGTCCGAGTCCGAGCTCGGTTTTACTTGAGGTATAAACTTTACAAGATCTTTGATAACATAGGTTGGATATCCACTACTGGCAACAAATCATATGGGCTTAAGCCCCATCCCTCATGATGATATCAAAATATCATTTTGGGGCAAACCTTTAGTGAGGTTGTCAGCTAATTAACCTCAAAATTTACATAATGCGAGGATAAAATGCCCTTCCTCTTTTGCTTTACATATTTGTACCTGATTCTCAAAACAAAATTCATCTTGGAATTCCAAATGTCAGAAGCTGTTATATGAATACAAGATTTATTGTGACATTGAATAGAAATATCAGGAATAGGCTTTGTAACAATTAGAATATCAAAGATCAAATTTCTAAGCCATTCAACTTCAATAATACATGTAATATCTAAAGCAACTAGTCAGATTCCATGGTGCTTCTTGAAATTATAGTTTGTTTACAAGATCCTTAAGAAACAACTGCTCCCTTAGAAGGAAGAGATAGCCAGTGGTTGACTTGACATCAAGAGAGTTAGTCACCCAATTGGCATCAGAATAACCTTACAACACTTCAGTATATCCCTTATAACACACGGACATAATATTAAAATCCTTTCTAGTGCAGATCAATGTGCACTACTAAGATTGCAAGTATACCCGCCGAGTCTACCCACTGCACATAATGTCTTGTTAGTCAAGTTTGTAATATATGAGTGAACTATTCATCTAAGCATATCTATGTTATTCTACTGGTTCACCTAAGTTATTACATAATTTAATACTAGCATCATATGGTGTAGCATACAATCAAACACACTATCTAAGGTGAGTGAAGTGTGGTGTAGCATAGTAAACGTCAAATTTTGTGTAGCATTTTCTCAATAGAATGCAAAAGAGAGAATGATATACAAGTGTCAGTCTTTTCTAATTACATACCCAAAATCATATCAACTTCTCCAAAGTCTTTCATAGCAAACTTGGAAAAAGATAAATATTTACACTATCAATGATCTCAAGCGATGTGCCAAAAATAAGAATGTCATCTATAAATAAACACAATAATACTGTGTCACTCTCTACTTGTTTTGCATACAACCATTTATCATACTCAATTTACAGAAAAAGCCATATAAACAAATAAAATAGCCAAACTTCTGGTGCCATTGTTTTGGGGCTCGTTTAAGTCCATATAGGGATTTGACAACCATGTACACTTAAACCTTCAAGCTGATCCATGTAGATTTTTTTTTTCCATCCAAGTCACAATGCTCAAATGTTGTTTCGACAGCCATCTAGTAGATAAACAATTTATGGATGGAAGCTAATACAATCAGCACATGAAGATAAGTGATCCTAGCTACTGAGGCATAGGTATCTAGGTAATCTATTCCTTGTTTTTCTGGCTAAAACCGTTAGCTCCTAGTCTAACTTTGTATTTCTCAATAGATCCATCTAGTCTAAGCTTCTTCTTCTTCAATACAGATCTTTACCCTATGGCATTGCATCCAGGAGGTAGGTCAGTCAACATCCAGGTTTGGCTATGAACAATGGGGTTCATCTTAATGTCTATAGCTTCCTTCTAGAAAGGAGTATCAGATGAGGACATAACCTCTTCAAAGATATTGGGATCTCCTTCTACTAAATAGGTGAAATAATCATTCCATATGTTTTCTTAGTCCTAGCTCTTTTATTCCTTCTAAGTTCAGGAATTTTCAGGTTTAACACTAGTTGCAGGTGGAGCAAAGCTACTATAAAGTTGGGATGAGGTCTTCATTTGAAAGGAAATTTGTCCTCAGTTAAGTTTAGAGATAGAGAGGAGAAGAGGAAGTAAGGGAAGAGAGAATATGAGAAAGGAGATTACAAGGGCCTTAAATCCTAACTGACTAACTACTCCAACTGCATATGTGATGTCTGGTCGAGTAACAGTAAGATATATAAGTTTGCCAACCAAACGTCTATAATATCCAACATCCTCAAATAACTCTCCCCTGTCAGCATCAAGCTTGTCATGATAATCCATAGGAGTCTCAACTGGCCGACACTCCAACATTCCAGTCTCGGAAAGCAAGTCTAGAACATACTTGCGTTGTGACAGATACACCACCTTCTTAGATCGAGCAACCTCGATTCCAAGAAAATATCGAAGAAGACCCAAATCCTTAGTATGAAACTGACGACTAAGGTAGGCCTTCAAGTCCGCAATTCCAGCATGATCACTCCCAGATATAATGATATCATCAACATAAACAATCAACACGATAATACCTGCTGAGGAAGAATGGCAAAACACTGAATGATCTGATGTGGTACGCCGAAAGCCATACTGAATGAGAACTGAACTGAACTTGTCAAACCAAGCACGAGGTGACTGTTTCAGTCCATATAATGCTTTCTTCAATCGACATACGAGTCTTTTATTTCCTGCTACAACATATCCCGGTGGTTGATCCATATATACCTCCTCCTGTAAGTCACCATGCAAGAAAGCATTCTTTATGTCCAGCTGATATATAGGCCATTGGTGATTAACCGCCACAGAAATAAGAATCCGAACTGAATTCAGCCGAGCCACTGGAGAGAAAGTCTCCATATAATCCACGCCATATGTCTGAGTATACCCTTTTGCAACCAACCGTGCCTTGAGGCGCTCAACAGAACCATCAGGGTGATACTTAACAGTGTACACCCATCTACAACCCACTGTTTGTTTTCCAACAGGAAGTGATGTAAGCTCCCAAGTCTGATTTTGATGTAAAGCATACATCTCCTCATCCATTGCACTTTTCCAACCAGAAGATGACATAGCCTGCTTGTAAGTTTTGGGAATAAAAGTAGAAGATAATGAAACAGCAAATGCATAAAAAGATGATGAAGCACGGTGTAATGAAACATAGTTAGAAATGGGATGCTTATTCTTTGTGGTACAAAGGCGTTGTCTTTTTCTGAGAGCAATAGGAAGATCATCTGGATCTGTGGTGATGGGAGCAGAAACCTCAGGCACGGAAGATGATTGGTTGAAGGCTGAATTTTGCAGAGCCACTGGCCTGTCCTTGGATTTCTGATAAACCTGTAAATGGGGAATGGAGACAGAAATTGATTCAGGAATGACCGGAAGTGGTATGGAAGATATCAAATCTGTTGTAAAAGGAATACAACGGTCTCCTGATGAAAAGAAAGGGGTAGACTCAAAGAATGTAACATCCGCACTGACATAATATTTGCGTGACTGTGGACTGTAACAACGATAACCTTTTTGAGTACGGGGATAACCAAGAAAGACACACTTAAGAGATCTAGGAGCCAACTTATCTCGATTAGGTTCCAAGTTATGAATAAAAGCGACACAGCCAAACACTCGAGGAGATAAGGAAAAAGGTGCGACATCTGTATGTAATATAGTAAATGGAACTTTGTTATTTAATACAGATGATGGCATGCGATTAATAAGATAACATGCAGTAAGAACGGCATCTGCCCAATACTGTTTGGGGACATGCATATTGAACATGAGAGTTCGAGCCACATCTAAAATGTGTCGATGTTTACGTTCGGCTATACCATTTTGTTGAGAGGTGTGGACACAACTGGTTTGATGAATCATACCACGATCAACACAGAAACTGTTCACAGAAGATTGAGTATACTCCAAAGCATTATCAGAACGCAGAATTTTGATACGTTTATTAAACTGAACATAGACTTCATTATAAAAGACAGATAACACATTTGGAAACTCAGATCTTTCTTTCATTAAATAACACCAAGTCATTCTGGAATAATCATCAATAAAAATAACAAAATACTGAAATCCTTTCGGACTTTTGACTCTAGACGGACCCCAAATATCAGAATGAACAAGATCAAAAGACTCTAATTGACGACTCTCACTACGACGAGGAAAGGAACTACGGTGATGCTTGCCTAACTGACAAGCCTCACATTCAAGACTAGAAACATGACTCAAACTAGGAATAACTTGACGCAACTTAGCCAAAGACGGATGTCCCAAATGATAATGCCACTGCAACGGAGAAGTAGAAACAGAAGTGAAGGCCTTTCCAGGTAGATCCAAGTAGTACAGTCCATCTTTTTCATGTCCCGAACCAATCGTCTTCTTCGTCCTGAGGTCCTGAAAAACACACGAATTGGGAGAAAATGTCACAGAACATTGAAGAGATTTGGTTAACTGGCTCACAGATAACAAATTAAATAGAAAATTAGGCACATATAATGAATCAAATAATGATAGTGATTGAATAGGGTGAATGACACATTTCCCAAGCACAGGACGAGTAGACCCATCAGCCAAGATAATATTATGTTTCATGGAACTACGATTATGAAAGATAGATGTTATACCAGACATGTGAGAGCTTGCTCCTGAGTCGATGACCCAAGAGGTGGATGGTGACTGGGTTGCCACAAAAGCAGGATTACCTATATGTGCCATGGTTGCAGTAGGTTGGGAGGTGGTACTAGCAAGCGCGTTCAACTTCTGGAGAATCTGTTGAAATGGAGATGAGGTATCAGACGTTGAAGTCTGATTGAAACCCGAAGTATCATCTCTGGGAGCAGAAGTGGTGTCCTGGGACTGCATATTTTCATCATGCACTTGATGTGCATATTCTAGTTTGCCCCATTTGTCCCAACAATAGTCTTCTACATGACCGAGCATTCCACAATAGTTACACTTTCGTGGTTGACCACGGCCACCACCACCACCACCGCGGCCACTACCACCACCGCGACCACCACCACGACCATTGTCTCTACCACCACGGCCTCCTCCTCGACCAAAACTACGACCACCATCTCTACCGCCACGTCCAATACCACGTCCACCACCACGACCAACAGCACTAGAAACTAGGGCAGAAGAGTCAGTACTCGGCACCACAGAACTCTGTCCCAGAAAGAAACGATTGAGACGGAAGAAAGTATCTGCCACCGTAGGTAACTGCTCTCCAGCAAGGATTTGAGCTTTATAAGGTTCGAGCGCAGGATCCAAGCCTGCTAGGATGAGTGAAACATGAAACTCTTCCTTCTGTCTCCGAGCTTCCTTCAAATCAGTAGTAACAGGATGATATTGAAGCAATTCCTCCCACAAAGCTTTCTTTGAAGCCAGATATTCATTCACAGGCTTCCCATTTTGCTTTGTATTGAACAATAACTCGTACAACTCATAGACACGGGCAACGTTTCGCTTCTGCGAATAAGATTCTTCCAGAGATGCCCAAATCTGTTTGCTTGATTCACACCACTGAACATTAGCAGTGATATGTGGTTCCATACTATGCCACAACCACGACATAACGTATGCATCTGCACTCATCCAATCTTCATACTCAGCGGACGTTTCAGGCAGGGGTTTTTCGGTCAAAAACTTCAACTTCTTCTTCGCCCTTAACACCACTTTGATAGACTTGGACCAGGCAAGATAGTTCGCACCATTGAGTTTCACCGCTGTAATCGACTTTCCCAATTCATCATTATGAATAACAGTAAAAGGAGAACCACCTCCGCTACCATCACCACTATTAACCTCGCTAGAAGATTCAGTCCCCGCCATACTTGCAGATGCAACAGAAAGACGAGATCTTTGAAACCCTAGATCTCACAACGAACCTCAACCGACGACGAATAACCAACGGAGATCTGTAGAAACCCTAGATCTCATAAACGAACCACGAACGACCACGAACAACGAACGACGAACGGCGAATCATGAAAAGTAGACGAAAAACAGCCGAAAAGTTCGATCGGCCCTGTCGGGGATGGGATGTACAGTACTTACAAATATATGCTCTGATACCAAGTTAAGTTTAGAGATAGAGAGGAGAAGAGGAAGTAAGGGAAGAGAGAATATGAGAAAGGAGATTACAAGGACCTTAAACCCTAGGTTGCATCTCATGTCTATTTATATTGATATGCAATACACCCACAATTACTATTATACCCTCATATGATAAATAACAAAATAAAATAACTCTAACATCCTCAAAGTAAACGATATCTCTTGCTTCAATAATGTTGTTGTTTGAGATGTCGTTAACTTGAGAATTTACCACAAGGAACCTATTATCATTTCTCTTAACAACATATCCAATAAAGATGGTATCTTTGGTCTTGGGACATATCTTCCTTCTTTTTGGGAGATACCTACCTTAAACAATCCCACACATGAAGGAATAGCAAGTTGGGTTTCCTAAGTTTGAACAGTTCAAAAGGTGTCTTCTCACTATGTTTAGAGGATACCTTATCCAATATTTTACAAGAGGTCAGTAATGCTTTTCCCCATAAATTTTTAGGGTCACCAGATTGTGCAAGCATGGTGTTGATTATGTTCATCAAGATCCCTTTTTTTGGCGTTCAACAACACCATTGGATTGAGGGTAAGGGGCAATCACTTGATGAACTAGTCCGTGTTCTTGACAGAATTCAATTTCATTCATTCAAAGTATACTCCCCACCTCAATCAGATCTAAGGGTCTTAGGGTCTTGATAGAGGTCCCTAATTGGTTTTCTACTTCAGTCTTATAGGTATTAAACTTATCAATGGCTTCATCCTTGATTTTTAGAAGATGTACATAAACAAAATTTTGATAAGTCATCTATAAAAGTCACAAAGTATATATTCCCTCTTCTAGTAGGTTGATGGTTAGAATCACATACATCAAAGTGAACCAACTGCAATGGTAAGGTAGTCATGTCTACAGACTTGAAGGGTGTCCTAGTAAACTTGGATCGAACACAAATCTCACACCTAGAATTGGGTGGCATATGATTCTTATGTATAAGCTTCAAATCCATCATCCTCTCCATACAATCATAATTGACATAACCTAGACGAGTATGCATGGTGTTGCTAGATATAATAAATGAAGAGGTAAGAGAATAAGATTTTTTTTTATTAACTTCAAAATCACATTCAGCTTAAAGAGCCCTTCAGAAACAGTCTTTACCAATGATCATATCATTCTTGGTAATTACAATCTTATTAGACTCAATACTATTTTAAAGCCTGTATTCACCAACAAAGATCCACTAATGAGATTCCTGCGGACATTTGACATGATGCAAGGCGACTGTCTTCCCGGATGTCATCATGTGATTAACATGTCCTCGACCGTGGTATCCGTGCAGTGGATGCATACCCAAGGATCATGATTCCACCATTGAGGTATTGAAAATTGACAAAAGATGAGTGGTCAAAACACACATGAACATTTGCTCCAAAATCAAGCCACCGGTTAGAAGAACTGTTAAAAGGATACTAGGGTTAAAGTCTAACCTGAAGATAGGGGAAAGAAGGGGGGGGGGGGGGGGGGTGCTTGGATCATATTCACTTGTGGAATTCCAGACGACGGTCTCTCTCTGATTGATTCCGTCTTCTTGTAGAAGTTGGTCGCTATATGATTAGTTTGACCCCAGACATAACACGACTTCATCTTTTCCTGGTTAGGCTTGGGTTGATTTGGTTGTAGTGTTGGTTCGGGTGACGGTTATGGAATTAGTTTAGGCCTATGGTTCTGGTGATAGATTGGGTGTTGGCATTGATAACCTTGATGTTGGATTTCTTAAAGATTTTGCCTCCAGGTTTTAGATGATGGTTATGACTCCTGGTATCAACAAGGTTTACTCTAGAGATGAAGTCTTTGGAAATCTTATTCATTTGTTTCTCTTGTTCGGTGATCCTAATAGAGTTTTCGACTCTTCTAAATTTGTAAACTTAGAAGGGTCGTGTATATACTTGTTACGTAATACAAACCAGGATTCAGGAATGACATCTACTAGGAGAGAAACTAGATAGTTCTATGAAAGGATAGATCCATCAGCCCTAATCTTAGCAAACATCTAAGCTAAGTGATGCAACTAGGGGTTCATCGGTTTTTAAGGATCCAAATTTGAATTCCTAAGGTTTGACACAATGAAGCGCTCAATTCATGCATTATCCATGTTGTAGTGAGCTTCTATGCATCCCATAACTCAAATTTTAGAAATACCTCCTACAGGTTATTAGATAAAGCACAGGGCTGGCTCCAAAATTTTGGAGGCCCTAGCCAAGTTCAAAAAATGAGGCCCTCATCCAGGTGAAATTAATAAAAAAGTAATTCATATACTTTATAATACTTTATAGCATTATAAGAGACACCAACAGTCATCATTCCGGCTGGCCTTTGAGTGATAAAATCATAAAAAATAAAATTGCTAATAACAACATAACTCAAGGGCCATCCGTTCAGGCTCCCCAGTTCCCACTGCTACTAATGCCGACTATGGATAACCAAATAAAAATAATAATTATATAAAAAAAATCATAGTACTTGTAAAAAGAAAGTCCAATCTCACTTAAGCAAGGACCAGGCTCCTTGTCGTGACTCGTGAACTATCTTCAGGTCCGACCATCGGAATGAAGAAAAAAATTAGAGAGAGAGAGATGATATTAACTTAGCAAATAACTTAATTTATATAAACTAAGAAAAAGTTTCACAAGAGAAAAAAGATGTTACAAACTAGAAAGGAGAAAATAAATCCTTCATTGGCACGTTTGTTAAGGGAGGGAGAGACCGTTTCACTTTTTTCCCATAGGAGAGATTTTTCGTTGGGGAGAGAGAGAGAGAGAGAGAGAAGAGGCGACTTAGAAACATGTGTGACATTTCATTTATTTTTTATTTTTGATTTGATTCTTCTTTAGGCAGCCATGGGCTTCCCGAGTCCCATAGTTTGTTTTTTTTTGGCTTGGGCTAAAAAAATTGCTGTTACGAAAATAATATTTTCAAAAAAAAAATGGAGGCCCCCTCGGGGGAGGAGCCTCAGGCAGCTGCCTAGCCTGCCTCCCCCAGAGTCGGCTATGCTAAAGCATTGAGGATTATATTCCTACAACGATATTTAATCTCAGCTTGGTTATGGTTTGCTAGTCTTCTAATGAAGGCTCTAGTTCTATAGGTTGTAGATGCAAGAGTGGAAGGAGTGAAATTAGATGCTTGATTTGTATCGACGGTACTCGAATCGAAAATCGCTGACAAAAAACCTACGGTATTTAACAAATACTTTACTTGGGCGTGCCAATTTTTAAATCCATTCCCGTCGAACTTATTATGTTTTATTTTCGAGGATTCCTCCTTGGTATTAAGAGCACAAAGTTCTAATTAACTAAATGTTCAAATAATTAGATTTAGAATCACTAGATTAATGATAACGAGTAATATATAAAGAATATGTTCATTTTAGTAATTGCGTTTATGAAAGTGACAAAAACATGTAGGTTTCAATAGGAATATTTTTTTAAATAACAATATAAAACCTACAAGTTCCTTTAGATTATTAGAAATTTTCCTTCCAAAATAAATAAACAAATATTTTTTTTTTCTAAATTAAATATTTTGAAACTTATCAGAAAAAATAAATCTCAATGACTTATAATAATCTATTTGAAATTCCAGAAGCTAGTATAATTTTCTTAACGAGTTATATAACAAAGTAAAGTTTTCCAAAAATTAGGTTGTCTTGTGCAAAAGAGATTTGATAAACAATATTTAATATGTGGACATATAAATTATAATGTACTTTCCACAAATAGAAAGTTTAATACGGAAATAATTTTTAAACAAAGTAAACCAAAGAGATTCTAACAAATATTGTCTTAATTAAGTCAAACTAATTTTAAGGCAAGTACTAATTAAGACAACACTCAAAAAATCAAGATAACAATTTTAAACAAGAATTAAGACAAATTTAAAGATCTTGTCTAACCATTACAAGAGGGGATGTACAATATTGTCGTCAGATTACCGTTCAGATATTATGGTTTGATTGTTCTTTCTATGTGTGATGTAATAAACTAGAATGTCATAAATAGACAAAATATCGTAAGGAACCTGTCCTTGTAGTGAATTGCGTATGTCGCTGTCCTAAAGGAACTCAATCACCCTCGATAGGGTTTCAATCGGTGCTCCTATCCTCCAAGGTCAGATACCATGCTCAGTTCCTAAATTCCGATATGACCCGACACCAGAATATGCATAGGCACTCAGAAAGTCGATTTGGACGAAGTAGGTATGGAAATCTCAGTAAAAAAATCCAAGTCCAGCAATATAATAATCCAATCAAATAGAATGTAAGACTGTAAGAAGATAATTTAAGATTGTGTTACCAGACTTCAACTATTTATACTTGAGGTCCCGTGTAACTACTGCCGTTTATGTTTGGCAATTTGACGAAGGGGGAAGAATTGGTATTTCGGACTAGAGAATGACCGACTAATGAGGGAATGGCCAAGTAATGGGGAGACCAAGTCCATGGACCAATTTAAAAGGGTATTTGGGCGCGGGTCCAAAAAAGACAACATAATCGGGCCCAAGCCCGATTCCAAGTCCGACCTTGGCTTGCCTTGAGGTGGCAATCTGACATGAATTAATTTTTTTTATATATACGAAAGGAAAAAAAATAAAATTCTGAGGTCGGACAAAAATAAAGGAAATGCTTCTGTTGGAGGTTGGTCCCCCAACAGTAGGAGAGTAGTAGTCTGGTGGATAAGTGGATGCTTATGGGCCCTTAGATG
The DNA here is from genome assembly GCA_036927795.1 of Iris macrosiphon. Lineage (NCBI taxonomy): Eukaryota > Viridiplantae > Streptophyta > Magnoliopsida > Asparagales > Iridaceae > Iris > Iris macrosiphon. Next base: position 136,671,526 of record JAYESA010000019.1, on the reverse strand, counting down.
TGTTTGTGGTGGAAAAGTGGATACTTATGGGTACTTGGATGTGGTGTAGAAATAGAAATAAGTTTAGGATGGTGGCAAAAACTGCCACCCCCCTTCTCCCTTTTATATAGGTGTATAGATTAGATTTCAGTAATACTTTTCATAATAATGCTAACCACCAATGATCAAGATATATGTCGTGCATATTTCAATCGACTTGCTCTGTCACCTGTTTTTTTCATGTGGACATTATACAGTTATTATGAAAAGTATGACCTAAATTTGACTACCATCGTTGGTTTTTTTATGTTACAAAAAACTATAACATATTTGATATTTACAGATAAAAGTTCTCATTGGACTATATGCACATGCTCCCTAGCTAGTTTAGAGAAAAAGCAAAACACCACACCTGAAGTTCAGGGTAATAGAGTACTATGAAATGAAGATAAAAGGTGAGAGAGAGGTCATAACATAGAGGGAAACGAAAGTGTTGCTTGGGGAGGCTAATAGAACCAAAAAGGCATGGAGAGGTAAAGATGAAAAATAAATGCTTGTTTTGCGTAGGCAAGTAGAGGTAAATCTGTAAATGAATTGTTAAAGTAATAAAAAGGGTAATATTTAATTTCCTTTTACTAATAACTCTATAATTTTGAATAAAATCTCGTCTTGTTACATATCCTTCACGTGTCCCCAACAATGTCCCATTATTTTTTGTCATAGAAAACGACACAAATGAGATGTTAGACATATCCATCTTATGTGCATGCCAGAGACATTAGAAATGGACACAAAGATGAAAATAGAGTGTCCATGCTTCAGTGCTATAGAGTTTTTACTTGGCTGATTTAGTTTGCTTTAGTTCAATTTGTTTGGGTTTCATGAGATTGAATTTCTGTAGTTTTTTAAAACTGTCATTCATAATGTCTTGTAATATAAGATATTGTTTCAATCTTTGCAGATTGCTTTTAGCTCAAAATCATATTTTCTTGCTGCTGCCGATGATAGTGGCGATGTTAAGGTATGCAATTCTAATATATAATCAACGATTTCGAACTATATTGGTATAGGGTTGTTGCACCATGTTAGTCATGCCACTTTTGGGATTGTCATTCCTTTCACGATATCTTTTTTCATAGAGATGAATGCAATTTCATGTAACAAATGTATCATCTTCTCTCTCCGTATAGACTCTTTATATCCAGGGGTATAGGCTCTTTATTGTCCATGAGAACTTGGACTGTGTTCCTTGATTGCAGGAGCTTAAATTGCATATTCAAAATATAGGTTTTACATTTATCTTACTAGATATTAGGAATATTATACTTTTTCTGTTAGAAACATACAGTATATATTGTTATTATACCTATACCTTGTACAGTTGATTAGGTACCTTAGGTGGGTAAAAAATATGCTAGAATAATTTCATTATTTAGCCTCTTGTTTACTCTATATAAGCTGAGCTGTATAATAATAGTACAAGTGATGATAGGGATGCAAATGGAGTCCGGTTTGGCAATGGAATTATTACAACATATTCTTTACCAAAATATGGTTTCTCATCAGATCTAATCATGTACAACAGAAAAAGGTATTATGACAATAATACACCATATGTTTCTAACATATAAAACATAATATTTCTAACACCATATTAACATGAAAAAGAAGGATGATGTTTCTTTTTTGAATACTGTAAAGACATCTCTTCATAAGAAATTTGAGAGACCTGGCCAACTTTGCTACTCTTTGGGCCTTAAAGTTGCATGTGGGCCAGGCCACAAGAATATCTTCTTTCTCCACAGAAGAAGTCTCTCTCTAATCTTTTGACCTTTGTTGAATTGGCTCTTTATCCGATTGTTGACACGCTACTTCAACTCAATAAAAAACTAGAAAATGATATAGGAGAACCTTTAGAGAAGCCCACTCATTATCCTAAACTTGTCGGCTCTTTGGTTTATCTTACTATCTTGCGCCCATACTTCGCTTATGCCGTTCATGTGGTGATCCAATTTGTGTAGTCTCCCATCACAATCCATTATGTTGTTGTTATTCAAATTCTGTGCTATCTTAGTGGTACTTTATCACGGTCTCTTTTGTTCTCCCCAACGTCATCGCTACAACTTTGTGACTTCTCTGATGTTGACTGGGCCGCTGATATTACTGATTCTGTTTCTTCCTTGGTTACTCTCTTAGATCGTGGCTTGCTAAGAAGCATGTTGTATGATCCAAATCTAGTGTCTTAGTTATGTTTACAGAGATCTTGTGACGACGTTTGCATGACATGGGCATTGATCGTCTTACTCATAATCTATTGTATTGCGAGAATCAAAGTACCAAAACGAGAATGCCTCCATTTTTTTTGTTTCATGAGTGCCAAAAACATATTAAGTTTGATTGTCATCTCGTTTCGTTTTTTGACGACGAAGGCAATCTCTCTACTATATGTTTCTTGTGCACTTCAAATTGTTAATTTCGTCAACATATCGTACTGCCAAGCAACATCACTTCTTTCAAGCTCTTATTGTATAATCCACAATGAGTTTTAAGGTGGTGTTAGGAATATTATACTTTATATGCTAGGAAGATATGTTATATATTTTTATTATAGCTATATGTTGTAGACGATTAAGTACAATTATGTATCTTATTTTAGGTACAAAAGATGCTAGAATAATCCCATTATTCTATAAAATATTTGTTTTATTTAACTTGTATATAAACACCACTAGTGAAGAAAATAAACAAACTTTGATACCATGATATAACGTGGAGATTTGACGAAGAAAACTTTCTGTATTCCCTTCATTGGTGTTTCTATATGCAACTTTCATTGAGCAAATATGGTATGTAATAATGTAATTATTTTAGCATATTATGTACCCAAATAAGGTTTATAATCATATCTAATCATGTACGCATGGTTTATGTATTATAACAAAATACACTATGTTTCTAACATAAAACATAATATTTCTAACATTATATTAACATAAAAATGAAGGATGGTGCTTCTTTTCTTGATACGGTAAAGACTTCTCTAAGTAAGAAATGGGATGAAGCATCTAGATCACCATGAAGCATAGGTACCAATACAAGTACTCGATACGTACTAGGTATGTTGATCCCGATCCCTCTCTTTCTCTCTCTCTCTCTCTCTCTCTCTATATATATATATATATATATGCCGATTGGGATTTTTCATAATATAGACTATGATGTACGTTGTTTGGGGGGGGGGGAGGGGTACCCCAACTTAGTGCGTGAGATGTAAAATGATTCATTCTAATAAAATTACCGTTTCGAAAAAAGCATCCCCGCATATTTCTCGAAATCGTAGTCGTTATATATATATATATATATATATATATATATATATATATATATATATATAACAGTCTAACGACTACTATTTCGGAGAATATGCGGGGATACTTAATATATATATATATTAAAATCTTATTGTATATAAAGAAGACTGGAGTGCCAACTCAGGATACAAAACGCGTTTGTCTCCGCAAATCGTGACAAGCGACCTCCGGGCAATCGTAGCTACAAAAAATGCTCGATGTAGACAAAAAAAACCCCAAAACGTTGCGGGAACGCAGCAGACAAAAAAAAGAAAGAGGATCAGCTCGATCGGGAACCGGACGCTAGTGCCCTCTCCACCCGACGAGAGGACTGCTATGAGCTGAACAGAGGAGAAGCATGATGACTCGTATCTGGCTTTGTTCATGTTTTTCCACAAAACCCAGATAATAGCGGAGGCGAGAGTTTGCTGAAACTTGGATTTAGGGCCAACTCCCCAAACTGCAAATCTGTCTAAAAGCGAAGACGCCTCGCTCGAAAGATCCAGGGATCGGTGGAAGTGGTTCCACACTACGGAGGTGGCACTTCCTGAGCAAAATGTGGTCCAAGCTCTCCACCGCGGAGGCTGAACAACAATGGCATTTGGAGGCGATTGCGTAGCCCGACTGTTGGAGGACCTTGTCTGTGGGAAGCTTACCTCGAATCACTCGCCACAAGAGAATCAACCACTTCTTTGGGATGCTCTGGCTCCAGAATGGCTGAGAACCTTGCGGCCCCTGGAGGGGGATGTGGACTGCGTTCCATGCCGACTCTACGAAGAAGCGACCTCCAGGATTGAGGTTCCAGGTTTGAATGTCTTCTTCCCTTTCTCTCGGGATGTTGGCGTCGCTGATGGAGGTGGCCACCTGCTGACCGAAAGCTTCTACCAGCTTCTCGTGAATCCATTTTTTGTCTGCATTCCAGAAATCGCTGATTAAAGCGTAGGCTCCGTTCTGTGATATGCGAGGGAGCTTTCCCATCCCGGCCCAGTCCTCTCTGAAAGTGTCCATTGATTTGCGACCAATCTGTATCTGGATGTGTCGTTCCCTTGAGGATCTCCCTACAAGCAGCCTCAAAATTGGGGACGCAAAGCTGTTCGCGATAGCGATATAAGAATAAATGTGAGGGAAGTATCGGGCACGCATGAAACGACTCCAGAGGGACGATTGGCGCTTGCGTTTCCACCAAAGCTTAAGCGAGAACGCCTGCATCCTATCAGCGAGATTGCGCACCCCTAGTCCTCCTTCATTTGTCGGATGTGCTCTGGTCGACCAGCTAGCCCAACGTTTGCGAATGTAGCCCTGTATCTGACCCCACAAAAAGCAGTTAAATAGTTTTTCAATTGTAGCTAGTACTTTCTTGGGGGGGGGGGGACCCGCTGATAGAGTGTAAATCGGGATGGAGTTCAGGACGTGTCTGATCAGGGTCAATTTTCCCCCAAGCGAAAGGAGATTGTTGCGCCATCCTCCAATTTTCTTATGGATCTTGGAGATGAGGGGTTCGTAGAGGGAGCACTTCTGCTGTACGCTAGTGGGCATCCTAGGTAGAAGAAAGGAGGATAGTACACTGGGAAACCAAGGGCCGATGTGAGGTTCTGCTTGAAGAGGGAGTTCTCATGGGTGTAGATGGCGCTCTTGTCTCTGTTGATTTTCTGCCCTGACATACTCTCATACATTGTTAGGAGGCTGCTAATCTGGCGAGCGGCTCTTTTGTCTCCCGACGAGAAAATGAGGTCGTCCGCGTACGCCAGATGGGAGATAATGGGGCATCCGCTCATGGTGCGGAACCGGGAGATGGACGATCTAGAGCCCAGCGCGATGAGGTTGCGACTAAGAGCTTCGGCCACTATGATGAAGAGAGTGGAGGATAAGGGATTGGCGCACACCTTTGAAAGCTTTGAAGTACCCTTAGGCTGAACTGTTGATGATCGTTGAGAACCAAGAGTTGCACGCGGCGCGGAAAATGACGTCGATCTAAGTCTCGGCGAATCTGAAATTGTGGAGAACCCGCATCAGGTGCTGCCAGTCCAAGCGGTCGTAGGCTTTCTCCATGTCTATTTTAATGGTGACATCCCCCCCGATTGCGACTTCCTATCGAGCTGACGGGGTCTTGGGCAAGAAGAGTGTTGTCATTGATCTCTCTGCCTCGGACGAAACCGCTTTATTCTTCTGATATGATCCGGGGGAGGAGAGGGGCCATCCTAGTGGCGATCACTTTGGAGATGATCTTGTTGATGAAGTTGCACAAGCTGATGGGTCGATAGTCCGCGAAGGATGACAAATTTTGAGATTTTGGAATGAGAGCTAGGGAGGTGCTAGTGATCGCTCTAGGGAGTTGAAAGATGTGTATGAAGGCGTCCACCGCTTCCACAATGTCACCTTTGATCAGCTTCCAACAACTAACGAAGAATCCTCCGGAGAAGGCCGTCGGGGCCAGGGGCGCTCACTGAACTAAGGCTAGAAATTGCGCTGAGAACCTCTGCCTCAGAAACCTGGGCTTCCAGAGATCTGTTGTCCGCCTCTGAAAGGATGGTAGGGATCACAGCCAGGTAGGAGGGATCGGGAAGCACATGGTCTTTGTTGAAAAGGCCGGAGAAGTAAAGAGAAGCGACAACGTCTATTGTCTTCGGAGAGGACTGAACGGTTTTGTCACTGTCGATGATGGAATGAATGAACAAATGAGCTCTTTTCTGTTTTACACGCGTTGAAAAATTTCGAGTTCTTGTCCCCGTCGATGTTCTAGCGGAAACTCGCTTTCTGCTTCCAGTAGGCCGCTTCCGTGGCGATGCAACGCTTCAGCCTGGCTTTAGATTCGTACATGCTGCGTCGGTCCTCAGGGGACCCTTACTGCTCGAAGGTCGCTTCGGCACTTGCAGCGGTGTCTTCCGCAGTCCTGATTGCCTGAAAGATGTCGCCGAAAGTGTTGTAAAGATGTCGCCGAAAGTGTTGTGGCTCCAGCTCGAAAGGGCTTTGTGAGATGCTTTCGGTCGTTGAGCACCCGGATTAAGGGGTTGTCATGGTGGATGGAAGTCCAGGCCGCTCCAAGGTCGCTTGGAAGTCTGGGAGTTTTATCCAGAAGTTCTGGAACTTGAAACTCTTGTGAGATTTGGGTTTGTCGATGTTGATTTCAAGTAAAAACATCAAATGGTCGGACTCTGTCTTATCCAGATGCTTGACTGTTGACCCGTGAACTAAGTCAGAGAATTCTTGATTCACGAAAATCCTGTCCAACCTAGATTGTTGGCGGTGTGGAGCATTGCGGTTGTTAGACCATGTGAACACGTTATCCGAGAATGGGAGGTCCCTGAGGTGAGCGTAAAAAGCGAAGATGTTGAACTTGAACACAGAACCCGACGGAGGAGTTAGACCCCCGACTTCTCCTCAACGATCGAAATTGCGTTGAAATCTCCTCCGCATATCAATGGCGCAACCGAGAACCTATCCTGAAGATTGAGTAGCTGATCCCAAAGGGAGCGGCAAATAATCTTGGTAGCTCCTCCATGAACGATTGAGAGGATGGGCTGAGGCTTCAGCTTGGGATGGTCTAGGGCAACCGAGGGGGATTTCTCTGTATCTTCCACCAAGGTGATTGGGGTGTCGCTGAAAATCCATATTCCGTTCTGACTGGCGATGACTGTGGAGAAACCGAGCTTGAGTTTAAGGCTGACAAGTTTGGAGATGGAATCTTTTGCTTCTATGATGGCGAGAACGAAGAAACCGTGAATCTTGCGAAGTGCTTTTAGGCGGTTTATTGTCTAATCGTTGGCGATTCCTCTCGCGTTCCATATAAGGACCTTTAACATTAAAGAAGAAGGGGGGGGGGGGGGGGGTTGCGTCCGGTTTTTGATGCCGAACGTAGGGTCATGGAGGGGGCAAAGGAGAGTTTCTTTCTTGGTCTTATAGCGAGGGGGAGCAAAGCGGGTTGAGGATGCTGAGTGACTTCTGCTTCTTCTGGGGTGCTGCTGTGACTCACTTTGGGGGAGTTCGCCGCCTCAGGGAGATCCACACTGCAACTGCTGTTGTCCCAATCCGAGAGAATGGAGGAGAGAGGATACCAAGGATTCGGGGAGAAGTCAACTGCTGCTGTCTCTCCGTCTAGCGTAACCAGGATGGAGGATGCCTCTTCTGGGGGCGGAGGGCTGGGGGTTCGTACAGAACTAGGCGATTCTCTGGGGCGGTGGCTGCCTGACCTGAGGCCGAGGTAGAGCCTCTGTGCATATAGACCCTGGTCTCTGGCAAATAGAGCTTTGTCAAGGAAGGGTAAGAACTTGATGAGGGTAGCATCGAGGAGTGATGGAACTAGGATGGGACCTGAAGAGGATGATATGGGAGCTGTGAGCAGAGCTGCTCTGTCTGGGAAGACTCGGTCGACTTGAGTTGGGGGGGGGGGGGGGGGGATGGGCATTGGATGTGTTCTTGCTCTCCTCCTCCTCTTCTTCTTAAAGGGGAGGTTATCCTGGTCTTCCTTATTGCCGACTGGGGCGAGACCTGCTGGGTCGTTAGGAGAGACTTGACGCTTCTCCGGTGGGGATTTCTTGCAAAGACTTTCGTGGTGGCCTTGACGAAAGCACGCTGAGAAGTATGCAGGGTGTTTCTCGTATTCTACAGGTATCCTATCTTGGTGTATTCTCCAGAGGGAGTAATGAATCGAATGGTGGAAGGGAGGGGTTTGCTGACATCCATCTCGACGAGAACGCGGGCTCTACTAGGGCGAGAATGAGCTTCAGTTGCCGAGTCGACTTTCAATGGTTCTTCGATACAGCTGACCAGGGCTAGGACTGCCTCCGGGGCGAAGAGGTGTTGAGGCAGGACTGGAAGGGAGACCCAGACCGGGGCTATGGGAGATTTTTTCGTCGGAGAGAAATCTAGATTTCAACGAAAAATGTCATGATATCGTTAGCCACGTACCATACATCTTTGGATCTGAGTCTCAGGAAGTCGGATTCCAATTTGGGGCGCAGCAGTAGGTGTCGGGAATCTATGACTCCCACTGAGATTTCTCTGGCAAAAGAGAAGGTGCTCAGAGCTTGTCGAATTGCTTCGACCGGAGGTCGGGCATGGGAGAATGTCACGTCCGCTCCCAGAATACTGGATAAATACGAGTACTGACATGGCCAACCACACATTGCAGAATATCGAAGTAAGTTGCAATGTGCTAAGGTTGTCTAAAAGACAAATATGTGGACTCTAGCATGCTATGACATTAGTCCTAAGGCCGACAAATCCTAGTATCTCAATCCATCAACAACAATTTCAAGAGTATATCACACATGAATGTAAATAGGCGTCCCAAAATACATACCATATATGATCATGAAGCTAGTGAATACAAAATCATGCACTAGCAGAGTATAATTATACATGATCAAATATACCAGCCATGGTCTAATATATACATTATGTTGACTGTAGTATCAAAAATACAAGGAGCTAACTCAGCCCCCTTGCTGACACCACAAATCGAGAAATCAAAACGAGGGGTGGAAGAAGGAAACCCACTCGCGAGCTTCGGCCGCAGTCCTACGAGTGCGAGCCATCTTGCTGGAAGTACGAAGGATCCTGGTTCTCTTCGAGTAAATCTGGCCAAGTAAAACCAGTGGGGTCAGAACCCCAAGCAACAAGTACCACAAATGAGCTCAAGGTAGTAGACAAAACACATCATAACATTAGCAAAAAAGAGACCTATATAAAAATAAATGCAGATCGAGATTTGTACGGTACCAATGTACTTGTCTCGATAAAATAACTATAAGGACTGGTGCACTGATAACAAACTATAAAGAAAGATAAGACGACGAGCGCCAAAAGGGCATAGGAACTACTCTGGATCAGGACCACAACCCTTATACCAAACAAGTACCGGGGTTGCAGACCTTTACCCGAGCAAAACTTTGCACTCTAACCACGCGTCGATAGAAAATAGAATATAACAGGACGAGCTTGTCAGACAAGGCAAACAACATATCACGGCCAAACATGCCTACGACTTGCTATAATTAACTAACTAGGGTTATCACAAATCTAGTTACTAACAAATGCATGTTTTGAAGGATATCGCTACCACCGTCACTGCAATCAACTCTGATGGCCAATGGTACGCTTGTAATTGAACTTGTCATATTACACAAAACATAACTTGTAACTTGTCACAGATAAACATAAATTTGATCTTAAAATCATAATTTTATCTAATGGCATAAAATTGAATGTATATTTATATTATAACAGAACATTGCATATAAACTTGTATTGTGAACATAAACTTATATATAAAATTATTTTGTAAGTGCCGCAGCACATCACAGATCTTGTAACTACATTATGCAACAAATCATATGACTACAATGGTACATCACAAAGTCTTGTATGTAACGTGACATGCGTAAACTTGGTAGGTCATGGGGCCCTTGCCTAGCAGGGTTGGCCCTGCCTCATGGGGCCCTTGGAGATCGGGGTAGCAGGTAGCGCAATATTCTTCTCTTCTAATGATCTAAGTGAATCTTATATTGTCTAATCATTACCAAATTATTTGAAGTTCTCGAGTCGTGGACACTCGAAAAACTTCCTGGGATGACGAGTTACGGGTATGAGCTATTCACGAGTTATTACTGGCGAATTTATCGTATCCGCGACAAGCGATACATTGGACAATACTCATACTCGATTGCCCGATGCCAAAATTCAATAGGTTAACATACACAATAATTTCCACGGTGTCTTGAGAGTCAGAACTTGTGTTCAATTGTAAGAACACACCATCCAACTATATAATACACAAAGAAACATTCCAAGCAAAAATGGAAGGAACGCATGATAAAACCAGGCGCATGGAAAAGTTGGCCGTATATGCGATCTTGACGCATGCACGGAATGCAAGGCGCATGCAAAACGCATGGATGCAGGACGCATGCAGGACGCATGGCATGCAAGGCGCATGCAAATCAGTCATGTGCCCAACAAGATGGGCGCATGTTGGAAGAGGGCGCATGGAGCTAGGCGCATGGAAGTCCATCGTCCCAAAACAACACTAACTCCTTTGGAAAAAGTTCGAAAAATCCAAAAACTTGTTTTTGTCATAAAATCTTCATTTTAATCCTAAATCAAGTGAACCAAAAGCCAAAATGCTCGAAATGAAATGCTCCATCACATAGAACAAACTAGATTATGAAGATACCAAGTTTTAATAGATCAAAACCAAGAAAACACATGGAACCCATAAATTATTCAAATTTTGAAACTCAGATCTACTCCAAATTATCCATCAAAACTCAAAACTCCAAGAACTAAATTAGATGAGAACATCAAGACGAAAATTTTCTATCAAACACATTTTAAATTTACACAATATAAATAAAATCCAAAAATTCATGGCTTTATCATTTGAGCAAAATGTACTTGCTTGGAGTGGCTTCTTAGCCTCTACCTCTCACGGTCCAACAACTTCTCCCTAGGGAGGGTTAGGGTTTGGTTTGAGGGAAAGGAGCAAAGGAGAAAGAAGAAAGAAAGTGAAAATGAAGAAGAATGAGGGAGGAGAGAGAAAACTCTCATATATATACTAAGTGGGGAAAAATGAGGTTAGCCATTGGATTTAGTCATAACACTCTCCAACAAATCTCAACCATTAAAAATAGACTTAGTGGTTCCAAAAGTGAACCGAGTGAGGTATCCATCCTACACACGGGTCCTGACACGGGTCCATGATAATGCCGATGTGTATTCTACTGGTCTTGGGTAGTCTCTCTAGACAACAAAAATAAATACAAATGACATAAAGCATCATACAAATACAACAAAAATACAATATCAGAAAATAAATTTATATATCAGAAATTCTAGAATACCAAATCTGAAAACGGGTGTGACATCTCTACCCATCTTAAAAAAATCCAGTCCTCGAAATTTCATTAAGGCTAGTCGAGCTGGAAAACACGATAGAAGGCTCAGGAAATCTTAAATCACCGCTTAGAAAATAAATCACGTCAAGCAAATAACTAGAATAGAAGAAATAACTACAGAAATTAATAATTGCACACAATCACACACAGGGAAATGGAGGCATATGGATACATATACCCCAAAGTCAGTGAAATAGAAATTCATCCTCGCTTGCCTATAGTGACAAAAATGGACAAGAGCCCAGCCTCGAGTTAAGTCGGTACCAACGACTATGTCGACATCATGACTCTAATCCACGACGTACCTTCGCAATCGGGATACATGATGAGCATCAAGCACCACGAGATACGGAGGCGGAAAAGCGGAACGAGGAACTCGTCCCTGCTCGACGAAGAATCGAGACGATTGTTGCACCCCGGGCGTGTTGAAAACAAGATCGCTCGACAAGAATCCAAGAATAAGACAAACTAAGGAAAACTTGAAAATCTCACCCATAATCGTAGCGTCTTCGGCTATCAGTTGCTCCAGGTTGCCGAATTCTTGTACTCGCTCACGTCTAGGGGCTGCGGCTCTAACTTGCTGCTGGTTTTGCCTTGCTTGCTGGGCTTGCTGGGCTTGCGCAAACTGAGCCGGACGTTGCTGCTGGAACTGCTGAGTTTGCGTCGGGAGAGGACACTGGTCTAGTGGTCGAACGGCTAATACTGGTCCCCTCGGGCTTTCAATCACTGCCTGAGGCGAAGCTGGCAACTATCGGACTGAATAAGCCTCAGGGTATAGAAGCGGCCATGAACCAATCATATGGTCAGATGCCCTATATCTGAGACACTGGCCGTTGGCCCTCCTGCAATGATATCTAGTGTGCCCTGGTTTGCCGTAGTAACATCCTGTTGATGCTGACTGCATGATGGATTGCACTGAAGTTATAGTTGGGGCTGGAGGTACAGACGTGCGAGGAGCTCCGACTGCTGGTGCTGGAGGTGACGACTGAATACTGATGCCTCTCATGGATGAGTGGGACCTTTTCTGTCCTTCGGTCCTTGCTACTAATCTTTGGCCGACAAGTTCTTGGATTGGGACCTAGCTGTTCTGAGTACTACATCGTAGGTGGCATAATTATGGCTTACCGTAAATTGCTGGAGCTCTAGGTGCAGACCTTGCTCAAATCTTTTTGCTCGGTCTTCCTCGGAAGCTACCATATGAGGAACAAATCGGCTAAGTCGGCAAAACTCGGCCGCATACTAGTCAACTGATCTCGTATGCTGACGGAGGTTGATGAACTGCTGCTGGAGCTGGAACTTGGCGGTTGTGTGGAAATACTTTTCCTGGAAGCGTTCCTTGAACGTCTGCCAGTCAATGGGCTTCGAAAGCGCCATTTCTTGTGCTGCCCACCAATCTTGGGCAAGATCTGTTAGCTGTAGCTTTACAACTGCTACATTCTCATCCTCGGGGGTCTTAGTCGCATCCAGGATGGCCTCAAAATCCTAAAGCCAAGAATCTGCTGAAACTGCATACTCAGTGCTGAGAAACTTAGTCGGACACAAGCGACTGACGGTTGATGCCGAGTTGAGACTATAATACCCACTGGTTTCGAGCGCTACTGTAACTTCCTGGCAAAGAGTCGTTTTGGTTTGTTTCTGTCCTTGCTGAAATTGTTGGCAAAGCTGGACCACTTGTTGCTGGAGTTGGAGTTGTTGCTGTTGTACCATCATCATGGCTTGGATCATCCCTAACATGGTCTGCGAGCCTGCCTGCCCTGGTTGTACTGGTTGTACTGGAAGAACTGGTGGATTTGTCTGTGTTGGCTGAGCTGGTATGAACGGTGGAGCGGACTAGACTGGCGTCCCGGCAAGATTGGTGGAACTAACTGTGCTAATTGGACTTGAGTGACTGGCGGAGTCGGCTGATGGAGAGCTACTGACGCTTGCCTTTGGTTCAATGGCGGGGCCTGATCCTGACCTATTACTGGATCTACTTGTGGTGCAACGGAACCCTCAGAAGGAGGAGCAAGTGGGGTGTCCCTGAATGATAAGGACACAAGACAATCAATAAGGGACGGGAATGGAATAATCATGTCGAGCAAGTTTTCAATTCAAGGGAAACGGGAATGTGCAGGTTCAGGTGGAGTTCAATCGAAGATAAGTAAACGATTGAGATTCTAACAAGACGAGTCCACTACCACTAAAACCTTGTCACGCCTCACTTCAAGAATACTTGGTACATACGAGGACTGACATGGCCAACCACACATTGCAGAATACCGAAGTAAGCCGCAATGTGCTAAGGTTGTCTAGAAGACAAATGGGTGGACTCAGCATGCTATGACGTCAGTCCTAAGGCCGACAAATCCTAGTATCTCAATCCATCAACAACAATTTCAAGAATATATAACACATGAATGTAAAGAGGCATCCCAAAATACAAACCATATATGATCATGAAATTAGTGAATACAAAATGCTACACTAGCACAGAGTATAATTATACATCATCAAATATACCTGCCATGGTCTAATATATACATCATGTTGACTGTAGTCTCAAAAATATAAGGAGTTAACTCCGCCCCCTTGCTGACACCACAAATCGAGAAATCAAAACGAGGGGTGGAAGAAGGAAACCCACTCGCGAGCTTCGGTCGCAGTCCTACGAGTGCGAGCCATCTTGCTGGAAGTACGGAGGATCCTGGTTCTCTTCGGGTAAATCTGGCCAAGCAAAAATAGTGGGGTCAGAACCCCAAGCAACAAGTACCACAAATGAGCTCAAGGTGGTAGACAAAATATATCATAACATTAGCAGAAAAGAGGCCTATATAAAAATAAATGCATGTCGAGACTTGTACGGTACCAATGTACTTGTCTCGATAAAATAACTATAAGGACAGATGCACTGATAACAAACTAACTGTAAAGAAAGATAAGACGAGCGAAAAAAGAACATAGGAACTACTCTGGATCAGGACCAAAATCCTTAAACCAAATAAGGACCGAGATTGCAGACCTTCACCCAAGCAGAACTTTTCACTCTAACCACGTGCCGAAAGAAAATAGAATATGACAGGACGAGCTTGCCAGACAAGGCAAACAACATATCACGGCCAAACATGCCTACGACTTGCTATAATTAACTAATTAGGGTTATCACAAACCTAGTTACTAACAAATACGTGTTTTGAAGAATATCGCTACCACCGGCACTGCAATCAACTCGGATGGCCAATGGTACGCTTGTAATTGAACTCGTCACATTACACAAAACATAACTTGTAACTTGTCACAGATAAATATAAATTTGATCTTAAAATCATAATTTTATCTAATGGCATAAAATTGAATATAAATTTATATTATAACAGAACATTGCATGTACATTGCATGTAAACTTGTATTGTGAACATAAACTTATATATAAAATTATTTTGTAAGTGCCGCAACACATCACAGATCTTGTAACTACATTATGCAACAAATCATATGACTACAATGGTACATCACAAAGTCTTGTATGTACCGTGACATACGTAAACTTGGTAGGTCATGGGACCCTTGCCTAGCAGGGTTGGCCCATTCCTCATAGGGCCCTTGGAGATCGGGGTAGCAGGTAGCGCAATATTCTTCCCTCCCAATGATCTAGGTGAATTTTATATTGTCTAATCATTACCAAATTATTTGAAGTTCTCGAGTCGTGGACACTCGAGAAACTTCCTGGGATAACTAGTTACGGGTACGAGCTATTCACGAGTTATTAGTGGCGAATTTATCGTCTCCGCGATAGGCGATACATTGGGCAATACTCATACTCGATTGTCCGATGCCAAAATTCAATAGGTTAACATACACAACAATTTCCACGGTGTCTTGAGGGTCAGAACATGTGTTAAATTGTAAGAGCACACCATCTAACTATATAATATACAAAGAAACATTCCAAGCAAAAATGAAAGGAATGCATGACAAAACCAGGTGCATGGAAAAGTTGGCCGCATATGCGATCTGGACGCATGCAGGGAATGTAGGGCGCATGCAGGACGCATGGATGCAGGACACATGGCATGTAGGACACATGCAAATCAGTCATGTGCCTAACAAGATGGGTGCATGCTGGAAGAGGGCGCATGGAGCTAGGCGCATGGAAGTCCATCGTCCCAAAACAACACTAACTCCATGGAAAAAGTTCCAAAAATCCGAAAATTTGTTTTCTTCATAAAATCTTCATTTTAACCCCAAATCAAGTGAACCAAAAGCCAAAATGCTCGAAATTAAATGCTTCATCACGTAGAACAAACTAGATTATGAAGATACCAAGTTTTAATAGATCAAAACCAAGAAAACACATGAAACCCATAAAATATTCAAATCTTGAAACTCAGATCTACTCCAAATTATCCATCAAAATCCAAAACTCTAAGAACTAAATTAGATGGGAACATCAAGGCGAACATTTTCTATCAAACACATTTTAAATTTACACAATATAAATAAAATCCGAAAATTCATGACTTTATCATTTGAGCAAAATGTACTTGCCTGGATGAGTGGCTTCTTAGCCTCTACCTCTCACGGTCCAACAAAAACTTATCCATAGGGAGGGTTAGGGTTTAGTCTTGAGTGAAAGGAGCAAAGGAAGGAGAAAGAAGAAAGAAACTGGAAATGAAGAAGAATGAGGAAGGAGAGAGAAAACTCTCATATATATACTAAGTGGAGAAAAATGAGGTTAGCCATAGGATTTAGTCATAACACTCTCCAACAAATCTCAACCATTAAAAATAGACTTAGTGGTTCCAAAAGTGAACCGAGTCAGGTATCTATCCTACACACGGGTCCTGACACGGGTCCATGATAATGCCAATGTGTATTCTACTGGTCTTGGGTAGTCTCTCTAGACAACAAAAATAAATACAAATGACAGGAAGCATCATACAAATACAATAGAAATACATTATCAGAAAATAAATTTAAATATCAGAAATTCAAGAAATACCAAATCTGAAAACGGGTGTGACATCTCTACCCATCTTAGAAAAATTCAGTCCTCGAAATTTCACTAAGGCTAGTCGAGCTAGAAAATACGATAGAAGGCTCAGGAAATAACAAATCACTTGTCAGAAAATAAATTACGTCAAGCAAATAACTAGAATAGAAGAAATAACTGCAGAAATTAATAATTGCACACAATCACACAGGAAAATGGAGGCATATGACTACATATATCCCAAAGTCAGTCAAATAGGAATTCATCCTCGCTTGCCTATACTGACAAAAATGGACAAGAGCCAAGCCTCGAGGTAAGTCGGTACCAACGACTATGTCGTGATCATGACTCTAATCCACGACGTACCTTCGCAATCGAGACATATGATGAGCATCAAGCACCACGAGATACAGAGGCGGAAAAGCTAAACGAGGAACTCGTCCCTGCTCGACGAAGAATCGAGACGACTGTTGCACCCTGGGCGTGTTGAAAACAAGATCATTCGACAAGAACCCAAGAATAAGACAAACTAAGGTAAACTTGAAAATCTTACCCATAGTCGTAGCGTCTTCGGCTATCAGTTGCTCCAGGTTGCCGAATTTTTGTACTCGCTCACGCCTAGGGGCTGCGGCTCTAACTTGCTGCTGGTTTTGTCTTGCTTGCTGGGCTTGTTGGACTTGCGCAAACTGAGCCGGACGTTGCTGCTGGAACTGCTGAGCCTGTGTCGGGAGAGGACGCTGGGCTAGTGGTCGAACGGCTAATACTGGTCCCCTCGGGCCTTCAATCACTGCCTGAGGCGGAGCTGGCAACTGTCGGACTGAATAAGCCTCAGGGTGCATAAGCGGGCATGAATCATTCATATGGTTAGATATCCCACATCTGAGACACTGGCCGTTGGCCCTCCTGCACTGATCTCTAGTGTGCCCTGGTTTGCCGCAGTAGTTACATCCTATTGATGCTGACTGCCTGGTGGATTGTACTGAGGTTATAGTTGGGGCTAGAGGTTCAGACGTGCGAGGAGCTCGACTGCTGGTGCTGGAGGTGACGACTGAATACTGATGCCTCTCATGGATGAGTGGGACCTTTTCTGGCCTCCGGTCCTTGCTACTAATCTCTGGCCGGCAAGTTCTTGGGACCTAGCTGTCCTGAGTACTGCATCGTTGGTGGTATAATTATAGCTTATCGTAAATTGCTGGAGCTCTAGGTGCAGACCTTGCTCAAATCTCTTGGCTCTGCCTTCCTCGGAAGCTACCATATGAGGAGCAAATCGGCTAAGTCGGCAAAACTCGGCCGCATATTGGTCAACTGATCTCGTATGCCGACGGAGGTTGATGAACTGCTGCTGGAGCTGAAACTTGGCGATTGTGTGGAAATACTTTTCCTGGAAGCGTTCCTTGAATGTCTGCCAGTCAATGGGCTTCGGAAGCGCTATTTCTTGTGCTGTCCACCAATCTTGGGCAAGATCTGTTAGCTGTAGCTTTACAACTGCTACATTCTCATCCTCGGGGGTCTTAGTCGCATCCAGGATGGCCTCAAAATCCTAGAGCCATGAATCTGCTGAAACTGCATCCTCAGTGCTGAGAAACTTAGTTGGACGCAAGCGACTGACGTTGGATGCCAAGTTGAGACTATAATGCCCACTGGTCTCGAGCGTTACTGTAACTTCCTGCTAAATAGTCGTGTTTGTTTGTTTGTTTCTGTCCTTGCTGAAACTGTTGGCAAAGTTGGACCACTTGTTGCTGGAGTTGGAGTTGTTGTTGTTGCTGTTGTTGTTGTACCATCATCATGTCTTGGATCATCCTTAACATGGTCTGCGAGCCTGCTTACCCTTGTTGTACTGGAAGAAATGGTGGATTTGTCTGGGTTGGCTGGGCTGGCTGAGCTGGTATGAACGGTGGAGCGGACTGGACTGGCCGTCCCGGCAAGATTGGTGGAACTAACTGTGCTAATTGGACTTGAGTGACTGGCGGAGCCGATTGATAGAGAGCTACTGACGCTTGCCTTTGGTTCAATGGCGGGGCCTGATCCTGGCCTATTACTGGATCTACTTGCGGTGCAATGGAACCCTCAGAAGGAGGAGCAAGTGGGGTGTCCCTGAATGATAAGGACACAAGACAATCAATAAGGGACGGGAATGGAACAATCATGTCGAGCAAGTTTTCAATTCAAGGGAAACGGAAAGGTGCAGGTTCAGGTGGAGTTCAATCGAAGATAAGTAAATGATTAAGATTCTAACAAGATGAGCCCCCACAAATCTAAAAAACGGACCTGCATGGACTACCACTAAAACCTTGTCACGCCTCACTCCAAGAATACTTGGTAATTATGAGGACTGACATGGCCAACCACACCTTGCAGAATACCGAAGTAAGCCGCAATGTGCTAAGGTTGTCTAGAAGACAAATGGGTGGACTCTAACATGCTATGACGTCAGTCCTAAGGCCGACAAATCCTAGTATCTCAATACATCAACAACAATTTCAAAAGTATATAACACATGAATGTAAAGAGGCATCCCAAAATACATACCACATATGATCATGAAGTTAGTGAATACAAAATGCTGCACTAGCAGAGTATAATTATACATGATCAAATATACCTGCCATGGTCTAATATATACATCATGTTGACTGTAGTCTCAAAAATATAAGGAGTTAACTCCGGCCCCTTGCTGACACCACAAATCGAGAAATCAAAACGAGGGGTGGAAGAAGGAAACCCACTCGCGAGTTTCGGTCGCAGTCCTACGAGTGCGAGCCATCTTGCTGGAAGTACGGAGGATCCTGGTTCTCTTCGGGTAAATCTGGCCAAGCAAAAATAATGGGGTCAGAACCCCAAGCAACAAGTACCACAAATGAGCTCAAGGTGGTAGACAAAATATATCATAACATTAGCAGAAAAGAGGCCTATATAAAAATAAATGCATGTCGAGACTTGTACGGTACCAATGTACTTGTCTCGATAAAATAACTATAAGGACTGGTGTACTGATAACAAGCTAACTGTAATGAAAGATAAGGTGACGAGCGGCAAAAGGACATAGGAACTACTCTGGATCAGGACCAAAACCCTTAAACCAAATAAGGACCGGGATTGCAGACCTTTACCCGAGCAGAACTTTGCACTCTAACCAAGCGCCGAAAGAAAATAGAATACAACAGGACGAGCTTGTCAGACAAGGCAAACAACATATCACGGCCAAACATGCCTACGGCTTGCTATAATTAACTAACTAGGGTTATCACAAACTAGTTACTAACAAATGTATGTTTTGAAGAATATCGCTACCACCGGCACTGCAATCAACTCTGATGGCCAATGGTACGCTTGTAATTATACTCGTCACATTACACAAAACATAACTTGTAACTTGTCACAAACATAAATTTGATCTTAAAATCATAATTTTATCTAATGGCATAAAATTGAATGTAAATTTATATTATAACAGAACATTGTATATAAACTTGTATTGTGAACATAAACTTATATATAAAATTATTTTGTGAGTGTCGCAGCATATTACAGATCTTGTAACCACATTATTCTACAAATCATATGACTACCACGGTACATCACAAAGTCTTGTTTGTACCGTGACATGTGTAAACTTGGTACGTCATGGGGCCCTTCCCTAGCAGGGTTAGCCCATGCCTCATGGGGCCCTTGGAGATCGGGTTAGCATGTAGCGCAATATTCTTCCCTCTCAATGATCTAGGTGAATCTTATATTGTCTAATCATTACCAAATTATTTGAAGTTCTCGAGTCGTGGTCACTCGAGAAACTTCCTGGGATGAGTTACGGGTACGAGCTATTCACGAGTTATTACTGGTGAACTTATCGTATCCGCGACACGCGATACATTAGGCAATACTCACTCGATTGTCCGATGCCAAATGCAATAGGTTAACATAACAATTTTCACGGTGTCTTGAGGCTCAGAACATGTGTTAAATTGTAAGAGCACAACATCCAACTATATAATACACAAAGAAACATCCCAAGCAAAAATGGAAGAAACGCATGATAAAATCAGGCGCATGAAAAACTTGGCCACATATGCGATCTGGATGCATGCAGGGAATGCAGGGCGCATACATGATGCATGGAATGCAGGGTGCATGCAGGACGCATAGATGCAGGGCGCATGCAGGACGCATGGATGTAGGGCGTGTGCAAATCAGTCATGTGCCCAACAAGATGGGTGCATGCTAGAAGATGGCGCATAGAGCTGGGCACATAGAACTCCATCGTCCCAAAACAGTAGTAACTCCATGAAAAAAGTTAAAAAAATCCGAAAATTTGTTTTCTTAATAAAATCTTCATTTTAACCCAAAATTAAGTGAAACAAAAGCCAAAATGCTCGAAATAAAATGCTCCATCACATAGAACAACTAGATTGTGAAGATACCAAGTTTTAATATATCAAAATTAAGAAAACACATGGAACCAATGAAAAATTCAAATCTTGAAACTCCGATATACTCTAAATCATGCATCAAAACCAAAAAATTTAAGAACTAAATTAGATGAGAACATCAAGGCGAACATTTTCTATCAAACACATTTTAAATTTACACAATATAAATAAAATCCGAAAATTCATGGCTTTATCATTTGGGCAAGATGTACTTGCCTGGAGTGGCTTCGTAGCCTTTATCTCTCACGGTCCAAGTCACAACTTCTCCCTAGGGTTAGGGTTTGGTCTTGAGGGAAAGGAGCAAAGGAAGGAGAAAGAAGAAAGTGGAAATGAAGAAGAATTGAGGGAGGAGAGATAAAACTCATATATATATACTTTGTAGGAAAAAATGAGGTTAGCCATAGGATTTAGTCATAACACTCTCCAACAAATCTCAACCATTAAAAATAGGCTTAGTGGTTCCAATAGTGAACCGAGTCAGGTGTCCATCTTACACACGGGTCTTGACACGGGTCCATGGCAATGCCAATGGGTATTCTACTGGTCTTGGGTAGTCTCTCTAGACAACATGAATAAATACAAATGACAGAAAACATCATGCAAATACAACATAAATACATTATCAGAAAATAAATTTAAATATCAAAAATTTAAGAAATACCAAATCTGGAAACGGATGTGACATAGAATTTGCCTACCAGAGCAAATCTAAAGGGTATCAGTAGGTCGGCGATGGTTTCTGGGGAAAACTTAACCGCGGGCTCTCCTTCGACTATCGAGGTGACACATTAGACGACACGTCTAGGAGCTCGTGGAGTTGCCGCGGCTGCCACATACGAGTGGAGGGGCTGCTCGGAGGGGAGCAAAGGCCGCCGCGAAAGAAAGACACTTGAGAGGGAATGGTAGGGGGTTGAGCATGAATGTAGAGGGAGGGGATGGGGAACAAAAAGGAAGGGGGCAGTGGTGGCTGTTGAGAATGCTGCAGGAGGAAGGGTGCGAGCATCAGTTAGGGTGGATGTTGACGGGGCGGGGAGGAGGGGATGCGAGGTGGTTGGGGGAGGCTGATCGAAGGGGATGACGGAGAGGTGAGGAGTGATGAGGGTGGGGAGAGAGGGGGCAGGGGATGGAGGAGGATGAAGGAGGGGTGGGCGGGTGGGATCGCTGCTGGTCGCCTCGGGGTGGTGAATATGGGGTGCCACAACGGTGGCTCGGGAGAGGTAGGGCAGGAAAAAAAGCTCTATATATATATATATATATATATATATATATATATATATATATATATAGGGTAAACGGGATATGAGCCATAGGCTCATATTCCTACATGAGCCATGCACATGTGGACCAATAGAAATAGATTCATACATCCCATATGCACTAGTACACTCCACACTCCATTACTATTGGTCCACATATGCATTGGCTCATGTAGTAATATGAGCCTATGGCTCATATCCTTTTTTTTCATATATATATATATATATATATATATATATATATATATATATTAAGCATCCCTGCATATTATCTGAAATAGTAGTCGTTAGATTGTATTTCTTGACCGTTCAGATTAGATCCTTAACCTACTTAATTTCTCGTGAGATTTTGATCTAATATGAACGACCAAAAATACAATACAACAGCTGCTATTTCGAAGAACACACAGAGATGCTTAAGAGCAGGGATCCTGATCCCTCTCTCTCTCTCTCTCTATATATATATATATATATATATATATATATATATATATAGAGAGAGAGAGAGAGAGAGAGAGAGAGAGAGAGGAGGGATCGAGATCCGCGCATTAAGCATCCACGCTTGTTCTCCAAAATAGAAGCCGCTGGATTAGCTTTATGGACCGTTGAGATTAGATCATAGAGTACTTTAATGATCTAATCTCAACGGTCCATAAAGCTAAACCAACGGTTGCTATTCTGGAGAACAAGCGGGGATGCTTAAGGGTCTGTTTGGATTGAGGGTTAAAAGAGTTAAGTGAGGAAAAAAAAGAACCATGTTTGGTTTGAGGGTAGAGGTTTAGGAGGGAGAGTAATAGAGGGTTAAGTGGGGGTTTGTTTAACCCTCTTTTGTCCATTTTTAACTCCCCAAATCGGGGGATTAACGACGGGGAAGTGAGGGGTTTTGTTTAAAAAGTAATAAATATACCCCATTTAACTCTTTCCTCCACTCAAAACCTCCAATCCAAGTAAGGGTTATTAAACACACCCCACTTAACTCTCCCTCAAATCCAAGCAAGGTTATATGTATTGACTCCCCTCTCCCTCACTTAACTCTACCTCACTTAACCCTGCTTATTCTTTTTCCCCTCAATCCAAGCAGACCCTAAGTGCGGGGATCCCGATCCCTCCTCTCATATATATATATATATATATATATATATATAGCAGAATTATAGGCGTGCACGCCTACACAATAGAACACTATGGTTTAATTTAACGGACTCTTCCGTATGTTTCAAATTACGGTTTAAATGATAGATTTAAACATACATGTTCTCTCTCTTAAAAAAACTAAATCTCAATTTAAAGATGGATTATTTTTTAAATTTATTTTTCAAGATAGATTATTTCTAAAAGATATATTATTTTAAAATATAGATTATTTTACCATTAATATTAAAACTAATATTAAATTAACATTAAAACTAATTGTTAAGTAGTAATAAGTATTAGTAGTATTGGGATTTAGTTCCACATTGGATAGAACAATAGTGAGAGGGGTTAGTCTCTCCTATATATATGTAATCTTTTTATCAATAATAATCATCCATTATTCATCTTTACATGGTATTAGAGCCATAACCTATCCACCCCTCCCTCTTTCTGCACAAAACCCTAACCCTAGACCTCCCCGATCAAGCCACCCCCTGCTGCTGCTACCGTCCCCCTGCTCACCTCGTGCGTGGTTTGGTCGATTTACACATGTTGTTACTCAGTTTTACATGTGTCAATCAAAGAAGAATCATTCGGTATTCTACCGACAGACATCAGCTGGAAGGATACTACTTGGTATCTATGTTGACCACATTGTGATCACGAGAGACGACAGCCAGGGTATTGCAGGACTAAAGAAGTTTCTGGGAGAACAATTTCAGACCAAGAATATGGGATCGTTGAACTACTTCTTGGACATTGAGACACACGGGGTAAGCAGGACATTGTAATGTCTCAGAGGAAGTACGTGCTGGACATACTAAATGATGCAGGAATGATGTAAGCCAAGGGAGCAACCTCGCCTTTGGATCCAGGGGCAAAGTTATTCCCCGACGAGGGGGTCTTGATGACCAATCTGGATCAGTATCGTCGAGTGGTCGGAAAACTCAACTACTTGGCGGTTATGATTCGTCCGGACATTTCCTTAGCAATAAGTGTCGCAAGTAGATTTATGGCTTCTCTACGAGTTCTACATTGGCACGCAGTTCTCATAATTCTGTGCTATTTAGTCCAGAATCCGGAAAAAGGAATTTAGATGGAGAATCATGGACATACTCATGTTGAGTGTTTTATCGATGCTGGCTAGGGTGTAAGTCCGACGGATATGCGGTCTACATTTGGCTACTCGGTATTTATTGGCGGAAACTTGGTATGTTGAAGAGCAAGAAGCAGAGTGTGATAGCGCGGTTAAGTTTGGAAGCAGAATATCGAGCCATTGCTCATGGCACATCAGATGTGTTATATCTGCAGCATCTTCTACAAGAGCTGGAAGAAAACATAATCGAAAGCAGCAAATATGTGATGTGAAACTAGTTTGCTATCCATATTGCTACCAATCATGTATTTCATGAAAGGACGAAGCACATTGAAATCGACATCCACTTCATCCGTGATGAGTATAAAAAGGGGATGATAAAGTTTCACCACGTAAGGTCCGGTGATCAAATAGTCGATATCTTCACGAAGTCTCTTTTGGGTCATCGGGTTCAATTTCTGTGTAACAAGCTGGGCATGATTGACCTCTGTGCTCCAGTTTGAGGAAGGATGTTAAGTATTTAGTAGTATTGGGCTTTAGTCCCACATCGGATAGAACAATATGAGAGGGGTTAGCTTCTCCTATATATATGTAATCTTCTCATCAATAATAATAATCCATTATTCATTTTTACACTAATATTGACAATAATATTAAAGTTAGTATTAATATTAAATTTTAATTTAATATTAATATTAATATTAAAATTATTATTAACATTAACACCAAAATTAATATTAACATTAATATTAACATTAATATTAATCTTGATCTTGAACTTGAACTTAATTTTAATTTTAAGGTTTTAAATGTTAATTTTAATATTAAATTTCAAATATTAATGTTAATTTAAATTTTAAATCTACCTTATTGGGATAGAATTAAATCTATTATTTAAATATTAATTTGAAACTATGGAGGAAATCTACGGAGGAGTCCGTTAATATAAATATACTGTAGGCGTGTGCGCCTGTTAGAGGGGAACTATATATATATATATATATATATATATATATATATATTTATATATATATTGAATAGTAGTAATGCATCTTCATGACTTCATAAGAACTAGGAATCTAAATTTCTCATTATAGTCCTTAAATGAATTTTAATCTAAAACCTATGTGGTTTAAGTTAAAAAAAAACATGATTCTTGAAACAAGAGTACCAAAGCTATATTTCAAAAATATCCAATTAATACACACAAAGTAGGAAAGAAGTACCCACGAAGTACCTAGAGTTAAAATTGAAATTACAAATAATTATAATCTTGGATACCTCTACGGTAGGTACGCACAAGACTGGTACTCGGTACGAGTACGCCTTCCTAGATTGATTGAGTACCCGTGCTTCATAGCTCACCGTTACTCTCTAGCTAGGCCATCTCTGCTACTCTCTGTGCCTGAAGGTTGCATGTCGGCCAGGACACAAGCGTATCTTCTTTCGCCACAAAAGTATATTTTTGATCTTTTGGCTTATGTTGAATTGACCTTTGATCTTTGGCTTGTGTTGAACTAATCGTTGATCAAACTATTGACATCGACTTCAACTCAATAAAAATTTAGAAATGATATAAGAGGACCTTTGAAGAATCCTGCTCGGTGTTGTAAACTTAATTTGTTGGCGCTCTGGTTTATCTTATTTTCTCAGGCCCAGTCATCGCTTATGTTGTTTATCTGGTGATCCAACAGTCTCCCACCTCAATCATTATGCTATAGTTCTTTGGATTTTTTGCTATCTTAGTGGTACTTCATCTCAGGATCTTTTGCTCTCATCATCATTGCTACAACTTCGCAGCTTCTGTAATGATGACTGGATCAATGATGTTACTGACCGTCCATTTGTTACCGGTTTTTGTTTCGTCCTTGGTGATGCTATTATATTGTGGTGGCGTGCTACGAAGCAGAATGTTGTACCCAACTCTAGTGTCATACCTATGTTTTAACAAAGATCATTTGGTTGTGACAACTTCTACATCATATGCGCATTAATCGTCTCTTTCGTACTGCTTTATAATGTGATAATCAAAGTGCCAAAACTGTTGTTTCATGGGTGAGTGAACGAAACATAACTAGATTGGTTGTTATTTCCTACGTTTTTATTTTCTGAAGACAAAGGCAATCTTTCTCCCATATGTTTCATCTGTGCCCCAGATTGCTAACAACTCATACGTCGAAGCAACCTGACTTCTTAATTTCAAACTCTTATTTTATAATACACTATTAGTTTAAGGGGGGTGTTGTAGTGTCCCGTTCCCCTGTTGCGGGAAGCGCGGCTAAGAAAAATTGTTGGTATCGTTTGATCGGGACAGATTGAATCAAGATCCTTTCCTCGTTATGGATTGATTTCTTCGGAATCAAGTCTCACATTCAGCGGGTCGTGTCTCGAAGAATGACTCGGCGGCAGAGTCGTGAGGGACCTTTTCGTTGTGTTGGTTTTGGTTGCTCGTTTTTTATGCCGCTTGGTTGCTTTCGCGTTGGTTTTATGATTTGCGTTTTCTTGAACGGTTTTAATGGATTTCATTGTCTTCGTTCTTTGAATTTCACATTCGTATCGAATCTTGGGAGACAGAGGCAAAGAGATATTGATCGTCTATTGATGTGTGCTGGTGATCGAGTAGGCGACGCGAAAGCGGACCACTGAAGATCTCCCTTTCTCTCCCTCCGATTCACCAACTTGTGAGTGGCTTTACCTTCGATTTGTTGGCCCTTATTTTCAAGTCTTCACTCTTAATAATCTGACTCTTACGTTCCGAACAACAGTACCATAATAATAATAACTGAGTCAATATAATAAGTATGCTTGAAAAACTTTATGCATGTCATACGAACTCATGAAAACGATCGTATTGTTGCGTGCTTGTTCGTCCTGAATGTGCTCATATTATGTTTCAGTTGTAGCTAGAATTTATTTATCTATAACTGTGCATAGAAGTACATATTTATAATGAGATCACTTGATCAGGTAGACTATGCTATCGAGTATGTTGAAACGTTAAGCTTCATTCATGTTGTCTTGAAATGCTTCGTTTAATAGCTTAGTTTTTAGACGTTGCATGGTTACGGACTTGTGCACAAGGTTTAGTTCCTACGAACGGTCGCCAGGGCACTGGGGCCGATTCGTCCTGAGCGGAACTCGGATAGCTACGCTAGGAAGACTAGCACGGGTAACTCGGGAACTTGTAGCCGGGCTTGCTACCTGCGCTGCAAGGATCGCTGTCTTACTGTAGCTGTTGTCCACGATGATTTTCGTAGTGCCATGATCCAGTATGTTTGCATTAAATTGTTTAAGCTAACGATTGTCTTCTTGGCAGGGAAGAACATAATAAGTCGTATATATGTGGATGCGTCGACTGTAGGTAAAAGTCACCGAACGGTGACACGTTTATTTCAGTCATTTCATACCTATCTCTTGCTTGTAACTTGGACTAAGTCAAGATAGAAATATCACATAATTAACTTGTATGCTTCACATAAATATCGTGTCGATTTGGTGAGTTGGGTTAACTCACCCTCACCAGTACATTTCGATGTACTGACCCATGTTGCAAGTTCTCCGAGCCAAGACGACGCTGCGAGGAGCTGAAGCTTTTCTCCAACCAGTCCATCAACTTTGACACGCTCGTGTTCGCATTTTTTTGAAGCGCTTGTACAAATCTTCCGGAGCTCGTGTACTCACCTAATGCAGCTCCACGACAAGACTTTAGTCCCTTCAGAAGCTCATTGTCCTTTGAATTTTAGTAAGGGATGTAATGTATGGAACGACTGTCTCATTTTGCGTCCATCTTGTAAGCCCGCACGACACCCCTTTACTTGTATTCATTATTCAAGAGTTTATGTATAAAGATGCTCATTATCAATAAAGATAATTTTTCTTCAGATCAATGTGTGCTATTCAATTTGTGTACTCTGTTGTGTTTCAAAGTATATCACTATGCCTAGGCCTTGTGCGAGCACGCCTTACGCTCGCACGACATCATGTTCGGGGGACGATTATCGATTATGCGAAATCGGGACGTGACATATTGGTATCAGAGCACGGTTTTAGATCCTTGACTCTCGTGTCAGAAAAGTTTGCTTAAAAATAATCATGTCCCTCCTAGTTGAGCTCTTGAATTTGTTCGGGTCAAGATGAGATGCGTTCCATATAGTGAGTCTATAATACGTTATGAGACTGATGCTAGTTACTTTCTTTTGAAGGAATGACTCAAGCACAGGAAACGACAGAAGCGCAAGGAGCGGTGCAAGTGTAATAAAGTAGCTCTGGCACCTCGGGAAGTTCCGGTAGCCAGCGAGCTATGCCCTCCATCGACCCTATTGAGCAGTTGATGTGCATGCTAGAGGCGCAACAACAGAGGGATGAGACCAGATTCGAGAGAGCCGAGAAGCGGGCGTAAGAACGTCAAAGCAAATTCGAACGCAATCTTGAAGTCCGGTTTAAGGTCCAACAAAACCAGGTGGATACCCTGCAATAAATCGTTCAGACCTTAGCACCCAACCATTCCGCAATGACGGCTGTGCCGGTGGAGCAGCCAGCAACCGAAGCAAAGTGCCCCAGCCTGCTAAAGGGAAGGACACTGCCTTCGACTTCACCGACTTTAAGAAGGTCTGTAACACATCTTTTCGTGGGACCGAGGACCCTGTCGTGGCTCTCAATTGTCTGGCCGAACTATAGGACCATTTCAAACTGTTAACTGTACCCGAAGACAAGCGAGTCGCCTGTGCCCAGCTCCAGCTTCGATTGAACGCGCACGATTGGTGGGACGTGCAAAAAAAATCTCTCGCAGAAGACAGCAGAGACGAGACGATCTCATAAGCTACCTTCCGAGGCGCGTTTAAAGAGGAGTTTCTGCCCCTACCTATTCGTCGTTAGAAGGAGAACGAGTTCGTGCGCCTTAAACAAGAAAATATGACCGTGAAGCAGTACGTCGCAGAATTTAATCGGCTCGCCAAATTTGCAAGCTCTTATCTACCAATGTGGTGAGTCGTGCCTGACGATTCGAAGACGGCATGCGACCTATTCATGCGCACGTAGTCGTTCTTCAATATGAGACGATGCGGGAGGTACTCAACCACGCTCTCGCCCTAGAACCGCAATACTCTTCGGCTGCTGCCGGCGCTGTGCAACATTCTCATCACAAACACTCTAGCAACGGGGGAGGACAAAACGCTCCAAAGCATCCAAATAATGGCGATTTCCAAGGCAATCTTCCAGGGCGAAATCAAGGGTTGCGTTGTGCCAAATGCAGCCGTACAGGACACCAGGACAACGGAGGAGGACAAAACGCTCCAAAGCTCTTATATATATTATTTTTTCTGTTTTTTTAGTTTTATTTTATGTACAAGACTTTGTCACTTTGGAGTTTGGATACTTAAGTTAATACTTTGATTATATATATATATATAATAATAATAATAAAAATATAATTAACTGCGAACCGACTAGCGATTTTTACAACCTTGGATTTGGTAAGCCTCGTCATTTAAGTGGTTATACCCGAAGTGGAAGCATAGTTTGCATTATCGACCGATACCAATCCGATACGACCCGATACAATCTGGCATGTCCCGATCCGATACCGACCGATATCTGATACTGACCGATACCGACATTAGAGGTCTCTTTTCCGATCAATTTGACAAAGAAAATTGAATGAAAAAGACCAATTAGTAAGGGTGTAAAAGCATAGTGAGGTTGTAAAAGCATATAAAAGAGGAAAACTTATATATCACATGTAAATCAATCGACAAGGGTGACTATTGTTTCATTCAATTTCAAAAATACTAAGAAACAACACTGCAAATACTTAAAATTATGCATAAATGTATGAAATATATTTTCTAAAATGTTAATAATTTACTAATAGTTATTTGTTTTCCAATACCAAAAAAATACGATACTCCAATCTGAAACCGTCAATACTACTACCGATACCACCGATCCCGATACTCATAGGAATGGTTCGATACAGATTCCGATACCGATACTTTGAACCTTGAGTGGAAGTCCAATTGATGGACTAGCAAATTATGGATAAGATTTGAGCCTTTAGACAAATTATCATAGAGGATCAAAATACAAATTAAGGTCGGATTGATAGATAGAATATTTAAGAAGGGGTCTTTGAGATATGGTGGTAGACTTTGCGCCGCAATATTCCATACCCCTGGAGCGACAAAGATGTGCAACGACTTGAGGAACCAGAGAAAATTGTTGGTACGTATGACATGGAGCATCAGTAACGAGGAGAATCCATCTAGGAGAACAATGATGATATGCGAGAGCCGTTCCCTCTTTTCTTCAATATTTTAGGTAATAGGTGCTTTTAGGTTTCTCTTAGATTCTTTTGATTTGTTTATTAAATGTTTGCTTGTGTTGTTTGTTATTTGTTGCTTGTTGCTTGCTTGCCTTGTTTGAATTTTGTTTTTAGGAGAAATTTTTTCTACGGGGGATAGTTTGTAGCATTCGCTACCATGTAACCCTAACTAAAACACTAACACGAGGTGAAATCAGAAAATGGGTGGATTTGAATTTATTAGAGTTATGGAGACAATTTTTCTATAGACTTAAAAGCTAATAACCGAACTCATGATAATTTAGAAACCCTCTAGTAAACTTAGTATGTGCATTAATGACTCCAAAACCAATTCTAGAATTTTAGGAAATTTTTAGAGAATTAATACTCAAAAGATACTAAAAACTTATTAATAGCTAGTTCTAGGTTTTACCATTTAAACAACTTAAACAAAAACAATTGAGGGAGGGGCGAAAATGGGAAGTACTATGGCTAATGAGGATTGAACTTGAGACGGTTAAAAATAGATGGACTTACCAACTAGACAAGAATGCAATTATAAAATTTACATAAAACGTCAACAATATATCTATAAGTAGGATACAAGAACTGTTTGGTCCGTACCTGATGACATGGACATTGATTGTCTCTCTCGTAATCCATTATATTGCGACAATCAAAGTACCAAAAGATTTCCTTCAATATGTTATTTCATGAGCATGAGAAACATATTGAGGTTAATTGTTGTCTCACACGCCATCATTTTCTGAAGAAAACATTCTTTCTACCATAAATTTCTTCTGAGATCCATATATTTCTCTCATATCGTGAATCCTGTAGATTCTTTTTATTTCTCTATTACATGACTGCTATCCACTTATGCAACAATGGTTTCCTTACTAGTTGCTCATAATTTCAAGGAAGATGTCATAATTATGTCAAAATATGGAAATAATTTTTTCTGAAAGATTGTTGCTTGTTCAAGTTTTAGTTTCAACCCTTTTTAATTTAGGACATGATTTGTTCTGTTTCAGATGTATAACAGTACAATATACAATGCATGTCTATGAATTTTTTAACCCTTTATTTTGATATACATAATAACATTTAGGTTTTTCGTGACCAACGAAGGTAGTTAGCTTTCTCCCTTTTATGAAAGGACCATGTTTGTTCTTTATGGCAGATTATTGACACTCGCCAGCAGAGCCTGTATAAAACATTACGAGCAGTTCATACAAGTGTATCCTTATTGAGAATTCAAGAAAGATCTACTACATGCCGCTCATATTCGCTCAAGCCAATTAGTTTATTTTCTTACATTTTGCAGTGATTATAATGTTTCTTTTTGCATACCACTCTTTTATCCTTTATGGAAATTTGATTCTAACAAGTTCTTTGCAGCGTATAATAAATAGTAATGTATGGTTTATGTATGCATGAGAGAAATCAAGCTGTAACTTTCTACAAATTATGCTGCTATAAAATTATTTTTTCCCATGAAAGTGAATGATGTGTTCCTTGAGCTCAAAATTTCCAGATTTGTAGCACTGTGCAGTTCCTTTCTTGGAAGCCCTGGACAGGTAACCTTTTTATATGATAAAACTCAATAATGTTTTTGCTTTTGTCTCTACCTTTCTTTTCCTCATAACATAGAATCATTGGTATCAGTACTACGAGATGGTCTGAAAGTACATTTTATAGCCTTGTTACTCTATTATTTATCATAAGCATCAGACTCATTTATATTAGACAAAGCGAGCTTCTCTACTGGAATCGTCTATATGACACCAACACCTAGCCTCTTACAGTAGCTGTTTTCAATATTATACCAAATTGCAATCTCCTTATATGAGAATCACACACAGGTATGGAGTAAAAACTTTTTGCCAAGTACTCTTTATGCTCTTTGACTTTAGCTTTGCAGGGTGGATCACAAAACATTCTTCATATAGCTTAGAATATTTTACTTTATGTTTTGTCTAGACACAATTACGTTGTTCAACACTTCATTTACTAAAAATATAATAATTTGTTCAACACTTTGTGTTTGATGAAATGGGGATGTGGAAAGGGTAACTACCTTGACTCGCCAAGAGCAACCTAGGAGTGATAGTTTAGACATTTAGGATTCATCATTCATCATGATGTATGGAGAGATTGATAAGGATGTCATGCATAGAATTAAAATGATATGATTGAAATGGAGGAGTGCTTCTTGAGTATTTTGTGATTGGAAGATACCTTTGGAGTTGAAAGAAAAATTCTATAAGACAAATATAAGACCAACCATGCTTTATGGATCATAGTGCTGGGAAAAGAAACATTTTTAGAAAATTATTGTAGCATAAATAAGAATGCTAAGGTGGATTAGTGACAATATAGTAAAATAAAAGATAAGAAATAAGGGTATTCCTGGAAAGGTAGAGGTGGCGCAAGTAAGGATAATATGAGAGAAAAGCATCTTAGGTGGTTTGGGCATGTGCAACGTAGACCAGTAGATGCTTAGTAAGAGGAGCGATATGATAGGTAGTTAAAGGAGCCGCTAGGAGAGGTAGGCCGAAACAAAATGGATTGAAGTCTCTACAATGATTGTCATCCTTAGTACCATGGTACTGATACCAAATTCCTATACCGAAACCAAAATCAAAACCACAGAAACTACCGAAACCCCAAAAAACCATCTCAAACCTCCCCAATGAAGAAGGGTCCTACGCCAATTCGGATACCATTACTGTGAACCATGGAACAAAGACATGAGTTGGGTAGCTTTGAGATGAAGGAGCTTGGGAAGCTATGTTGAACGTCTTTGAATACAGATACTCTGAACCATGGAACATAGACAATACGGACACAGGATACACACATTCTCAAATAGGTACAATTTGTAGTCACCTATGTTCCAAGACTATGGACATAGATACAGGTACATATACGGACACCATTTCCCTGTGTTCATGCACGTGGGTGGGATTTGGGGGGTGGGGGGTGGCATCAATATGATGCATTAGGGAGAGAATCATCTAAAGAGATGTTCATACTCAACAGTTAGTTGGACATCTTAAAGAGAACAGTGACAACCTCAAGAAAGATGACATGCCTAGAGATACAAGCCAAGGGCGGGGGATACATTAACAACTGTATCCGTTATCCTCAGTAGTAGTAAAGACAGCAAAGTTCATGTGGAGATAACTTTCTTAATCACATGGGGAAGTAACACAAAGTGCACCGAGAGATTTGATAACAGCTGAAGGAAGGAGCAAAAGTTGCTTACGAGTAGCTCCTATTAATGAGGTACGCCAGAGAAGAAGAGTACCCATGAGATGAGAGAATTTGGTGATTAGTTGAAGGACAGACACAGGCCACATGAGCTGGAAGTCAGCAGTATATAATAAAGCTTGAAATGTTATTTCCTGAAGAAACCATATGTTCTGCAAAGCATAAATGATGGTATTTCTTTGTTGAATTGCTTACTTGCATTATAAACTTCTTCAGCAGTCATGCTAATAACATATTCCTGAAATGCAGATGTACTTATTGATCGTGTATTGACCTACATAGATTGTTGTTACAGAATACACATTATGTTCCATCGTATTTCTGAAGATGTGCAAATTTCTTAGAGGCACTTAGCATGGCTATACAGTTTAAGACTTCATTTAAATTATTAACCATGTGTAGTTGGCAGTTATGACTGGTGGTCTTGATTCTAAGCTTGCTACATGGGACTTCTCAAAAGGGAGAGCATACAAGATCATGGACTATGGTAATCTCTGAGCTTGTTATGCATACATCTTAATTAGCTGTAACATATGGCTTTAAATCAAGCAACTCCGTGATTTTTAGTTTGTCAGCTGTCGGTTCATATTCAACTCAGAGCCAAGTGACGTATTATTACATGCTTTTATTCAATTAGGGCTTCCGATCTTATGTATATTTCATATGGGAAACTTACTGCAATATATCTCATAGAAACAGTAGTAGTTATGTGTTGGTTGGTGATTGTACTCTCAACTGCTGCAGGGATTCCTGAATTGGATAACAAACGATCTTGCAATGACGCTGGAAAATGTTTCAATCCTGCTTTTGTTCATTCGATAACAGTTCCTGAAGCAGATATGTTGGCTGGATTACACAAGGTATGTGCTGTTGCAAGGGGTGATGGTGTTGTTGATCTGGTTGAAGTAGAATCTGAACCAACTTCCATGAAGTCAAGAAGTTCCTCTCATCCTAAGAAGGGTTCTGAGTTAAGATCTAAAGACAGCAAGATGCAAACTGCAAATAACCTTTCAACCAATCAAGATCCGTGCAAGAGAATGCAGCTAGACTATGCTCTTGGAGGGCATACTGCTGCAGTATCTTGTGTGTATGTTTCATATATACTTCAAGTTACCATGTAGTAAGTTATATATATCTCATTATTATACAACTTTTACAGGTCTTTTTCGTTATTTGGTGAAAGAGGAAGGTTTCTGGTTTCAGGTGGCAATGACGCATCTGTGAAGCTGTGGGATTGGTCTAAACATTTTGAGAAGTTGCAAACAAGCTCCTCTAGGGATACAGTCATGAACATTAACCTTACCAAAAAGGTTGGTTCCTTTTTCTGTTGTTCACAAATTACATATAAAATAATAAAGTGGGTATAATCAATGATTTTCTTCAGTAACCTATGCTTCATTGTCCAAGCAAAACTTTATGAGGATTAGCAATGCATATTTTGAATTAAAATTTTAAAAAGCGTCCTTAAATGACACAGGCATGTATAACCAAACTTAAGAGTCTCAATACTGCCTACATGCATGTATAACCAAACTTAAGAGTCTCAATACTGCCTACATGTATAGACTACAAAGTTAATGGAGATGAATTTGCAGCTATATCCATCAAACTTGGAAGTTTTATTCAGTAATCTATCATGCTTTTATTAACCATGAGAAATCTTGAACTTAGGGGTTCCACTTTCTAACTAAAAGATTCTTAAAAATGATGCAAGTGTGTACATGTACACATATTACTCCTATTACTGTTACGTGTTCAGTTTTTGCAATGATGAATATGCACTTAGGTGGTAGTTTCAGCTCTACTTGCCGTGCTTATACCATCAAACATGGGTATAACAAGGAACAAGGGTTGGAAAAATATCTTTGATCCTGTTGCCTTGGAAACTAAATTCAGAATCAATTACTTTATTCATTGCCTAGCCAAGTTAGTCTTAGACATGCCTTTTAACTAACATGAACTTTAGACTATAAACTTGCTGTAAACTTTAAAAAAATAT
This sequence comes from Iris macrosiphon, assembly GCA_036927795.1. Lineage (NCBI taxonomy): Eukaryota > Viridiplantae > Streptophyta > Magnoliopsida > Asparagales > Iridaceae > Iris > Iris macrosiphon. The sequence goes on along the minus strand of JAYESA010000019.1, from coordinate 136,635,853 downwards.
CTTTCAGCACTTTAAATTAAAGATAAAGGTTGAAAGAAAGTTCAGTGTATCGTCTTCAGAATCAGATACTTTCTTCATTACAAAGAGTCAGTGTAGACAAAACTGCTTTGACTAGTCTTCACTTTAAACTAGACTTGCTGTGAGTTTATGAAGTGCATTTTCTTCCACAAATGATTTAAGAAACAAAGGATAATACTATACTGGAATAAGCCATCATCATTATCATCATTCACAATCATTCAAGCCTCTCACGTCCTTTGTTGTACTGGACGCTAGGCGAGGCGACAGCCTACCCTCCTCGCCTAGGCGTCTGCCTAGGCCACATAAGATATTTTGCAGAAAAAAAATCTGCAGTTATGTGTAGATTGTAAACAGTGCAGTTATAATGTTATATATAAGATTTTAGAAGCAACAACAGCTGTATAAAAGAACAGTTTAAAAGAACAGTTGATAACTAATATACACAAGTAACGAGAACAGTTGATAACTAAAGCAATATGCAATATAATAAGTATTAACCAAATAACCAATAAGCAATATAATAAGCCTAAAGTAAGCATTAAGCAATATAATAAGCATTAACCAATATTCAACATCAAAACTTAAGATACTTAAAGGCACAAGGCGCACTTAAGGTGCTTAAAGGCACGTAAATATTTAACAATGCTAGAACAAGACGGTTAGAAATAAGGTACTTAAAGGCACAAGACGTAATCGAGAAGTAAATGATCCATATTGTCCGAGGCACAAGGCACACTTAAGGTGTGCGCCCGAGCGAAGTGAGGCACAAAACTAAAAAATAATAAAAATATACATAAATAAATAAATAATTTTGTAGTGTAAGAAATAAAATCAGATAACATATTAAAGCCAACAAAAATATGTTAAAACATGACCAAATGAACTAGCATAGCAGCCGTAGCAGTCAACATAACTAACAATAATTTTTATTCTTCCTACCACATTTTTTGTAAATTTTTGTTTTTTCAGTTCCACTATAGCCAACTTTAAAAACCGTGGAAAGAGATCTCCCTCACACTTGTATGAGGTAAGGACTATCTCCCTGACTCAAAAGTTTTTATTAAAAAAAATAAGGAAAAAAATATTAGGCGCGCCTTTTCTTGTCTTGTTGAAAGGCACACATTGAGTGCGCCCGGAGAAAGACGCTTGCCTAGTGATGTGCGAGGTACAGCTGTTGTGCCTTGTTGCTAGGCGCATCTTATACGAGCTCGAGGCACACCTTTGACTACCATGAAAATAATAGCTCATTTTTTCATTTAGTGATATCAGTGGAAATCCCATCAACGGATCCAACTGATGAAGCAACAAATATGAAGCAACTCTTGGCGAAAATAAATGAGCAAACCACCACTAAGGGAAGTGTTCTTTGTGTTATTTTTTTGTGGTTTGTTATTTGTAGTCATTATTAAGGTATTGTTCGTGTCATTGCTTTCGTGTTTGTGCACAACAATTGGTCTCTTAGAGCTCATAGGATTAGGGTTTTATGGTTTAGATTAGGGTTAGGGTGTGTTTTAGGGTTAGGGTTTTATGGTTAGGATTAGGGTTATGTTAGTGTTAGGGTTTTAATATTATAGGATTATGGTTTAGGGTTATGGTTAGGTTAGAATTAAATATAAATATCTAATTAAATAAGTATATTTGAATTAAATTTTTTAATAAGATAACTAAAAAAAAAAACCCTAATCTTACTGCTTGTTGGCTTGTTGTTGTCTGTGCTATTTGCTTGTTGTTGCTCCTTCTCTCTCTCTCTCTCCTTTCCTCCCATCCCCCCTATATATATAGGGTGGGAAGGCAATCTGAACGTCCGTTACTTTTAAAAAATGGCGAATTGTTACGTTATTGGAAAATTTTCCAAACTTGTTTCTCTGGAGCCAATTATCCCAAACTCTTTTATTCTGTAGAATTTTTTAAAATTTTATCATCACATTAGGTATTTGTCACAAACGATCACTGGACCTCTGGAAATGGACTGCAGATAATCTAATGTTTTCTTCTTATTTTCTGTCAGGTCAACTGGTTGTGTACCACTCCATCTGATAGAGAGAACCTTATTGTATGTGACACCTCCAAAGTCTTGAAAGCTTATACTATAGCCTAAGATGGACTGGTCAGATGGGTACGAGTTAAGCAGAGAAATGCAAAGCAGCTTTCTAAGATGGCTCATTGGGGACAAGAAAGCTTCCTGTGATAGTCGTATGTATGCCAATACGAAGGCAATTCACTTGTATTGTACTCGAGGACAGTTCAAGCATATGTTCATTGGGTGTAGTTCACTTCTCATAGAATACTATTTTTACCACCAAATTACAAGGCCTAGCACAGAACGCCAAGGCGCCTAATGTATGAACTGACCCTGCTGAATTACAGTATTGTATTCTGCTCTTCGTTGAAAATCGTAGTTCCTTCCACGCTGATCCATCTCTCCTTCACTGAAGCTGCAATTTTGCTTTCCTCTCATGGGTCCGCTTGGGTTGGTCTTAGGAGTGTTTTTTAATCACAGTAACATGAATTGTTAAAGGTTAATTGATGATGTTTATGTAATTTATACTGTGATGACTATATGTCAGCAGGGTGTTGGCGAAGAAGCATATGTTATTAATGAAAAAGCGTTCTGTTTTTTTCAGCGGCCTCAAATTGTCGACCAGTTCTGTTTTGTTGTAAAGCTTCGTTCTTAAACTTATTTCTTAAATTTGCAGCCTGAATTGTGGCTCAGTAACCTGTATTCTTAAAATTAAACTATCCATTTCATTTGCAGAGACGTCTCTTGCCTTTACAATGATGAAAGTTGCTTGTTTGCTGGTCATATTATAAGTCAGAGCGACATCTAATATTGTATTCTTTGAAAGAAACAAAAAATGTTTTTATGCAAATTTGATGTCAGAGTGGGTGAAGAACAATTGATCATTTGGGAAAGTGGACTCCAGTTTCTCGTCCCTCTTTTCTCGTTTGGTTTCGCAGACAAAGTGAAGTCCTCTCCTCATCTGACATAATAGTAACTAGGGCTGCCAATGGTAACCGTCCGATTATTTTAGAATTATAGGGTTTAGATTAAAAAACTAAACCTAAATTTCTTAACGGCTAGGGTTTGGACAAGTTCGAACAATACCTGAAAGTGCATAATAAACTCGAAAGCGATTTAATATCAAATTTATCACGTATATTTGAATTGTTATGCCAGTTTTAGATAAAATAATATTCAACAATATATCATTAGTATGTATGAAATGTGAAACCCTAAATTGTTTGTTGTAGAAAAAGGACAAATCAAAAAATATTTTGAAGTGAATAATAGGTTAAACAAATTATGTAAAATCGACTAGAAGGAAGGGAATTTGGTCTGAACACGAAAATATTATGATACGATTCTCTTCTCCTAGCTCAGTAATCTGCAGTCCTATATCTTTATGCAAACCTACACCAGCTGAGTATCAGAACCCAAACTTGGGGCCAGGGATTTTTTCTCAATTTCTGAGTTTGAAAACCTAAAGAGCACCCTCATTACTACCTTCATTACTGATTCAGCAAACCACCCTCCAGCTCAACTAATCTCTAGCCAATTAGTCCAGTCAGCATCATCCAGTCAGTACAGTGCACAGTTATTTGGCAATAGCTTATATCAGAGCAACTGATAAAAGTACATTGTAATGACTTATAAATAGAGAAGAGTGGGAGAGGAGAGTGGATTGTCAATTATAATTTTCATTCTTTAATTTGTAAGTGCATTTTTCTTCTTCCTCTCGATTTTTATAAAACCCTAGACTTCCTAGATCCCTAATTCTCTTCTTCTTCTACCTGGAATTTCTTCATTTTCATGGCCAATTCAAGCTTCTTTCCTTTAGGCTACAATGTCTTGAGAACAGGACCTTATCAATTGGTATCAGAGCCGTCTGATTCTGCACAGGAGGTCAATCGAGAGACGAGCTCGAGATCGAGCAGCCATGGCGTCCGACGAGGCTCGCCGGAGGAGCAAAGACGTCCGACGGAGGAACTTCAGTATGGTTGGGGATCTCCTCATCACGGATAGGGATCTCCTCATCACAGATTGGGATCTCATCTTCCATCCTACACTCCGATCGTGGAGCCATCGCCGCTGCCACCACCAAACCCTAATTTCTACTCAACAAATGTGCAAAATCAGGCGAGGAACCCTAATTTCCACTCACAAAATCTGCAAACTTACATGACATAACATCCGTTGGACCCTACTACATGTACTCCACTTCCATAGATCTGTAACAGCAGCAGCAGTCCCAGTCGACTCCCCCGGTCATGTCAATGATTCCTCTATCGTCGTATACCTTTTTGACATCGTACGACCAGTCACTGTCCCTTGGAGGTGCATCTCTACAGTACCAGCACTACCTGATGCCGTCGCAACCGTACACGAACTCATCGTCGTCGACCTGGAACCCGTAACCACCGTCGACATGGAACTCTTTGCCGTCGATATATCCACAGTACCAGCAACAGTACATGACCCAACCGATACATCTGTAGTAGCAACAACAGTAGAACCAACCGGTTCTATATGTGTTTGACGAAATGTTCGTGAGGGTGGAAGCACTGCATAAGGAACCTGAGGTGGAAAGTCGTGCAAGCATGAGCTTCTATTCCTAGATGCAGAGCCATGGCTTTAGTGGTTCTCGAAGCTTTTCAGGCAATGGTGAGCATGGTAAGGTTGACAGTTGTGAGCAGTCAAAAATGAAGAAGTCTTGTAGCATGGGTTGGTGCCGCAGATGCAAGATTAATTGTATGACTATCGAAGGTTTGGTTCTGCATTCACTGACAAGGGAGCACCAAGACATGACTATGGATTTTGTTCTAAGCATTAAGCAAAACATTCAATCAGCTACAAGTTATGCTAGTACTGGTGAAAATATGGCATTAGTAGATCTCCCTCAAAGGCAGCCGGGCGTCGAGGATTTGAAGTCTGGGCAACACCAACCACTGGTAGTAGACATCATGTCTATCAAACATGCTAATCAGTTGTATAAGGCTGTTAGTTCAAAACTTGAAGCTACAAATGGCGGGACAAGTATTATGAGATCTGATGTTGAACAAGTTTCATACACTTATGTTAGTGTCAATCCAAGCTCAGGGTATGTGCAGTCAGATCTGAAACAGTTTCCTACACCAGCTAATTTGGATGAGGGTCCACAATTTGATGAAGATGCCCTTGATGGAAAGAGCTATGTTCCAGAAGATCATGAATCTCTCTTCTCTATAGAGGTTTTTAAGCATTTTGATAGAGAATAACTTGCTGATGTAAATAAGTAATCTACTAACTATGTAGCTAACTCCGGATGCTTTTCATCAAATATCCTTTCTGCCTTAGCAAGATCACAATCGGTAAATCACCTCACAGTCGACACAACCATCTCTAAGGAAGATGTCTTGACTGATGAAGTAATGGGGCTTCGATCCAGGTCATTTGATGATTTACAAGAAGCCAAATCAGAACTAGAATTGTTGGTCAGTTTCTTTGAGAAATGTGATGGAAAACATTATGATCTTCTAAATGATAGAAGAAAACTTTGTATGAGTATCAATCTCTGTCCCCGATGTACGTATCAATGCGTATAGGGATTACTGGCATGACCGCCAAGTGACTTGGAGACCTGACCAGTTTTTCCCTATGAGCTTGGTATATGGTTTATTTTGTATGGCTAGGATTGTCTGGAGAGATTATGACTTGATCCAATTGCTAGCATTTCCAGCCCAACCCTATAGAAATTTTTTTCTTTGCTCTCTTCCCTCAATCCTATTCATTTCATTCTCTTTCTTCTCAAAGAGCTTAGGCAAGTGCAACTTGCACAAAATTAAGAAACCTTGATTTTTGTTGTTTATTTTAGTTTACATTGTTCCCCTCATGATTCTCTACATCTTTAATGGTTGTCATTTTCGGTTTTGATGGATATTTTGGAATAGATCTAAAATTTTAAAAGTTAGGGTATATGAACTTCATGGGTTTAATCTCCTTAAATTTAATTTTTTCAAAAACTAACTATTTCATGTTGTAGAGAGTTGAATTTCATGTGATTTTGGCTTTTGTTTCACTTGATTTGGAGTTTAAATGAAGATCTTATGAACAAAACAATTTTGGAGCTATCCATGGGTTGCTGTCTTCGAGAAGAAGAACAGTCTCCGCGAAAAGTACGCAGAGGTCCTTTCATTCGCGTACAAATATGCAAATCCTTCCTCGTGCGCACTTTTGTGCAAGGATTCATTTCTTTGTGCATACATTCCGCACAAAATCCCATGTCCTTGCGTAAAAGTGCGCAGATCCTACCCATGCGTACTTTTCTAGAGAAATCTTTTTCTCATCGAAGAAAGTACGCAGAGTCTCGGTTTGCATGCCTATTTCTGTTTATGTACTTTTCTTGATGGACGTGCCTTTGAATTGCATGCATCTCGATTTATGTATTCTTGTTTCTTGTGTTTTCTTGGATTATGTGTTTTGTCGGTTAGCGTTCTCACTTTCTGGCCCGCGTACCTTTACTAAGAGGCTTTTCTTGTTTAAGAGTATGCGTCCCTTGACCCTGTCTTGAGTATTTTACGCATGACCCTGTCCATGTGTAAGTGCGCGTACTTTTGCAAAGGAGCTTGCTATGCGACTTGCTATTTTCGACCGATTTGTATTTAGCCCTCACTATTTTTGGGTATTTGTGCACGTATATGATCATGTGCGTATGTTTCATTTATTTTGTTGGTTTGTTCGATTTTGTTGATTTTTTTGTTGATTATTCTTAATGCCTGTCTTGACTCTAGTAAGTTGTGAGTGCCATACAGCTTAGTGATATGCAATGCCAATATTTTTTTCATTAATAAGTGACTAGTATTTGAGACATCTTGATAAACTATGGGCACAACTAGACTATGTGATGAACTTGGATTATGTGACAACTTGACCACAGAGGCATCATTCATACATTTGACCTGATCTACTTGTCAAAAAGAGAATATAGTACTTTATTGGACTTACTTTGTGTACCTGACCTGATCAATGTGTTTCCATGTGACAAGAGAAATTCATGTGACTGGCTAATAGGCATGGTATCCTGAACCGACTACTTATATCCGTGCTGATGCACATATACGCACTTAGTGTGCTACTTGGCTTACTTGTGCACGGAGGTACCATTTGATATTGCTATGTTCTAAGCGTTATATGCTACGCGTTCTTGTTTTTCTTGGCATAGACATGGTAGTTGGTCAGTAACCCTAACGTGGCTAGGATGATTGCTGAATGTTGCATTACACTCAGTTGAATCTAGATTGAACAATGTGAATTCGTACCTAGCGTACCTGTACCTATGCATGATATCTAGGAGAATGATCATGTGACCACAGCATGAGATTTCGTTCAATAGTAGGGTTAATTAGGCAACTATAATTGGTAGAGCATTGGGAGGGAACGAAATCTAGTAGCGGATCCAAGATAAGATTTTATTGGGGGCACAATCATAAGGGGGTTCGGAGACAACGTTCCCGAAAATTGAATATATAGAAACAAAGTACATAATTAAAAATTTACCTTTGCAGAGGTTACTTTCCTTCCAGCAGCAGCTCCGTGAACTCCGTCCTCCACTCCTCCGAGTCTCAGACCCAGCAGCAGCTCCTCTTTATAATTTTTTTTGTGTAGCAGCTGGTTGCAGAAAAAGAAAGAGGAAATGAAATGAAAAAAAGAAGAGCCAGAGAAGAGGCAAAGAAGAGCAAAGAAATAACTTGTTGTTGTGGGCTTGTGGGAACGTGTGGGGGGACCCACATATTTAGAAAAGAATTTCAAACACAACACAGCACATGTGATGCTGCTGCTACTACCTTATTTTTTTAAATTTTTTGTTGACTGGAGGCCCCACCTGAATACAATACCCTTGTAGAAGCATAAAATACGCTGGAGAATTGTACGCGTATTATACAATTAAAACCTCCAACATGCATGAAGTCCGCGTAAAGCAGCGCTTTAAGGCTGTGCGGCGTAAAACATGACTTCAGAATTGCTTGCGTAAAGCAGAGCTTCAGATATGTTTTGCGTAAAGAAGAGCTTTAGAGCTGCCCGCGTAAAGCAGCACTTTCAAGGCCGTTTTGGCGTAAAAGGTGGCTACACCTCCCTACGGCATAAAATACGTTTGTCTTTAATGCAACGTAAAGTCATACGAGAAACTCTTCGTATTCTCCGAATGAATCTGTCAGATAGAACAGTAAACCTGACTCCTGACAAAAGTTCTGCATGACGATCGAGAGGACGGCTGTGATGATGATTTTGCACAGAGCCCAGACTGTCGTTTAGTGACATATCCTTGATACAAGCTATTTTTTACGCATGCAAGGAATACACTGCCTATTCTATACAGGCAGAGATGAGTTTTTACGCTCAAGATGAGACAAAATCAGACGCCACGTCAAACGCTGTCTCTCGTACAGAGCTCGAGGCATATCTCTGCATTAAATGCACGAGATTTGGTTCTATCCTTGATAATTTTGTCATGACTGAGAGAGCTAAAACTAGGGCTAATACGCTTACATCACCATCCTGGCATTTTACGCCAACCAGGCTATTTTCAACTATAGGAGCACGCCGTATGCTATCTTCTCGAAATACGCCAACTCGGACTATATTTGCAAAGGTACATGATAAGGCTATTTGGCCCAGAATACGCTCAAGACCTCAGTCAGGAAGGATAATTGGCTATCTTTACGCTGGTTACCTATTACGCAGCTATCTGGCTTTTACGCCAACAAGACAGCTATTTGGCTTTTACGCCAACAAGACAGCTATTTGGCTTTTATGCCAACAAGACAGTTATTTGGCTTTTATGCCAACTATCTCTACGCGGGGGGCAGTTACCTACGTGGCTTGCATGTCGTGATCTTCGAGAGGCAGTTATATGTATTACCTCATAATGGGACACGTGTCATACGCAGATTCAGATGATCATTCGAACGTAGGTAGCAGTTATTATAACCGCAGCGTAAAAGGTGCAACTCTCTCCACAGTTTGGCTTCTACGCCGACTGGACAGTTAGTGTGACTGATCTATATAAATAGAGACCTCTGGTCATAGGAGAAAAGAGGTCGAAAAGATCGAAGAGAGGACCAAGATCAGAGATCAAGAGATAATAGAGAGAGAGAACAAACAGAGAGTGTTGATTGACAACTTTGGCAACGAGAATTCAATCCCTCCTGCAATCTTTGAAGCTTCTTCTTCTTCTACAGCACTTCTTCATCATCGTGTGGTCCAAGGGACAAAGTGATCGACTGCAGATCAGACTCCTATAGCAATTTTTCTCCAGAATTATTTTTATTGTACTTAACATCCTCGTATAGGATTAATTGTACTCTTTTTTCTTGTTTGTAAACAAAAAAAGAATTTCCTATAAACCTAGTTTCATTCTTTTGTTTATCATCAAACAACCCTTCCTTCCAACTACTTGATACTGCAGCTTCATAATTTTTTTAATTTTTTTTCAATGGGGGCACCGCCCCCAATGGTGTATATGTCCGTCCGCCACTGACAAAATCTCTAGATACTGGATATTGTTCTGACGTGCCAAGCTGGCCACCACCGGATACTGTATATTATTCGTATTAGTGGGATGCAGTATCTGGCTACTATGTGTTATGCGTTATAAATGATTCGTTAGCATGGTGGCCTTACGGGAAACCGGTGCAAACTCTACGTTGTAATACGTTATTATTATTGGCTTGTCTAGCCCCGCTCGAACAGAGCATGATATGATGATTCCTATTATATGCATTATATCTCTGGGATAATCCAGACTTCACCTAGCAAGTCGTAGGAATGCCTGTCCGATTCTTTGATTGTGTATTGTATTATTCTGTTAGTGTCTAGGGATATGGACTGTCATAGTGTGGGGGAGTCCAACCCATGTCCTTGTTTAGTTGTGGGGTTGGGCTATTACACTATGATAGGATATGATCCGAAACTACGACGAAGAGACTTTCGGCTTGACCAAAATCAGAGGACATATTCTATCTTGGAGTGATACGACACCTTTGTCCTTGTTTTGTGTATGAGTGCCCTATTGCCTCGATGATGGATATGCACCTATGATCCTTGGCTCATACATTAATTATGTTGAGTTTTGTTTCTTCACTCGTGCTTCCTTGTAGTACGTGCTATTTGGGCGTCTAATCCTACTGGTTTTGCATGGATAGGTTTAGAGCCAGAGCCTGAGGATCCAGCTTATCTTCCCTTGATTGATGGTGCGCATCAGATAGATGGTCGCTGAGGGACAAGAGTGGGTTCCTTCTCCACCACTCGTATTGTACATTCCTTATATTTTGGGCATCAATCTACTGGCACTTGTTAGCCGGAAAGTCCGGATCTCAGTTCCTTTACATGATTGGATATATTCAAACTGCACCTAATTGCAGTTATTTACTATTGCTACTCTACTAGCTTAACAATTTGTATAGCTAGTTCCAGAATATTTTGATGGAGCGTTTGAGACACCTTATTGCTTCACCATATATGTTATGTGCTTACCGCTTCTTGTTTTGAATGATTGACACATAGATGTTCAGAGACCCTAGGCGACTTGATTGTAGTATGCACCCCCTTGTCTTCTTATAGCCTTGACCATACCCAGGGGTGCTTGTGTACTCCGTAGTGCGTAGCTGCCGTGTCATACCCCCATTCTTCGTATTTTGATACTGGGGAAGATAAGGTTTTAGTAGTGGCCTATGTTGGTCTGTTTTTATATTTGTGGGGTGTTATGGTCATAAGAGTCTCAATCAAACTTGTTTGCTTGATATCCTGATTTGTCCTCCTCGAAATCGGTGCATAACCTACTAAATTCTTTGCTTCCTTGCTCCTTCCTGTCCTATCGTTTGATGTCTTCTGTCCTTTTTCTTTAGGGCTACCTCATCCTCGATTGTTGGAGTGGCAGGACTGCTAGTAGGGCATGGTTGTACTGGACATTGGCAGGAGGCAGTACCTTCTTAGGGTCAGATTTGGGTCAAGTTAGTTGTTGAGCTAGTGGTAGAAGATGTTGAGCAACAGATACTAGAGATTCTGGTTCCTCCAGAAGTGCTAGCAGTGCCAGTCGTACCAGCAGCTCTTGATACCCAGTACTACTAGAGATCATTAGAGGGTTGTTGGCTACTCAATAGCATCAAATGTCGGTCAGCAGCATCAACAGTTTCAGCAGTAGGAGCAGAATGTCTTGTTGAATCAGGGACTGCAAACGACTCTAGATAGGAGTGGAAGGATAGGTTTAGGGGTGTCGGTCAGATTTTGCCAACTTAACCCGAGGTACTTTGACACTAAAAAAGACGTCATCACAGTGGATGCTTGGCTTCAAGACATTGAATCCATTTTAGCAGCAACCAAGATTTCGACAGAGGAACAGGTTGACCAGGTCCAATTGCATCTTCAGGACCTTGCCCAAGATTGGTGGGCATCGGTGGAGGTAGGTTTGAGATGCCCTATTTCTTGGGACAGCTTTAAGACGAGGTTCAGGGCCCTATTTCTTGGGACAGCTTCAGGATGAGGATCAGGACTAAGTACTTTGGCGTGGTGGCGCAATATGAGATGCAACAAAGGTTTACTGGCCTCAAGAAGGCCGGTAGGACGGTAGATGGATGTGCGACGGAGTTCTGCAGGTTGAGTAGATTCTCTCCGACGATGGTGGCTATGGAGTCGGATAGTGCGATGAGGTTCCAACAGGGGTTTCACATGGAGATTTTGTAGTTGGTATAAGGGCATGACTACCAGACTTTTAATGCCGTATTGACAACGGCTGGAAAGCACGAGCTTACCATTTAGAGGTTGGCTTCGAGGACGAAAGGCCAGAAGAGGCCCCATTCCTAGAGTGGGGAGGAGGAGAAGTATCCAGAACGTCAATACTATCGCCTGGCGTTCGTATTCATGATTCAGTGTCGTGGAGGCCAGCAGTTTCAGTAGTGACAGTACCGGCTCGGCATCAGCAGCCGAGGAAGCAACAACAGCAGCTTCAGGGGGGCACTGGTGGTTACACTTACTATGGTAAGGGAGGCCACACTAGGTTTCACGCCCCAATCTCCCACAAGCTCGATTGTCCCCGCTGAACGTGAATCACCATATTGCAGCGCTCCAGCAGGACAATCGTTCTCATCGGGACGTGATGATGTACGAGCCTGGAGTTGCGCTCGCACAAGACGATGTTGTCAAACATCAAAGTTATCATCGAAATGACTAAGTTGCAGCGAAAGTCAAGTATTGAGTGCCAAGCACACATCAGAGTATACGTAGCAAAGCTCTCGATAGAGTCCAAATAAAATTGCCACAAAGGAGAATGCCACAAAGGTGATGCAACACTCTTGCTCTTTCTCTTGTCTACAAAGGTACATACCGTTCATACATCATGTCCCGTATATCCAAGCAGCGCCAACACCTGCGTACCTGAAATAATGCCCATAAACGTGGGTCAATACACAATCGTACTGGTGAGCGGGGTAACCCACTCGTCTAAACTGACACTAAGTCGAATAGTGAATGCAAACAGTTATATGGTAATCTTTTTACTTGAATTCTAGATTCATTTCATAGCAAAGGTATGACATGTTAAGAAAAACTGTAAAGCAGGTTAAACATACAAGCATTCAACTCAAGTCTATATACAGGCAGATATATCCAACTCAAAAGGAAACTAGCATACAAACTGTCATACTCAAACCCAAGTAATGCGTGAACCTATCGGACCACAATCTAAGCCTCAATATCCATCCTCAAACCAAGCCACAATCCAAGCCTTATTAATCCAATTATCGATATGCACACTATTGTTGAGGCAAGGTGGCCGCCGCCTACAAGAAAAGCACAAACTAAACCAAAGCAAAGCAAACTAACTCTTATCTATATAAAGTCACTGGCCAAGCCATAAAGGACCGATCAACTACAGTTCTACCCGATCCAGCGCTGAGTAGCTAGCCCGCCTGGTTGTATCGAACTATCGGCACCACGCCCAAGGCACGTTACCATTTGTCTCCTCCATGGCCGAACGGTCCCGGTACCCCGGAGCATATCCCGTTGAGGAAACCAAATACTGTGTGCAACAGGTTGTCCATGACCAATGCAGACACAAAGTAGGTATGACGAAAGAATCGAGCATTCTCGCCCCACCAAACGATCCTAGCCTCAATCCAACCAACTATACATAACCGTTCTCCAACTTATATCCCAAGGAACCATCTCAAGTTATCCCTATAGGCACTATGCCGCTTCTCGACACAAAGCTCCAATTGGTGCAACATCCCTTGCTCCGAAAGCTCCATGGCAAAATACCCCAATAGTGGTACAATGCCCTCACCGATGCAGTTGTGCAGTTTTGAATCACAACTGCACGCTTTACTTAAAAAAGCGTCCGACTTGATACTCGTGCACGGATGCACGCTCGCTCGCCCAGCCGAAGTGCCTCGATGTTCCAACCAAGATGATCCACTCTAGCTCCAACTGCCCAAACGCGAAAACCACTCAAGCCATAAATTATATCCAACCAAACGACACACACTCTATGAACGCCACAGTGTAGTGATTTCCAAGTTCCAGTCCAAGTATTCAAGCTATTAAGTGTGTTCCATATTATTAGGCATAAAGGAGTAGAGGAGAAGGGACAGAGCCCACTCACCAAGTTTGATTCCGTTAAGCACCCTGTCTTGCCGATACAGTCAATCCCTTGAACCCGTGGTCCGATGCAAAGCACGATCTACTCAATTGGTATGACCGTGCGAGCAGACCGTGCTATCTAAATCATCCGATCTATTGGACTAAGAAAGACGACATTATCGCTCCAATCCAGCTATCCCAATGCTGCACTGAACGAACACCTGAATCTATCGAACTCCGCTTGCGATCTGCACATAAAACTAACTCAAATCAATACTTGTTCCCAAATCCAACAAATCAAAATATAACCAGCTATTGCCTCATTCAATCTGACTCAGCGTAATGCATCGTGCGGTTGTGGAACATTATATAATATACCACTTAGAATCAGGTTCGTCCTCGAACCAAACCAGTATCCATTCCTTATCGCATGCCGCTTGCCCAATCTATAACTCTGCTCCATTCAACTCACATTCTCTTAATCCAGACTCAGCATCTCGCTCGTGCTGAACGTTCGCACAAATTCTATATTCTCATATCCTCCTTGCAGCTCATTACGAATTCCTTATATCGCTTAGTTTTGGATCGTACACATATTTAAGGCATCCCTGAAATACATGTAATTTAGCCGAGCTTAGCGATAGCAAATTTGGACAAGTTACAAGGATATCTTTATGTCTGAGGCATTCATTCACTTCACTCCCAATTGAACCAATCCTGACGTTCATTCCATAACTCGTCGCATAAGCACTATTCTCAAATACGATGCTTTTTACTGACGATCTTTCTCACCTGACTCAAATAAGTTTGTGTTCCAACTCAATCCATCCAACTATTTTTGAATCCACACTAGCACCGTCCAAGCTCAACCAACAAAACTTTAGCATGACTCCAATCGCACAATGTTCTGCAAGCACCGTCTCCAAATATTATCTCATGCTCCGAACGCTCATCACAACTGATACTACCCCAGCTAGGCGACTTACCCAAATATCAGACTATGTTCTTAGATTAGATCAACGTGGACACACTCACCATAATTCCTAGGTCACACATGGAATAGTTCTTTGTGCTGCTTCCATTGCCTCGAAGCACAGAATATCACCTTCGCTTTCTGTACGAGCACGCATCCCAGACTAAGTTTTGATTCATCTTGTAGATCGTATGCACATCTGTCCCTTCCAGTATTATAAAGATTTGATCTGAACGAGCTGCTGCTTTAACTTCACGAGCTAGTTTTACAGTCATCAATTCATATGAATGCCTTCCGGGGTACGACGAGTCGCCATCTTCAAAAATCTGCGACTCCGAATCTTATCAGTTGACTTAGGCCATTTCCACCATCGCTTCGATCTTTTGGCTATATCTCCAGCTGAAGGCTATTCTAATGATCTCTCAAATCCAACACTCAGTCACTAAGGCCAATCTCTAACACACACTACTCACATCCACCCTGATGCATTCCCAAATGCGTCGCCGCAGGGGTCGTTCTATGGGTCTATAATATTAATCCCTGATTTGGCGGTCAAGTCGCTAGGGTCAGTTGTCCCGAAGCTACGCTTGAAAATTGTAAGTCATCACGATGGACAGTTACTACGAACTATGCTAAATCTCTTCTGCAAATCTGAGCCATAATCCAACCATTCCATCCAAATGAACTTCTAACTTCGAGAACTTCATGCACTACCTCTAACGAATCTGTCAACCAAATATCGCTTAACCACCTAGAGTCTCACTATCTATCCAAGCCACAAATCGAAAACTGCGCACGCTGAAATCGTCTTCCATCAATCCGTCGTTTTGCCCTGAATCCATCAAAATTTTTGAACTGCCAAGTTCGACTTCTTGCACTACTACTTGCAACAATTCCCAAAACCATAGACTTGCTCCAATTGTTATCCGTATGCCAACTTCACAGTGCACGTCCAACTTGCTCCGAATGGCACAACATTTTTGCTCCAACTTGCTCTCTCGTTTAGCTATCTTCAAAAGTCCATCCGCTACAATTTTTGCTCTCGTTTCATTCCTTAGCCCGTCTTGATTTCTCTATAATTCGATTAGTCCACACACTCTCAATGACTCGTGTACAAGTTCTAACATAATCTCAAATTCATATTGTCTTTACTTATTGCCTCAATTCGTCTAAAATATCGCAAGTGTTAACTTTCAATCTGACTTAACATCAACTAGACTTGCTCTATGCCCGTTCACGTCTTTCGGAGAATCCGTCTACCCCCGTTGCACCATTTTGCCAAATTTTACTTCCGCTAAACCTTTGAGTCAAACTTCTCGAGCGCCTATATCCAAAATCCTTCAAGTTCGTACGAATCCATCGTATTGCCCCTCCAAACCAAATCGTGTTTTATTGCTCAACCAACAGCTCCAATGTGTTGCCCAAATTCGTAGTCCATGCTCCCTATCCTTTGATTCACCCATCGCTCGCTCAAACGTATCCCAATGATTTATTCCTCATGTTTAACTCTCTCTTTGCATCCATGTATGCTCCATTAAACTTCTAAATCATGTAAGCGAACTCTGATATTCAGCTTTCCATCTGATCGATCTCAACTGTTTCCAATACTTGGTTCGCATCAATCCTTCAAATTCCAAACACTCTTTTCAATGCTTGTTCCGTTCTCGTCCATCACTCAAGTCCAATGATACTTCCATTGCATAAGTCCGTTCTTGATTTCTCAAGTCTAATGTATCAAAGAATACCTGAGTTAAATTCTATTACACCATATACCACTTGGAAATATAGTCGCTCTCGCGCTTACTATGTGTCGACGAATGTCTATTCCAATCCGACTATTCCAGGGTGATCCTGTCGATCGTAACTCAACATTCGCTTGCTCTATGTTCCATTTTCTAACTCAGCCGATGTGCACCAACCAACTTACATTCCTGTTACCCGTGTCCATTGAGGCAATTCCTTTGAGGTCTATCCAAAATATTCCAATGCCACGCTCACTATGTGGTATACCATATACCACTCTGAATCAAGTCACTATTAGTATCAAAGTTCTTTGCACTGACCCAAGATCCATTCGCACCATCCATTCTGCGTGATCCGGCTATTCCGACTCAAAGTTTGACACAAAATTTAGCATGAACCATCCAACTCTTCCATCAATCTCGGTTCAACTTGTGCCATGTTCCATTCTCAATACACCCAACTATTTCTTAAACCGTCCGGTACTTTCGCTACACGAGCAACCCGTACAACGATCTCTTCCAAGTAATCTAACCCAATACCCAACTGTTCCTCATATTTGTTGTACGAGCAACTCGTGCAATGCTATCCTGATATCCCCAAGCCAACTCAAACCTGCTTAGCCAATGCTCCCTGTGATATACCCAGCCAAAAATTAAACTCTATCCAACACATTCGCTACACGAGCAACTCGTGCAATGATCAATTCTCATATGTTGCTTCTACTCACATAATGCCATATAACCAATATCGTCTGCCAACCAACTGCTCCACTGATGCAACCAGAATCTCCTGAACGACAAGCCAAACCAACGCAATGACACCTCTCAACTTACTGCACAAATGCAACAACGCCACACAACTTGCTGTACGAATGCAACAACGCCTAACGATGCTACACGGTCTACCGAAAACCAACGAAACCAATGCAACAAAGAACAATATGCACCAAAAATCAACATATATATAGACTTATTGCATGAAACATCCTATGCGGCACCGAGTAGAGCCAAAAGTCAAGCGATACGCAAAAGCTATTTAGAGTTTGTGATGAACCAAAGGACAAAGTCTGAGGAAATAAACCGGGCGCTCTGATACCAATTTATCATGCCCTAATCTCCCACAAGCTCGATCGTCCCCGCTGAACGTGAATTACCATATTGCAGTACTCCCGCAGGACAATTGTTCTCATTGGGACGTGATGCCGTACGAGCCTGGAGTTGCGCTCGCACAAGGCGATGTTGTCAAACATCAAAGTTATCATCGAAATGACCAAGTTACAGCAAAAGTCAAGTATTGTGTGCCAAGCACACATCAGAGTATACTCAGCGAAGCTCTCAATAGGGTCCAAATAAAATTGCCACAAAGGCGATGCAACACTCTTGCTCTTTCTCTTGCCCACAAAGGTACATAACGTTCATACATCATGTCCCGTATATCCAAGTAGCGCCACTGCACCTACGTATATGAAATAATGCCTACAAACGTGGGTCAGTACATAGCCGTACTGGTTAGCGGGATAACCCATTCGTCTAAACCGACACTAAGTAAAATAGTGAATGCAAACAGTTATATGGTGCTCTTTCTACTTGAATCCTAGATTTATTTCATGGCAGAGGTATGACATGTTAAGAAAAACTATAAAGCAGGTTAAACATGCAAGAATTCAACTCAAGTCTATATACATGCAGATATATCCAACTCAAAAAGAAACTAGCATGCAAACGGTCATACTCAAACCCAAGCAACACGTGAACCTATCGGACCACAATCCAAGCCTTAATATCCATCCTCAAACCAAGCCACAATCCAAGCCTTATTAATCCAATCATCGATATGCACACTCTTGCCGAGGTACGGTGGCCGCCGCCTACACGAAAAGCATAAACCAAACCAAAGCAAAGCAAACCAACTTTTATCTATATGAAGTCACTGACCAAGCCATAAAGGACTGATCAACTACAGTTCTATCCGATCCAGCGCTGAGTAGCTAGTCCGCCTGGTCGTATCAAACTGTCGGCACCGCACCCAAGGCATGTTATCATTTATCTCCTCCATGGCCGAACGGTCCTGATGCCCCAGAGCATATCCCGTTCAAGGAAACCAAACCCTGTGTGCAACATGTTTTTCATGACCAATACAGACACCAAGTAGGTATGAAAAGAGAATCGAGCATTCTCGTCCCACCAAACGATCCTAGCCTTAATCCAATCAACTGTCCATAACCATTCTCTAACTTATATCCCAAGGTACCATCTCAAGTTATCCCCATAGGCACTATGCCGCTTCTCGACACAATGCTCTAATTGGTGCAACACCCCTCGCTCCGAAAGCTCCGTGGCAAAATACCACAATAGTGGCACAATGCCCTCACCGATGCAGTTGTCCTGTTTTGAACCACAACTACACGCTTTGCTTGACAAAGCACCCAACTTAATACTCGTGCACGGATGCACGCTCGCTCTCCTGTCTGAAGTGCCTCGATGTTCCAACCAAGATGATCCACTTGAGCTCCAACTACCCAAACGCGAAAACCAACTCAAGCCATAAATTATATCCAACCAAACGACGCACACTCTATGAACGCCACAGTGTAGTAATTTCCAAATTTTAGTCAAAGTATTCAAGCTGTTACGTGTGTTCCATATTATTAGGCATGAAGGAGTAAATGATAAGGGACAAAGTCCACTCACCAAGTCTGATTCCGTTAGGCATCCTACCTTACCGATACGGACGATCCCTTGAACCCATGGTCCGATGCAAAGCATGATCTACTCAATTGGTATAACCGTGTGAACAGGCCATGCTCTCCAAATCATCCGACCGATCTGACTAAGGAAGACGACATTATCGCTCCAATCCAGCTATCCCAATACTGTACTGAACGAACACTTGAATCCATCGAACTATGCTTGTGATCTGCACATGAAACTAACTCAAATCAAATCAATACTTGTTCCCAAATCCAACAAATCAAAATATAACCAGCTATTGCCTCATTCAATCCGACTCAGCGTAATGCACCATGCGGTTCTGGGACATTACACTAGGGACGTGTGTAGGGCAGCAAACGGGTTGTGTATGAGGTATGGTAGTCCGGATCACAGGATTGCCACTTGTTCTTTGATATAGAGGCTATGAGGACCAGTCAATAGTTCCCGGCTCTACCAGCACCAAGTACAACACAGGGGTCCAGCCTTAGTAGTGAGGCCATTTGCCCAGCGTTCGTTGCCAACATAGCCCAAATGTTTTGCCAAAGGCAGCAACCGTAGGCACCGCAGCGGCCGCAGCAGCATATCCAAGGGAGGCAGCAGCAGGGAGCACAACAGGGTCAAGAATAAGAATTTACCTTATCCTTGGAGGAGGCTTGGGCATCGGGCGATGTGGTGGCAGGTAATATTCTAGTCGTATCTTTTCCTGCTGTTGTATTATTTGATTTGGGGGATTCCAATTTATTTGTACTTGCATGATTTGCGACATGCATTGGATTATAGTTCGAGGAAATGCTAGAGCGGTTGAATATACTCACTGGTAATGGACTCGTGGGGGGTTGTAGAGTGTGTATAACGTGTCTGGTCGTAGTGTAGGGCATTCTTTACCAGCGAGGTTGATCGAGTTCTCTATGGGTAACTTCGATGTTATCTTGGGCATGAACTGACTGAGAGACAGCCATGCGATGATAGATTGCCGTAGGGGTAGAGTATTGTTTAGCATTCTCAGCTAGGAGACTTTATCCTTGTCAGAGCAGTGGAGGATCCGCATGAGGACGGTATTGCAGCAACTGTAGCAGTAAAAGAGAAAATTCCTAGAGTAGTCGAGGAGTTTTTCGATATTTTTTGAATGAGCTTCCAGGGTTACCGCTAGTAAGAGATATGGAGTTGTGTATTGATTTATTACCAGGAACAGAGCCAATATACGAAAGGGTTCACAGGATGTCTGATCCGGAGTTATCCAAGTTGTACTAGCATGTGGAGGAGTTGAAAGCGAAGAAGTTCGTCCGACTCAATTAGTCACCATGGAGAGCATCGGTGGTACTATTGAACAAGAAGGATGGGTCTTCACGGTTGTGTATTGATTATATGTTGTTGAATGTATTAACGGTGAAGAATAAGTATCTATTACTAAGAATTGATGACTTATTCGATCAATTGAGCAGAGCTAGAGTTTTCTCCAAGATTGATCTCCATTCTGGATATCATTAGGTGCCGGTCCGGGAGAAGAATATACCCGACGCAAAATTTAGAACGCGGTATGGGCATTACGAGTTCATAGTAATGCCGTTTGGACTAACTAATGCGTCGGCAATGTTTATGGATTTGATAAACCTCATCTTCATAGTTTGGCACGCTTTACTATTATATTTTAGCTGATCTTATATCTTGTTATTATTCCTATTGATCTTGTGATTGAGACACTAGGGTTTGTTGGACCTAGGCTTGACTGCTGGTTTATAGTAGTGACCTCTTATGTCTTACAGCTTCAATGTATATGCAGAGTACTGGTGTGCTCTAAGTATACGTAGCTGGCCTTGTCAGTCCTGCTCTCCAGTATTCTAGTTTTGGGGCGTGACATAGTTTTAGTTGTGGCCCATGCAGGTCTGATTTTTACAGATATGTGGGGGTTATTGTTGTTGTTGTTGCTATATGTCTCAATCCTAAATTGTTCCCCTTGATCCCTAGTTATTTTTTGCCATCCCTAATTCTTGATCTGATATCTGCTTATTCATTGATCTATCATATTCTTCGATTGACTCTTGTGTTCTTAGCTTTCAGGGGCACTGTTCCTGTTACTATTGGCCAGATAGATCGAGTGCAGCTCAAGGAGGGTCAGCATTCGGGAGACCAGCGTATTCTTGGAGATCGGCCTCAACATCAGGTGCATAGTCTAGAGTAGATCCTAAGGCAGATCGACCGACAGTACCAGACCAGCAGGCAGCACCTGTGCACCTAGTTCAGCCCGAGCAGCCAAAGGGTATCCGAGCAATGATGGATATCCTTCGAGGTTTTATGATGACCTAGCAACACCCGAGTGGCTTACTCACTAAGTCGGTCTAGATAATATTGGAGCGAGGTAGTTCTCAGATTCATAATTCTGCAACCAGCTTCAGGCGTCTCAGTCCTCCGTACTTCTATTGTACAGAGGATGCAATTTTGTCCAATGCTTGGATACAGGATACTGAGGCCATCCTGAAGGCAGTAGGAACTCCGTCTAGAGAGCGTATAGCAGTAATGAGGCTACAGTTATTGGATTTGGCTCGTGACTGGTGGGCATCACATGAGGGTTCTCTCACAGCACTAATTTTATGGACAGTTTTTAATGAGAGGTTCCAGGAGAGGTATTTTGACGCGGTGGCACGTTACAAGCTTCAACAGAGGTTTAACAACCTCAGGCAGGAGGGCAGGATCATCGATGGTTATGCGATAGAGTTTTCGAGGCTTAGTCGGTTTGCTCCCACTTTGGAAGCGACCGAGTTGGATAGATAAGGAGGTTCCAACAGGGACTCCATTTAGAGATTATCTTGGTGGTGAAGCAGCATAAGTTTCAGACCTTTGACCCGGTGATGCGGGCAGCCAGGAGGTATGAGTACACATCGCAGAGGATTACATATTAAATTGGAAGCCAGAAGAAGCCCAATATTTTAGGAGGATCAACAACCCAGTCATCAACACCAGCTCTAGCAGTTCAAGTCCTGACGATTGGATCCTCGAGGAGGACAACATCATCTCAGCAGTCTTCCCAGATGTGCCCTCAGCAGAGGCAGTAATCTTTTTTTTCTTCCTGTAGTTGTTTTCATTGTGGGAAACCTGGAAATATAGTATCAGAGTGCCGTAGGGCACAGGGATTGTACTTGGTGTATGGGGCATCAGACCACATGGTCGGAGCATATCCTAGGAGAAACCAGACTGGATCATCATTATCCCAATCAACAGTTCGGCTAGCAGCACCGCAGTACAGGGCACCAACACTAGTGCAGCAGCAGCAGATTCAGAGGCCTTTGCCTCCACAAGCTCAGGCATTCTAGCATAGCCTGAAGCAGTATGTGCAGGCCTAGGCCCAGGCGAGACCTAGAGGTAAGCAGTAGAGGGGACCAGCACCTAGAGGGCAGTGTCGATCCTTCTTGCTATCGATGGGGGAGGCTTTGGCAGCATGAGAGGTGGTAGCAGGTACCATTCTCGTCCAATTTTATTCATCTTCAACTTTATTTGATTCTTGTGCATCCCATTCATTTATATCGGTACGCTTTGCGACACGAGTTAGATTGAATTTTGAGTCATTACCTGTAAGGTTGAATATACTTACTGGTAACAGTCTCGTGGGAGTAGATAGAGTATATCACTCGTATAGAGTTATAGTGTGTGGGAGAGAGTTTCTCGCAAGGCTGATAGAGTTTTCTATGGGCGATTATGATATTGTACTTGGAATGGATTGGTTGAGTGCGAGATACACGATGATAGATTGCCATAGTGGCAAGGTTATCTTTTGTGTACCTGGTGGAGAGGAGTTCTCATTCTTGAGAGGTGCAGTAGAGTCATCGATGGTTACATTGATGATGGCGAAGGCCGAGAAGGCACAATTTTTCAGGGTAGTTTGTGAGTTTCCTAACGTATTTCTCGATGAGCTACTAGGTGTACCACCAGTTAGAAATATGGAGTTCTACATTGATTTTTATCTCGGGTGCATAGCCAGTTTCAGAAAGAGTTTACAGGATGTCACCATCTTAGTTGGAGATCATGTACCAAATAATTGAGGATTTGAGAGCCAAGGGATTCATTATACCTAGTGCATCGCCTTGGGGAGCCCCATTACTTCTTGTTAAAAGAAGGATGGTTCATCATATTCAGTTATTGATTATAGAACACTAAATACGACAACCATTAAGAAAAAATATCCCTTGCCCCGGATAGATGACTTGTTTGATCAGCTCAGTAGAGAAGCTATATTTTTTAAGATCGATTTACGATCTGGGTATCATCAGATCAGAGTCAGAGAGCAGGATATACCCAAGACGGCATTCAGATCTAGATATGGTTATTGGGAGTTCCTAGTTATGTCATTTGGAGCGACCAATGCACCAACTATATTCATGTATCTTATAAATAATATCTTTATGCCTTATCTATACCAGTTTGTGATAGTATTTATTGATGATATCTTGGTCTATAGTAGGAGTGAGGAAGAGCATGAGCAGTATCTTCGCGTAGTTCTTCAGATTCTTCGAGAGCAGCAGCTGTACGCGAAGTTCAGCAAGTGTGAGTTCTGGCTTAATCGTATCTCATTCTTGGGATATATCATTTATGGTGGAGGAGTCGAGGTGGATCCCAAAAAGGTAGAGACTATTGAGAGTTTGTCAGTAACCCGTACAATATCAGTTTCTTGGGTCTAGCAGGGTACTACAGGTAATTTTTGGCAGACTTTTCTAGGATCTCCGCATCCTTGACACGACTGACGTGTAAGGATGTGTGATTTTAGTGGTCGAATGCTTGTCAGACTTCTTTCGAGAAGTTCAAGCAGAGTTTAATTTTGGCTTCTATTATGACACTTCCAGTGGGACCAGGTGGGTTCTCAGTGTATTATGATGCTTCAGGAGTGGGACTAGGGTGTGTCCTTATGTAGCATGGCAGAGTGATAGCTTATACGTCTCAGCAGCTTTGAGGTCATGGGAAGAGTTATCCGACGCATTATCTTGAGTTGGCAGCAGTAGTGTTTACACTTAAGCTCTGGAAGTATTATCTATATGGTAATCGAGTGGAGATCTTCACAGACCACAAGAGCTTGAGGTATGTGTACACACAGAAGGAACTCAATATGTGGCAGAGGAGGTGGCTCGAGTTATTTTTGGACTACGATCTTGACCTTCAGTATCATCTAGGGAAGGCCAATATTGTAGAAGACGCTTTGAGTAGAAGAGGAGGAGCTTACTTCTTGATGGAACAGTGTCATATTTTAGAGGATATGCTAGAGATGGGTATCGAGATAGTATTACTTGGTGATATCAATTTTATGGCAAGTCTGCAGGTCCAGCCTTCTACAGTTGAGAGGATCAGAGAAGAGCAGACTGGTGATGTCAGTCTTCAGCATCTCAGAGCAGAGTGTGAGTCAGGACGTAGACCAGAGTTGAGCATTCATGAGGATAGGACTCTTAGGTTTAGGAGTCAACATTGTGTGCCGAGAGGAGATATCCGGCAGGAGATTATGTCAGAGGCCCATAAATCTCAGTACTCAGTGCAACCAGGAGGTACGAAGATATATCGGGATATTCGTCAGACATCTGGTAGAATGGTATGAAGGTGGAGATAGCTCGGTTCATTTTTTGGTATTTAGTCTGTCAGCAGGTTAAGGCTAAGCATCAGAGATCGACCAGACTACTTCAGCCTTTACCGATTCCGGAGTGGAAGTGGAACCATATTACTTTGGACTTTGTGACCGATCTTTCTAGATCCCTGTCTGGCAGAGATGCTATGTGGGTTATAGTGGATCGCCTAACAAAGGTTACTCACTTTCTTTCTTTCAGATTAGGCCAGTCTACAGAGCAGCTAGCTGAGATGTATATGAGGTAGATAGCCATATTGTATGGCATGCCAGTTAGCATAGTCTCAGATAGAGATTCGACGTTCACGTTTCATTTCTGGCAGAGCCTACAGCAGAGTTTGGGTACTAGGTTAAAATTCAGTTTAGCCTACCATCTGCAGATAGATGGGCAGTCGGAGCATACTATTCAGACTTTGGAGGATATGCTTTGATCTTATAAACTTGGCTTCGGTGGATCTTAGAAGGATTACTTGCATTTAGTAGAGTTCTCCTATAACAACAGCTTCCAGACGAGCATTCAGATGGCACCCTTCGAGGCTTTGTATGGTAGGAGATGCAAATCACTGTTAGCTTAGGATGACATTGGCGAGAGGCAGATGCTTAGTCCAGAGATGATTGCTTAGTCCGTTGGAGTGATCAGGCAGATCAGAGAGCATCTCTGAGTGGCTCAGGATTGTTATCATCATTAGGCAGATCAGCACCGTCGTCATCTTGAATTCTCTGTCAGCGACCATGTATTTTTGAGAATTTTGTCTACCCGTGGAGTTATCAGATTTGGAGTACGAGAAAAGCTTAGTCCCAGATATATAGGCATGTTCAATATTATTGAGCGAGTTGGAGACGTATATTATCGTCTAGCTCTTCCACTATCACTTTATGAGGTACATAACGTCTTTCATGTATCTCATTTGAGCAGGTATATTCCAGACTCGAGCCATATCCTGGATCATTCTGAGTTGGTCGTTGGTACCGACCTATCATATGCGGAGAGGCTCGTGTCTATTTTGGACCAGAGAAAGAAGGTTCTCAAGAACTGGACTATCGGATTAGTTTGAGTTGCTTGGGGGCACCACTCACTGAACGAGTCAACGTGGGAACGCGAGGACGATATGCGTACTCATTATCCATTTCTCTTCAATTCAGGAGGTATACTTATTCATATACCCGTGTCCTATCTTAGCCTGTGGATGTGATTAAATGTTAGCTTATCTATTATGTCTGTTATTTTTTTTCTGATTTTTTGTTATTGCCTAGAAAATTTCATGCTCACATGAGTTTTCTGTTTTTTTAGTTTCGTGCTTGCTTTCTTGGGTTTTTCTGTTAGTGATTTTGGATCCTTATCGAAATTTTGAGGACGAAATTTTTCTAAGGAGGGAAGAGTTATGTGACTCGTCTCACAATATTCATATTTTATGCGGATACGTATTTTTGTGATATTTATGATATTTTATTGGATCTCGAGGAAGCTCAAAAATTTTTAAAATTAAAACTTTACTAGCTGACCGGTATACCGACGGTATACTACAATATAATGACGGTATACTGTCCAACATATATTTGTTTTACTTTTCGAGATATTTTCGAGAATTTCTTTATAAATAGCTCTTGATTTTCTTTTATTTTCATTTATTATTTCTCTTTCTCTCTCTTCTCTTCACATTTTTTCTCTCAAGATTCGAGCTTAGTCTTGAGACCTGGAGTATGGTTTCTGAACCCCTTTGTGGTGGTGGACTAGAAGGTTTAGGCTGGGAGCTCGCTTCAGGAAAGTACACATTATCGATTTTGTAAAATTCTTTTATTTTATGTTATTTTACTTTTCTGGAGCTTTGGTTGTTACTTTTTATCTTATATATGCTTTACTATTGTTGTTCTATCGTGATTTCTAGCCTTTTGACCGTTTCGATTTTGATTTTTGGTAGAATCTTATTCTGAACTCGGTAACAGAAATGGTATCGGGGTTGTGACCGTGAGATTTAGTCCATATTGTGATATGAGACTTAGCGTTAGAGTTGACTCCTTGTTAGATTTGGTTCTAGTGATTTTCGGGGTTTGATTTGGGTCCCAAAAATTAGACTTGACTTGGCCTAGTTTTCCCTTAGAAACCGGCATATCGACGGTATACTATAATATACCGATTTCTACCGACTTAGATTTCTAGATATTTTCTGTGAACCTTATCGGCATATCGACGGTGTACTACAGTGTACTGATGGTATACTAATCCTTGCCGACATTGTTAACCGACTTTAGGATATTTGTCTTGGCCGACATACCGACAGTATACCGATTTTTGGAACTTTATTTTTCAGAACCTTTCTTGCCTACTTGGAATGGCATAGAGACAGTATATCGATTTGTTGGAATCCAGACTTGCTGTATTTTTTCTATATCTGGACCGGTATATCGACGGTTTAGCGATCGTGCTATATTTTTTTAGAAATTCTTATTTTATTTTATTTTATTTTATTTTGATTCTTTTGTCTTTTGGTTGGATACGCGAAGACTTGACCTGACTAGACATGAACTTACATGGCTTCAGATGACTTAACTTGACTTGACTTGAATTGGCTTTACTAGGTTTCACCCGGCTTTGCCCAGCTACACGTGATGATATGATTGACTGGACTTGACTTGGCATGACTTTACATGGCTTCATCGGACATGTCTTGACTTGGTTTCACTTGGCTTCACCTGGATGGACTTGTCTTCATATGGTTGTACATGACTTTCCCTGGCTTCACATGACTTTACTTGGCTTCACTTGGTTTCACATGGCTCGGTTGTTGTCGTGGCTTACATGAGTCCATTTGTGCAATGTATATTAAAACTTGTTTACATTACTATTATAATTTATTTTGTTGCATCATATCTAGGATGGATTCTGCGAAATGCCACACCCGAATTCATACAAGAAAAAACTAGGAGTTATTAACTAGAGATTCACTTAGTACATGACTAGGAATTTTTTTAGATTGTATGCAGTCCCGGTTATTCATATGGTTATCTTGTGGAGTATCATGTGGCATATATTGTGGAGTATCTTGAGGAATATCCATGGCTGATTTATGTGTATGGATATCCCGGACAGACTGCAGGGGCATACGATCAGAAGGAACCCTAATATCGCGTTGCATTATAATTGTTAGTAATTAGGATTGTGATAACCCTAATTAGTTAAAGTATCAAGCCGTACTTACATGATTTGTCGTGATTGATGGATGATGGTTAGTCTAGTCTTTACATGATCACACTTTTATTTTTTGTACTTGTTTTTCTATTTTGCTTATCAGTTCAGAATATATCTTATTGTAGGTTTACAGTATTTCTTTGTTATCCTGATATTATTTACATTCAGTCTTTACTTTTAATTATTTTTTTTGCTTGTATTGTTTGTTTAAGTTCCTAGAATGGCTATTTTTGTGGTACTTGCTATTTGGGGTCTGACTCCACTGGTTTTGCATGGCTAGATCCAGTAGCAGCACCGGAGGATCTTTTATACCTTCCTAAGGCTGGTGACCACCAGGAACACCAGACCACTTGAGTGGGTTTTTTTACTTTTTTACTCTGATGTACATTCTACTTTTATTGGCGTTTATCCACCGAGCACGTGTTTAGCTCATATTTTTGTTTGATCAGTTAGCCTACGGACAATAGCATGATTGACATATCCTAAGGTTGATCATGGATGAATTAGATTCTGGCTAATTTATTCATTTTATGTTTACTAGCTTCATGATCATCTGTATATTATAGTTTGAGACGCTTTACTATTATATTTTAGCTGATCTTATATCTTGTTATTATTCATGTTGTTCTTGTGATTAAGATACTAGGGTTTGTTGACCTAGGCTTGACTGTTGGTTTGTAGTAGTAACCCCCCATGTCTTAGAGCTTCACCGTATATGCAGAGTACCGGTGTTCTCTAAGTATACATTGCTGGCCTTATCAGTCCCGCTCTCCAGTATTATGGTTTTGGGGTGTGACAGGGATCAAAATGGATATAAGCTTATAGCAATCACCCCTCTTAGTAGTGATCCTTGCAATCCAATATCCTAGGCCTCCATGGGAATGAGAATAAGTGGGATTAAGAGTAATTTGAGTGGAAATAAATGTGATTTGGCTCTAATTTTGGGAGGATCAAATTTAGGGCTAAACGGAGTGTGAAATGACAATTGAAAGAGACCCCTCTTCCCTAGACTAGGGTCGGCCACATGCTTTGGCTACAAGCCCAGGTAAAAAGTCTATTATACCCCTTGTGGTTGTCATGAAAGAATAATTAATTAGGTGGAAGGATCTACTCTTAATGAAAGAAATAATTTATCCATTTAACTAAAGAAATAACTAATTATCTAGTTTAGTCATGACTAGTCAAATGGGTCTAGTTGGGTCAATTGGTCTAGTTGTGTTAAACAAATACTATGTCACCCTCACTTTTCTAAATAAGAATAATTTAGTCATTTATCATAGTTATTTTATTTTAGTGATTTAATATTTAATTAGTGTGTTATATTAATAATTATGGTTGTGCTATTATTTATTTATATTTAGTAGGGCAGCCTATTAGTTAGACTTGACACTGGTGACCCCAATTAGACTTGTTATGACAACAATTGAGTCCAACATAGACTAGGTCAATTAGATCCATTCCCTTTAGTTAATTAGAAGGATTAGCCTAATTTGCATTAGTTTAGAAGTTTTTCAAAATATCTATCCTTAATTATTCTCCATAATTCTTCCTGTAGGGGCAACTTAGACATTTAGGGTGACTTAGAGAGGGAGAAAGGGGCCGACCACTATATAGAGGCTATTCTTTCTCTCTTCTCTTTGTTTGCACTCATTTTGAGATCCCCAAATTCCTAGATCCCTAATTCATTTTATCCTTTCATCAATCCCTCTCAATTCATTCACATTCTCTCTCATTTTTATCACTCAAGGTGTCACTCCCCGTTCTCGATATACGTATTTGGAATATATTTTATTTTAGCATGGTTGCATGTGCATGGAGACTAGACCCATTCTTTGGTTTAACCTATTTTATGGTTTATTTTGTGGGTTGGTTCAAGTCATGAGAACTCTTGGTTCAATCCTCAACCCTACCATATATAATCCAATATTTTCTCTCTTTTTTTACTTCTTTATTTCTCACCCTCTCTTTAGTTTTCTCTCCATGTTTCCATAGGCAAGTATATCTTGCATGAGAAATGGAGAAACCTCCATATTTTTGTTCCATTATGTTTGTTATGTGTTTCTTAGCACTTTTAGTTCTTAGAATTTTCTGTTTTGATGAGCGATTTTGAGTAGATCTACATTTCTAACTTAGGGTTTTATGGGTTTCATAAGTTTTTTTGGTTTTGATCTATTAAACATGTATTTTAGAAAACTAGTTTTTGCTACATGATAGAGATTTTAATTTAGAGCATTTTGGCTTTTGGTTCACCCGATTTGGAATTAAAATGAGAATTTTATGGACAAAACAAGATTTTAATTTTTGGAGCTTTCACCATGGCCGAACCTACTATTTGGAGAAGACGAAGTCTTTATGCGGCCAGCAAGTTATGCGACTGAGAGTGCTATGCGGCCCAAAAGGATTATGCAGCCTGAACTCTTGTCGTATACTGACAACATGTGTCCATCTTGTTGGACGCATGACTGCTTATTTACACAAATGTCCTTGAACACCTTGTGTTTCACTCGCTGAACGAATAAGAATTTTGCTATGTCCAAGTGATTTCCATGCAGAATCGAACTCCATGCGGCAAGCAGGCATATGCGACAAGCAGAGTATGCGGGCACTTTTCTTTGGACGCATGACTCTGAACCGTGGCACATATTTCTATGATATTCGTCTTTTCTCTCACACACTTTATGGCTTGTCATATCAATAACTTTATGTCACTTCACTGACACTTTATTCATTATCCGTCACTTCTACACTTATCCCAAGGAGTAGACTTTAACCCTGAGCATGCAGCCGAGACTCCATATGCGACCAGGACTTTTATGCGGCATGACTCCATATACGGCGTAGAGCCATATGCGGCCTCGAATTTCCATGTGGCCTTGCTTATTTGATTAAATATTTCTTATTTTTTGTGCCAATGTATAATTGATAATTTGACTCTAATACTGTATCCGTGCTGATACCACTATTATCTGATATTGTCCATAATTTTATGTGGGTCAAGGTATGATATATCGTGTTACGTGTTAAGTGATTATATTTGGATTATGCATCGAGAATGCCTCCAAATTCCTGAATACGTGATATTATAAATATATATTGTTTCTCCAGCACGGGCATAATAAGCAAGTCAACTACCAAAGTATGGCTAGGATATTGATTGATTAAATATTGCATACACGCTCGGGTAAATCCAGATTTGACTTCCATGGATTCGTATCTAGCGTGCCCGAATTTTGTACGATATCTTAAGGGAAATTCTTATATGACCAAGCCTTGAGATTTCAAACACAACATAAGGCTAATTAGGTAACTAAAAGTGGTAGTAACATTGGAGGGAATGGTATCTCAAGATCATGCCAACGAACATTCTCACAAAGATTTATTCTAAGTGCGCTGTGGACTGGCCACCACAGATAATGTATATCATCTGCCTTAGTGGAGTGCATAATCTGACATGTTATTATGTCAAGCCACTATTTCACTATAGGGACACTGGAACCGCTAATACCGTATTTTTAGCGCAGTGGCCCTACGGAGGACTGGTGCATCATGCAAGTGCATATTTTATTTATCTATTGGTTTGGTTAGCTCGTGTTACGCACTAGCGTGATATGATGATTCCTATTATGCATTATTTCTGAGATAACCGAAGATTCCAAAAAATAGCAAGCAGTACAAATGATTGGCCGATATAAGAAAATTGACTTTGTTGTGATTGTACTATTCGGTTAGTAGCCTAGGGAAATGGACTATCATAGTGTGATGGTTCAACCCTTGTCCTTTGTGGTACTTGTTATTTGGGGTCTAATTCCACTGGTTTTGCATGGCCAGGTTTCGAGCCAGCACCCGAGGATATAGCGTATCTTCCCCCAACTCATGGTGCATACAAGGAACATGGTCGCAATGGATAACGAGTGGATTTTTCTTCTTCCCTGCTCATCTTTGTGCATTTACTTCTTTTAGGAGTTTAGCCACCGACATGCACTTGTTAGTCGACTCGTCTGGATATTAGTTTTCTTACATGATTGTATTAAATCAGACTACAGCTGATCACTGTCATATACTTTTGTTACTTTTCTAGCTTCTTATTTTGTATAGCTGGTCTCCAGAATATTTTGAGAAAGCATTTGGGATACCTTATTGCTTTATCATGTATTGCTTTATTTTGCATAGCTGATCACTGTCATATACTCTTGTTTGAATGATTGAGACATAGAAGTTCTTGACCATAGAAGACTTGATTGTAGTATGCACCCCTTGTCTTATACAGTCGTAATCGTCGTACGACGTATAGCACCTTGTACGGGGTAGATGGCCATGTCCATCTTCGAATTTTGGTACTGGGGCATGACACAAGATGCATTGGAGCTTGGAGTTGCAAGAAGTACTTGGAAGAGGAAGCTTGTGGCAAGGAGATCGTGTCTGGATCGTGTCCTTGAGCAATTCATTGAAAATCCATATCCCAATAGGTATAATTCTAAATTCACCTTCTTCCTAGCTTCTAAATCATGCATTTGACCATTAGAAACTCTTCCATGGATCAAGGCTACCTATAGAACAAGTTATAGGCTAATTGGATGTGTATTATGATTTCTACATGATAATTTGTGTCTATTTTGGGAAATTTACGAGATTGACACATCAAGTGTGTGTCATGAGACTTATTTAATGTAATTGGACTTAGATAAGGGTTGGGACACTAGCAACGTGTCCACAATTGGAACGAGTAGGCCGTATCACGATACGGTATGATACCGTATGATATGGCACTCTATTTTGGGCATTTTGTGCATTTACTCCTCAATTCTCATTGTTGCAAGTTACTTTAGTTGTATTTTAATGTATTTAGCTTCTATAAATTATTATTATGGAGGAATTTGGGTTTTGAAAGCTCAATTGGATGTATATCATAGTTTTCCCAAAGTACAAACTCTAGGTATTTGTTTAATGTCTTATATATATATATATATATATGTATATATATATATATATAGTTATAGTTATAGTTATAGTTATAGATGTATTTATGTTTATATATTAGTAGGGGTGTGTGTGTGTGTGTGTGCTCATGACTGTAATGTGCAATGAGGAGTGACTGTGAGAACTGAGTGTTTGAGTGTGGTGTGATTACCCATACCTGCAGGAATTCACCATAGGGTGTGTGTTTAAGGGGGGGTGTACATCAGGAAGTTGGTATTGTTGTAAGTTGTTGGTTGATGAGGAATACAAGTTTTGTATCAGTTCATGTGTGCTCTTGCACACAGGCCCAGACAGAGTATTTAAGAAGGGTATTAATGCAGTTGCAGTATCAGATACATACTACAACAGTAGGTTTTAGGTTATTAGAGTTTAGTTGAGTAAAGAATGATGTGTGTGATCAACCAACCCGTGTTTGTAAGTGACAACATCATGGGGGTTAGGTATATTAAGTATCCAAGTGAAACTGAACTTGGGAAATTACAGGTTGGACTATGGGTTCAGTTAGTGTAGTTCTTTAGAGAAACTAATATAGGTATAAGTGTGAGGTGAAGATCATTGTGTGGTGCCAGTTAGGGGATGACTGAGCTCGAATTGCAGTGCAGTTTGGTTTGTATAGACTTGAGAGTGAAGACTTAGACTCCAATTGGTGTACTCAACCTGGGGGGTGTTTAATACACTCAAGTATCCATTTGCGTGTGTGTTGCACACCTTGTACAGTAGGCCATGGTGGTATTAGTATAAACTGATACATTAGAGTTGGGGGCTCGGGTATGACTTGGAACTGGGTATAATCTGGAAGGAGAGTTAATAGCTATTTGTATATGAGTTGTTGTGGATAGTGCAATGTGTATTGAATGCACTGTGTAAGTGTTACGAGCAAGACTATAAGATTGATGAGGGAAATAATTGTAAAGGATGGATTCCTATGTGCAAGTAATATCAACAGCAGGTAGGCAGTTTGAAGGAGGAACCTGGTACCTGGAATACTGGAGGAATATTATGTTCAGGGAGCATGAGGGTTACTGATGCAGTATCGGTTATATATGTTAGTTGGTGTTATACTAGTAAGTTAGTGAAGATATAGTTAGTTTATAAGTAGAAATGAGTTAGTATAATATGTAGGTACCAGTTAGTCCATGTATCCGTTAGATGTCTTAGTTAGTGAAGGTTGGTTAGTAGCAGTTAAGCTATTGTTTGGTGACTAATTGGTTAGTTAAGTTAGTAGTTATTGGTAGGTAACAGTTAGAACAATCAGTGTATTCACTCTAGTTGTTGAACATTAGCTAGGGTATTTGATACCAAGCATAGTTAAGGTAATTTTATATATATATATATATATATATATATATATATATATATATATATATAGCTAAGGTATTACTAGAACTAAATAGTATTAGCT
This sequence comes from Iris macrosiphon, assembly GCA_036927795.1. NCBI lineage: Eukaryota > Viridiplantae > Streptophyta > Magnoliopsida > Asparagales > Iridaceae > Iris > Iris macrosiphon. Next base: position 136,601,634 of record JAYESA010000019.1, on the reverse strand, counting down.
TAGAACTGAACCAAAACCTAGTATGACTTAGTAATCCTTAGTGTGGCTTTATAACCAACTTAGAAGCTAGGTGTGGACCTAGAATTAAGGTATTAACCTGGTATGGCCTAGAAGAGCATATTAATGCATTATTTAACTTATTTCTCCTTTATTACACCAATTGACATTATGTTTCCTAAATAGGATTGTGTGACACCAGCTTGGGCATCGAGAGACACCTTTGTTCGATAGTGTATATATAACATGTTCTAAAACTTTTTACTTGATTTCCACACAGTGGCTACATGGACTGGTACTAAATGAATCCTGTCATGGGATGTTATCCCCTACCATGTTCAGCGGGTACTCCTTCACATATATTTTATCGTATGTATCGGGTATTGATTATCATGTACTTCATGTTCACACATTGCTCGTGTTCACACACTGCTCGTATTCAGTGTGCTTATATTTGTGTTCATAACATGTTGTGATTGGATCCATAAGTATTGGTTGGGGATAAGGGAGTAGGAGTTGGTTATGTGATCAAGCCCAGTGTATTCGTGTACATGTCGATTACATATCACACATCTAATCGAGTTACTATATTATATTCGTGTTTAACCTAATCCAATCACATAACGAACTTGTACTCTAAAGCACATTAGCTAGTTTATCTATTTTTATTACTTGCAGTTATTTCTATTGTATGTTCTTCCTTTCTAGTATATTATCTGTTTATTCTAGTTTATTTTATTTTCTGTTGCTACTAATCTTGTATTGTTTTCTTCTACCTATCATATATGCCCTACCATATATTTGGAACTGCTTTCAGAATTTTATACTTCGCTTCAATCGTGAATGTATATATTTTTTAGATGATTGGCTTAAGGAGTAGTGTCCCACTTACTACGGACCGTGGGACGTCGAGACACTAGAGGATACTCCCCTAGAGCAGGAGAACCTAGTGCCAGTGACCGAGGAGGCTTAGACTTATATGTTAGATATTGTATTAGTCTTATTTTAGACTCATGGTTTGTATATTATTATTTTAGGAGTTGTTTGTGCCTAGACTCATAGTGTGGACTTGTGGATGTTTTGTGATTCTTATTTCATCTTTCTATTCCATATCATACTCTATCTTCCTTAGTTTGATATTGTAATTGAGTATTGATATTTTATCATGTTACTATGTTTGTTCCTCCGTTTGGAGTTGAGATGACATTAACAGGTACCTTATATATTTTGTATGAGATGTTTAGATATTATTGTGGACCTAGACAGCGTTCTACGTTATTCTTATGATGTAGGCTGGGCATTCACCACCCGTGCCCTTATTCTGGGTGCTGGTTGTGATATACTAAGTCCACACTAACTAGCTAGTACTCATGTCAATATATATATATATATATATATATATATATATATATATATATATATATATATATATATATATATATATAATACCATAACAATTATGAAATAACAAAAATGCCACTCTCCTAGAATTAGGACTGAAGTTAAGTTGGGATGTTCAGCTACCATTGGCAGGATTTGCATACAATAATAGCTACCATACTAGTATTCAGATGGTCCGGGACAAGGCTTTGTATTGGCGGAAGTGCATGTCACCGATCTGTTGGGATGAAGTTGGGGAACGTCTTATTCTTGGCCCAAAATTGGTTGAGCAAACAATTCAGAAGATTCGATTGATCCGTGACAAACTAAATGTGGCTTCGAGTCAGCAAAAGAGCTATGACGACACCCATCGACCACCCCTCGAGTTTGTGGAAGGCGACCATATGTTTCTCAAAGTCACACCCATGGAGGAGTCATGTGATTTTGAGCAAAAGGGAAGCTAAGTCCACGGTTTGTCAGCCCATTCAAAATTCTCAAACGAGTCACCCCAGTTGCCTATCAAATTGTCCTACCACCGAGCTTGTTACACGTGCATGATATCTTTCTTGTATCGCAGTTGCAAAAGTATGTGGGATGTAGGAGTCTTGTATTGCTTACTTGGTACAATAACGTAACCGAGACAATATACTCTCGACCTGCATGGGCCACCACAAAAATATGTCACGCCCCAGTCCCAAAAATACGTAGGACTAGGACACGTAAGCATGCCAGCCGCATGGATATGGCAACTCCAATATATGGAAACCAAATCCACACGTACGCTGTAATATGAATATCAAATCCACAAGTGGTATAACTGTAATACAAGTCACAGGATAAAATCTAAATCTCATCCACCAAAATCATATAGAAATAAATAAACAGTATCGATGAAACTAGATCTCAATAATAAGTATCTAGGATGATAGTTGGATGGAAATAAATCCACTACCAACTCGAATAGGAAAGGTAAATACAATATAAGTACAACACAATCAAACCCAATATAAGTATACCAGCTATCGATCACGGCTCGAAGAGAAGACATCCACTAAGCATATACAACCATCCAAATCTGCGCTTCTGCAAATACTCAAGAACAGATACACCTGGCAGCGGACCAGGTCCTCAGAGGGACGTAACAAGATACAGAAAATATGAGCCAACTTGAATACAGTAAACATGCATATAATTTAAAAATAAATAAGTACGCTGTACAAGACAATCTATATGAATGCAAATGAGGACAACTTTTCGACGTATGGGCAAGGGTAGTCTACTCGATCTAAGCCTCACAACTCACACACCCGTCTAGAACATCAAAAATCGACATACCTCTGGGGTAGCGACCAGCGCGACTCTACAGAAATTGACATACCTCTGGGGTAGCGACCAGCGTGACACACGCCCGTTGTGCGAACTATATACTATGGTTTACCAGAGTGGTTAAAAGCTCATACGCCTAATGATTGTCCTCCCATGATACTAGGTGCCATGTGTGTGTCAACATATCTAATACATAGTAATGACTGGAGAAAAACTACACATGCAAGAACTATACAAAAATGAAATAAATAAAAAGAAATATAAATAGCATGCAAAGTACTGTAAACAATTTGACAAGGTATCTTGCCTGGGGTCCTGCTGCTGGTATGAATCAGAGTCCAAGTCACAGTCCAAATAGCCTATGTATTACAAATTTATCACGTCAAAAGATAATTTATTTTAATTTATTTAATTCTGGAATAATTACTCTAAAATCCTATTTTAATCTTATTATTCTGATTTTTATGTTAATTCCTAAATTTTGTCCAAAGAAACTGAATTTTATCAACTCGAGACTCATGGCACGCAAATCGAGGCGATCTGTTGACCGAAAAGTCAACTGACACAAACTCAATTTTCATGCATGATTTCCTGTAGATTTCAGCGTCAAAAATATGCTGGAATTTACGGCTCATCCGTATTCAAATTTGTTTGGGAATTATGGCACATACAAATTTTGTATTGTGCACCGATGGTTAAATTCTAACCTAGAAGTTCTACACAATTAACAATATATAAATACTTCGAATTAAATTCTGGGAAAAATATATGTCGATGATCTTGACATTAAATTTCTGAAACTTTAAACGGTTCATGATTCTGATTCCGGGTTCTCCCGAAATTGTGAAAACATCGAAATACGTCTATTTTTGGACATGCTGTGCTCTACGAATTTTCTAGAATTTAGTACTAATAATTTAAAAAACAATTTATATAATCAAAAAGCTAACCTCATTATCGTTCTAACAAAAAAACTAGTCCTCGTTTGGAGTTCGGAGCTATGCGCAATGGCTTCTGGAAGATGAAGGAACCCTAGATGACAATTCTCCAAAAATTGGCTGAAGAAAAACCCTAGAAATTAATATCTAAACTATTATATATATATATAGGAGAGAGAAAGTGCAACCGCGGCTCAAAGCGTGCCACGTGGCAGCCATCCGTGCAGCCCCGTCCAGATCGAACGGTCGCAGTTCGATGCGGCTCGGCTCAGCTGAGTCCGAGTCGAACTCGGTCTCGGCTCGACTCGAGATCGGCTCGGCTCGAGATCGGCTCGGCTCGGCTCGCACCCACTCAGCGGTCACTGACAGGCGGGCCCGGCACTGTTCACTGCTGGAGGCTGACAGGTGGGCCCCCTGTTTGCTGACTGGGCAGAATTAATTACTTTTTGGGTTTTCTTTTTCAAAAATTAGTTTTTAATTTAGTTTTTCATAATTAACTCAAAATAAATGCTAAAAATAATCAAAAAATTCCCAAAAAATTCTAGAAAATATATTTTATTATTTAGAACCTAAAATAAAATTTTGGGATAATTTTAGTTAAGTTTGAACATAAAATAAATTCTTTAAAGTCCTCAAAAATTAGTGTTACTAGTTTTTAATTAACTAAAAATTATGGAAAAATCCCAATAATCTAAAATAGCCTAAAAATAATTCTAAATAAATATTTATATAATTAAATATACTAAAAAAATTATTTTCTAATTAACTAAGATAATACTCTAAATAAATTCAACATCTATAATAAATATAATAATATAAAATATACACAAATACCTATTTTGGGTGAGGGAGTTTACAATCTACCCAACTTAAAATAATTTTGTCCTCGAAATTAAAATAAGGCATAATTTGTTAAATTTTTCACATTCGTACATAAGGTACGTCAATCGCAATCTCTTTCAAAAATTTAAATAACAAAATCTATTCAAATCTATCGCGATCACTTCAAAATTAAGATAACCACTGTTTAAATCAAAATTCAACCTGTCGTAATCTCTTCTCGATTTTTAAATAATCAACATCCAAATCTAACTCAAGTCTATATGACATCCCACATCAAAATTTATATCATAATTTCCAACTATCATAATCTTCTCTAGACTTTGAACAATAAACAATTCTAATCAAATCTTATTCCTATTCTTAACTTAAGAATTTTGTACTATTCAAATATTTAAACTCAATTTACATCCTCAATATTTCAAATAGGTGACCCAACAATCAAAATTAAACTTTTAATTTAAATCATCAAATTATAAAATTTAAATCTAATTAACCAATTGTTCAAGTCTAAAATTCTATATTTATCCTCAAAATTTAAATCGATGATTTATCCTTCAATATTCAAAATTTAAATCATGTGCTCAAAGTATAAATATTTGGTCCGCAATATCAAGATTTAAAAATTCGTTAAATCCTCATTATCTTAATCCTTCTTTTAAAATTTCTCAAAATTAAAATGACTTGAATCTCCCAATCTAATCTTACTTGATCACAATCTAAAAGAAATTCCTCTCAAGTTGACAATGCACTGCTACCCAACTTAAAATTTATCCATCTATCACAGAAGGCTATATACTTTAAGAAAAATATTCCTTAATTTATTTACTCATGTCATTCAATCCTCAAAACTTCAACGCCGATTATATCATATATGATATGTCCTTAATTACAAAAGAATAATCCTCAAGTATGTGATCGGCCTACGGGGTATATCTAGTACTCTCTGTGTATTAAACTTATACCAAGCACGAGGTTTCGTGTTTCCGAAATAAAGGAAGACGGAGATCAATAATAAAGAGTTCAAGGGCGAGGTAATAGAATAGAAGTATCGGGATCAAGGCGTTTAAAGAATTCAAATAGGAATTGTCAAAGCAGTTATGGATTGAAGTCCTATTTTGGTAATGCCTATCCACATGCTCGCATCGGTACAGTTATGTAATGGATACAATATGCTTAGACATATCTAGAGGGCAAGTACAGGTGTCTACTAGTCAACTATATATCTCAATCCACGTAAAGTATTATTGCGAAGGGCGAATCAAGCGCACTATGGTTGATCAGACCGTAATACACTGATTCTGAATTGTATTATTGTGGGCCTCCCCAATAATACATATGTCATGAACAAGATCGATAAAGAATAAGCTTGCAAAAACTAGGCTATAATAGCAGCATAAGTCAAGGTAGTACAGCAAATATAAGTACGCTAGATGATGATGAAAGGAGGTACAATTTAATTCAAGTTCACAAAAACAAAATAACTAAACAACAATAATAAAAGACTCTACAATCCCTACAGTTATCATACAACCTCCTTGTCTAAGTCGCTAGTCGACCAAATAGGGGCAAGGACCTCTAAATTCTATCGTCTGAATAAACATTGTCGTCTTTTGCTAGAATGCAATTAATGTTGTTCAATCACACTCCATTAATAGGTCAAAAGACTATGTGATACTAGGTGTCAAACATTATGGTAAAACTTCTAACTAACTCTAATAGTGTCTATACTACTCTCAAGTCTTCTTAATATATCAAGGGGTAATGGTATACCAATCTAAAGATAAAGAATTCTAGGGTTCACTAGATATTCTATACTTAGTGGTGTATCTATATTCTCGTTGTATTCTTAATAGGTGTGCTACTCTAATTATCATCTAACAACTGGAACTTCTATATTATAGGAGAAGGCTATACTTAAAGAACTATTAGGGAAGTACATGAATCGAGCAGGATGTGGCTATTCAAATAGAACAGATTAGAAGGAAGGATGAGTCATAGTCAAATATGGATGAGATCCTATACTCTATTCCTAGGTGCAGGCTTGCTTGGTACAGTAACGTAACCGAGACAATATACTCTCGACCTGCATGGGCCACCACAAAAATATATCATGCCTCAGTCCCAAAAATACGTAGGACTAGGACACGTAAGCATGCCAGCCGCATGGATATGGCAACTCCAATATATGGAAACCAAATCCATACGTACGCTGTAATATGAATATCAAATCCACAAGTGGTATAACTGTAATACAAGTCACAAGGTAAAATCTAAATCTCATCCACCAAAATCATATAGAAATAAATAAACAGTATCGATGAAACTAGATCTCAATAAGAAGTATCTAGGATGATAGTTGGATGAAAACAAATCCACTACCAACTCGAATAGGAAAGGTAAATACAATATAAGTACAACACAATCAAACCCAATATAAGTATACCAGCTATCGATCACGGCTCGAAGAGAAGACATCCACTAAGCATATACAACTATCCAAATCTGTGCTCCTGCAAATACTCAAGAACAGATACACCTGGCAGCGGACCAGGTCCTCAGAGGGACGTAACAAGATACAGAAAATACGAGCCAACTTGAATATAGTAAACATGCATATAATTTGAAAATAAATAAGTACGCTGTACAAGACAATCTATATGAATGCAAATGAGGACAACTTTTTGACGTATGGGCAAGGGTAGTCTACTCGATCTAAGCCTCATAACTCACACACCCGTCTAGAACATCAGAAATCGACATACCTCTGGGGTAGCGACCAGCGCAACTCTACAGAAATCGACATACCTCTGGGGTAGCGACCAGCGCGACACACGCCCGTAGTGCGAACTATATACTACGGTTTACCAGAGTGGTTAAAAGCTCATACGCCTAATGATTGTCCTCCCATGATACTAGGTGCCATGTGTGTGTCAACATATCTAATACATAGTAATGACTGGAGAAAAACTACACATGCAAGAACTATACAAAAATGAAATAAATAAAAAGAAATATAAATAGCATGCAAAGTACTGTAAACAATTTGGCAAGGTATCGTGCCTGGGGTCCTGCTGCTGGTATGAATCAGAGTCCAAGTCACAGTCCAAATTGCCTATGTATTACAAATTTATCACGTCAAAAGATAATTTATTTTAATTTATTTAATTCTGGAATAATTACTCTAAAATCCTATTTTAATCTTATTATTCTGATTTTTATGTTAATTTCTAAATTTTGTCCAAAAAAACTGAATTTTATCAACTCGAGACTCATGGCACGCAAATCGAGGCGATCTGTTGACCGAAAAGTCAACCGACACAAACTCAATTTTCATGCATGATTTCCTGTAGATTTTAGCGTCAAAAATATGCTAGAATTTACGGCTCATCCGAATTCAAATTCGTTTGAAAATTATGGCACATACAAATTTTGTATTATGCACCGATGGTTAAATTCTAACCTAGAAGTTCTACAGAATTAACAGTATGTAAATACTTAGAATTAAATTCTGGAAAAAATATATGTCGATGATCTTGACATTAGCTTTCCGAAACTTTAAACGGTTCATAATTCTGATTCCGGGTTCTCCCGAAATTGCGAAAACATCAAAATACGTCTATTTTTGGACATGCTATGCTCTATGAATTTTCCAAAATTTAGTACTAATAATTTAGAAAAACAATTTATATAATCAGAAACCTAACCTCATTATCATTCTAACAAAAAAAATTAGGCCTCGTTTGGAGTCCTGAGCTATGCGCAATGGCTTCTGGAAGATGAAGGAACCCTAGATGACAATTCTCCAAAAATTGGCTGAAGAAAAATCCTAGAAATTAATATCTAAACTATTATATATATATATATATATATATATATATATATATAGGAGAGAGAAAGTGCAGCCACGGCTCATAGCACGCCATGTGGCAGCCATCAGTGCAGCCCCACCCAGATCGAACGATCGCAGTTCGATGCGGCTCGGCTCAGTTGAGTCCGAGTCGAACTCAGTCTCGGCTCGGCTCGAGGTCGGCTCGGCTCGCACCCACTCAGCGGTCACTGACAGGCGGGCCCGGCACTGTTCACTGCTGGAGGCTGACAGGTGGGCCCCCTGTTTGCTGACTGGGCAGAAATAATTACTTTTTGGGTTTTCTTTTTCAGAAATTAGTTTTTAATTCAGTTTTTCATAATTAACTCGAAATAAATGCTAAAAATAATCAAAAAATTCCCAAAAAATTCTATGAAATATATTTTATTATTTAGAACCTAAAATATAATTTTGGGATATTTTTAATTAAGTTTGCACATAAAATAAATTCTTTAAAGTCCTCAAAAATTAGTGTTACTAGTTTTTAATTAACTAAAAATTATGAAAAAATCCCAATAATCTAAAATAGCCTAAAAATAATTCTAAATAAATACTTATATAAGTAAATATACTAAAAAAATTATTTTCTAATTAACTAAGATAATACTCTAAATAAATTCAACATCTATAATAAATATAATAATATAAAATATACACAAATACCTATTTTGGGTGAGAGAGTTTACACATTGGGACCGCTTCGACATAGGTAGAACATTTGTTAGTTGAAGTCCAAGCATAAGAAGAGTCAGGACGTCTGATAAGGGCTAGCTACCCGAACAGAAAGACAGCTGACTATCCCTCGTCCGACCAGTGACCTGCTATGTATATTTAGAGAGAAATATACACCATTAGATCAGAGTGCATCTCTGAGTGGCTCAGGATTGCTATCATCATTAGGCAGATCAGCACCGTCGTCATCTTGAATTCTCTGTCAGCGACCATGTATTTTTGAGAATTTTGTCTACCCGTGGAGTTATCAGATTTGGAGTACGAGAAAAGCTTAGTCCCAGATATATAGGCATGTTCAATATTATTGAGCGAGTTGGAGACGTATATTATCGTCTAGCTCTTCCACTATCACTTTATGAGGTACATAACGTCTTTCATGTATCTCATTTGAGCAGGTATATTCCAGACTCGAGCCATATCCTGGATCATTCTGAGTTGGTCGTTGGTACCGACCTATCATATGCGGAGAGGCTCGTGTCTATTTTGGACCAGAGGAAGAAGGTTCTCAAGAATTGGACTATCGGATTAGTTTGAGTTGCTTGGGGGCACCACTCACTGAACGAGTCAACGTGGGAACGCGAGGACGATATGCGTACTCATTATCCATTTCTCTTCAATTCAGGAGGTATACTTATTCATATACCCGTGTCCTATCTTAGCCTGTGGATGTGATTAAATGTTAGCTTATCTATTATGTCTGTTTTTTTTTCTGATTTTTTGTTATTGCCCAGAAAATTTTATGCTCACATGAGTTTTCTGTTTTTTTAGTTTCGTGCTTGCTTTCTTGGGTTTTTCTGTTAGTGATTTTAGATCCTTATCGAAATTTTGAGGACGAAATATTTTTCTAAGGAGGGAAGAGTTATGTGACTCGTCTCACAATATTCGTATTTTATGCGGATACGTATTTTTATGATATTTATTATATTTTATTGGATCTCGAGGAAGCTCAAAAATTCTTAAAATTAAAACTTTACTACCTGACCGGTATACCGACGGTATACTACAATATAACGACGGTATACTGCCCAACATATATTTGTTTTACTTTTCGAGATATTTTCGAGAATTTCTTTATAAATATCTCTTGATTTTCTTTTATTTTCATTTATTATTTCTCTTTCTCTCTCTTCTCTTCACCTTTTTTCTCTCAAGATTCGAGCTTAGTCTTGAGACCTGGAGTATGGTTTCTGAACCCCTTTGTAGTGGTGGACTAGAAGATTTAGGCTGGGAGCTCGCTTCAGGAAAGTACACCTTATCGATTTTGTAAAATTCTTTTATTTTATGTTATTTTACTTTTCTGGAGCTTTGGTTGTTACTTTTTATCTTATATATGCTTTACTATTGTTGTTCTATCGTGATTTCTAGCCTTTTGACCGTTTCGATTTTGATTTTTGGTAGAATCTTATTCTGAACTCGGTAACAGAAATGGTATCGGGGTTGTGACCGTGAGATTTAGTCCATATTGTGATATGAGACTTAGCGTTAGAGATGACTCTTTGTTAGATTTGGTTCTAGTGATTTTCAGGGTTTGATTTGGGTCCCAAAAATTAGACTTGACTTGGCCTAGTTTTCCCTTAAAAACCGGCATATCGACGGTATACTATAATATACCGATTTCTACCGACTTAGATTTCTAGATATTTTCTGTGAACCTTATCGGCATATCGACGGTGTACTACAGTGTACTGATGGTATACTAATCCTTGCCGACATTGTTAACCGACTTTAGGATATTTGTCTTGGCCGACATACCGACGGTATACCAATTTTTGGAACTTTATTTTTCAGAACCTTTCTTGCCTACTTGGAATGGCATAGAGACAGTATATCGATTTGTTGGAATCCAGACTTGCTGTATTTTTTCTATATCTGGACCGGTATACCAATGGTTTAGCGATCGTGCTATATTTTTTTAGAAATTCTTATTTTATTTTATTTTATTTTGATTCTTTTGTCTTTTGGTTGGATACGCGAAGACTTGACCTGACTAGACATGAACTTACATGGCTTCAGATGACTTAACTTGACTTGACTTGAATTGGCTTTACTAGGTTTCACCCGGCTTTGCCCAGCTACACGTGATGATATGATTGACTGGACTTGACTTGGCATGACTTTACATGGCTTCATCGGACATGTCTTGACTTGGTTTCACTTGGCTTCACCTGGATGGACTTGTCTTCATATGGTTGTACATGACTTTCCCTGGCTTCACATGACTTTACTTGGCTTCACTTGGTTTCACATGGCTCGGTTGTTGTCGTGGCTTACATGAGTCCGTTTGTGCAATGTTTATTAAAACATGTTTACATTACTATTATAATTTGTTTTGTTGCATCATATCTAGGATGGATTCTGTGAAATGCCACACCCGAATTCATATAAGAAAAAACTAGGAGTTATTAACTAGAGATTCACTTAGTACATGACTAGGAATTTTTTTAGATTGTATGCAGTCCCGGTTATTCATATGGTTATCTTGTGGAGTATCATGTGGCATATATTGTGGAGTATCTTGAGGAATATCCATGGCTGATTTATGTGTATGGATATCCCGGACAGACTGCAGGGGCATACGATCAGAAGGAACCCTAATATCGCGTTGCATTATAATTGTTAGTAATTAGGATTGTGATAACCCTAATTAGTTAAAGTATCAAGCCGTACTTACATGATTTTTTGTGATTGATGGATGATGGTTAGTCTAGTCTTTACATGATCACACTTTTATTTTTTGTACTTGTTTTTCTATTTTGCTTATCAGTTCAGGATATGTCTTATTGTAGGTTTACAGTATTTCTTTGTTATCCTGATATTATTTACATTCAGTCTTTACTTTTAATTATTTTTATTGCTTGTATTGTTTGTTTAAGTTCCTAGAATGGCTATTTTTGTGGTACTTGCTATTTGGGGTCTGACCCCACTGGTTTTGCATGGCTAGATCCAGTAGCAGCACCGGAGGATCTTTTATACCTTCCTAAGGCTGGTGACCACCAGGAACACCAGACCACTTGAGTGGGTTTTTTTACTTTTTTACTCTGATGTACATTCTACTTTTATTGGCGTTTATCCACCGAGCACGTGTTTAGCTCATATTTTTGTTTGATCAGTTAGCCTACGGGCAATAGCATGATTGACATATCCTAAGGTTGATCATGGATGAATTAGATTCTGGCTAATTTATTCATTTTATTTTTACTAGCTTCATGATCATCTGTATATTATAGTTTGAGACACTTTACTATTATATTTTAGCTGATCTTATATCTTGTTATTATTCATGTTGTTCTTGTGATTAAGATACTAGGGTTTGTTGACCTAGGCTTGACTGTTGGTTTGTAGTAGTAACCCCCCATGTCTTAGAGCTTCACCGTATATGCAGAGTACCGATGTTCTCTAAGTATACATTGCTGGCCTTATCAGTTCCGCTCTCTAGTATTATGGTTTTGGGGTGTGACAGGGATCAAAATGGATATAAGCTTATAGCAATCACCCCTCCTAGTAGTGATCCTTGCAATCCAATATCCTAGGCCTCCATGGGAATGAGAATAAGTGGGATTAAGAGTAATTTGAGTGGAAATAAATGTGATTTGGCTCTAATTTGGGGAGGATCAAATTTAGGGCTAAACGGAGTGTGAAATGACAATTGAAAGAGACCCCTCTTCCCTAGAATAGGGTCGGCCACATGCTTTGGCTACAAGCCAAGGTAAAAAGTCTATTATACCCCTTGTGGTTGTCATGAAAGAATAATTAATTAGGTGGAAGGATCTACTCTTAATGAAAGGAATGTTTTATCCATTTAACTAAAGAAATAACTAATTATCTAGTTTAGTCATGACTAGTCAAATGGGTCTAGTTGGGTCAATTGGTCTAGTTGTGTTAAACAAATACTATGTCACCCTCACTTTTCTAAATAAGGATAATTTAGTCATTTATCATAGTTATTTTATTTTAGTGATTTAATATTTAATTAGTGTGTTATATTAATAATTATGGTTGTGCTATTATTTATTTATATTTAGTAGGGCAGCCTATTAGTTAGACTTGACACTGGTGACCCCAATTAGACTTGTTATGACAACAATTGAGTCCAACATAGACTAGGTCAATTAGATCCATTTCCTTTAGTTAATTAGAAGGATTAGCCTAATTTGCATTAGTTTAGAAGTTTCCCAAAATATCTATCCTTAATTATTCTCCATAATTCTTCCTGTAGGGGCAACTTAGACATTTGGGGTGACTTAGAGAGGGAGAAAGGGGCCGACCACTATATAGAGGCTATTCTTTCTCTCTTCTCTTTGTTTGCACTCATTTTGAGATCCCCAAATTCCTAGATTCCTAATTCATTTTATCCCTTCATCAATCCCTCTCAATTCATTCACATTCTCTCTCATTTTTATCACTCAAGGTGTCACTCCCCGTTCTCGATATACGTATTTGGAATATATTTTATTTTAGCATGGTTGCATGTGTATGGAGACTAGACCCATTCTTTGGTTTAACCTATTTTATGGTTTATTTTGTGGGTTGGTTCAAGTCATGAGAACTCTTGGTTCAATCCTCAACCCTACCATATATAATCCAATATTTTCTCTCTTTTTTTACTTCTTTATTTCTCACCCTCTCTTTAGTTTTCTCTCCAGGTTTCCATAGGCAAGTACACCTTGCATGAGAAATGGAGAAACCTCCATATTTTTGTTCCATTATGTTTGTTATGTGTTTCTTAGCACTTTTAGTTCTTAGAATTTTCTGTTTTGATGAGCGATTTTGAGTAGATCTACATTTCTAACTTAGGGTTTTATGGGTTCCATAAGTTTTTTTGGTTTTGATCTATTAAACATGTATTTTAGAAAACTAGTTTTTGCTACATGATAGAGGTTTTAATTTAGAGCATTTTGGTTTTTGGTTCACCCGATTTGGAATTAAAATGAGAATTTTATGGACAAAACAAGATTTTAATTTTTGGAGCTTTCACCATGGCCGAACCTACTATTTGGAGAAGACGAAGTCTTTATGCGGCCAGCAAGTTATGCGACTGAGAGTGCTATGCGGCCCAAAAGGGTTATGCAGCCTGAACTCTTGTCGCATACTGACAACATGTGTCCATCTTGTTGGACGCATGACTGCTTATTTACACAAATGTCCTTGAACACCTTGTGTTTCACTCGCTGAACGAATAAGAATTTTGCTATGTCCAAGTGATTTCCATGCAGAATCGAACTCCATGCGGCAAGCAGGCATATGCGACAAGCAGAGTATGCGGGCACTTTTCTTTGGACGCATGACCCTGAACCGTGGCACATATTTCTATGATATTCGTCTTTTCTCTCACACACTTTATGGCTTGTCATATCAATAACTTTATGTCACTTTACTGACACTTTATTCATTATCCGTCACTTCTATACTTATCCCAAGGAGTAGACTTTAACCCTGAGCATGCAGCCGAGACTCCATATGCGACCAGGACTTTTATGCGGCATGACTCCATATACGGCCTAGAGCCATATGCGGCCTCGAATTTCCATGTGGCCTTGCTTATTTGATTAAATATTTCTTATTCTTTGTGCCAATGTATAATTGATAATTTGACTCGAATACTGTATCCGTGCTGATACCACTATTATCTGATATTGTCCATAATTTTATGTGGGTCAAGGTATGATATATCGTGTTACGTGTTAAGTAATTATATTTGGGTTATGCATCGAGAATGCCTCCAAATTCCTGAATACGTGATATTATAAATATATATTGTTTCTCCAGCACGGGCATAATAAGCAAGTCAACTACCAAAGTGTGGCTAGGATATTGATTGATTAAATATTGCATACACGCTCGGGTAAATCCAGATTTGACTTCCATGGATTCGTATCTAGCGTGCCCGAATTTTGTACGATATCTTAAGGGAAATTCTCATATGGCCAAGCCTTGAGATTTCAAACACAACATAAGGCTAATTAGGTAACTAAAAGTGGTAGTAACATTGGAAGGAACGGTATCTCAAGATCATGCCAACGAACATTCTCACAAAGATTTATTCTAAGTGCGCTGTGGACTGGCCACCACAGATAATGTATATCATCTGCCTTAGTGGAGTGCATAATCTGACATATTATTATGTCAAGCCACTATTTCACTATAGGGACACTAGAATCGCTAATACCGTATTTTTAGCGCAGTGGCCCTACGGAGGACTGGTGCATCATGTAAGTGCATATTTTATTTATCTATTGGTTTGGTTAGCTCGTGTTACGCACTAGCATGATATGATGATTCCTATTATGCATTATTTCTGAGATAACCGAAGATTCCAAAAAAATAGCAAGCAGTACAAATAATTGGCCGATATAAGAAAATTGACTTTGTTGTGATTGTACTATTCGGTTAGTAGCCTAGGGAAATAGACTATCATAGTGTGATGGTTCAACCCTTGTCCTTTGTTGTACTTGTTATTTGGGGTCTAATTCTACTGGTTTTGCATGGCCAGGTTTTGAGCCAGCACCCGAGGATGTAGCGTATCTTCCCCAACTCATGGTGCATACAAGGAACATGGTCGCAATGGATAGCGAGTGGATTTTTCTTCTTCCCTGCTCATCTTTGTGCATTTACTTCTTTTAGGAGTTTAGCCACCGATATGCACTTGTTAGTCGACTCGTCTGGATATTAGTTTTCTTACATGATTGTATTAAATCAGACTACAGCTGATCACTGTCATATACTTTTGTTACTCTTCTAGCTTCTTATTTTGCATAGCTAGTCTCCAGAATATTTTGAGAAAGCGTTTGGGATACCTTATTGCTTTATCATGTATTGCTTTATTTTGCATAGCTGATCACTGTCATATACTCTTGTTTGAATGATTGAGACATAGAAGTTCTTGACCATAGAAGACTTGATTGTAGTATGCACCCCTTGTCTTATACAGTCGTAATCGTCGTACGACGTATAGCACCTTGTACGGGGTAGATGGCCATGTCCATCTTCGTATTTTGGTACTGGGGCATGACACAAGATGCATTGGAGCTTGGAGTTGCAAGAAGTACTTGGAAGAGGAAGCTTGTGGCAAGGAGATCGTGTCTGGATCGTGTCCTTGAGCAATTCATTGGAAATCCATATCCCAATAGGTATAATTCTAAATTCACCTTCTTTCTAGCTTCTAAATCATGCATTTGACCATTAGAAACTCTTCCATGGATCAAGGCTACCTATAGAACAAGTTATAGGCTAATTGGATGTGTATTATGATTTCTACATGATAATTTGTGTCTATTTTGGGAAATTTACGAGATTGACACATCAAGTGTGTGTCATGAGACTTATTTAGTGTAATTGGACTTAGATAAGGGTTGGGACACTAGCAACGTATCCATAATTGGAACGAGTAGGTCGTATCACGATACGGTACGATACCGTATGATATGGCACTCTATTTTGGGCATTTTGTGCATTTACTCCTCAATTCTCATTGTAGCAAGTTACTTTAGTTGTATTTTAATGTATTTAGCTTCTATAAATTATTATTATGGAGGAATTTGGGTTTTGAAACCTCAATTGGATGTATATCATAGTTTTCCCAAAGTACAAACTCTAGGTATTTGTTTAATGTCTTTTATATATATATATATATATATATATATATATATATATATATATATATATATATATATATATATAGTTATAGTTATAGTTATAGATGTATTTATGGTTATATATTAGTAGGGGGGTGTGTGTGTGTGTGTGTGTGTGTGTGCGTGCTCATGACTGTAATATGCAATGAGGAGTGACTGTGAGAACTGAGTGTTTGAGTGTGGTGTGATTACCCATACCTGCAAGAATTCACCATAGGGTGTGTGTTTAAGGGGGGGTGTACATCAGGAAGTTGGTGTTATTGTAAGTTGTTGGTTGATGAGGAATACAAGTTTTGTATCAGTTCATGTGTGCTCTTGCACACAGGCCCAGACAGAGTATTTAAGAAGGGTATTAATGCAGTTGCAGTATCAGATACATACTACAACAGTAAGTTTTAGGGTATTAGAGTTTAGTTGAGTAAAGAATGATGTGTGTGATCAACCAACCCGTGTTTGTAAGTGACAACATCATGGGGGTTAGGTATATTAAGTATCCAAGTGAAACTGAACTTGGGAAATTACAGGTTGGACTATGGGTTCAGTTAGTGTAGTTCTTTAGAGAAACTAATATAGGTATAAGTGTGAGGTGAAGATCATTATGTGGTGCCAGTTAGGGGATGACTGAGCTCGAATTGCAGTACAGTTTGGTTTGTATAGACTTGAGAGTGAAGACTTAGACTCCAATTGGTGTACTCAACCTGGGGGGTGTTTAATACACTCAAGTATCCATTTGCGTGTGTGTTGCACACCTTGTGCAGTGGGCCATGGTGGTATTAGTATAAACTGATACATTAGAGTTGGGGGCTCGGGTATGACTTGGAACTGGGTATAATCTGGAAGGAGAGTTAATAGCTATTTGTATATGAGTTGTTGTGGATAGTGTAATGTGTATTGAATGCACTGTGTAAGTGTTACGAGTAAGACTATAAGATTGATGAGGGAAATAATTGTAAAGGATGGATTCCTATGTGCAAGTAATATCAACAGCAGGTAGGCAGTTTGAAGGAGGAACCTGGTACCTGGAATACTGGAGGAATATTATGTTCAGGGAGCATGAGGGTTACTGATGCAGTATCGGTTATATATGTTAGTTGGTGTTATACTAGTAAGTTAGTGAAGATATAGTTAGTTTATAAGTAGAAATGAGTTAGTATAATATGTAGGTACCAGTTAGTCCATGTATCCGTTAGATGTCTTAGTTAGTGAAGGTTGGTTAGTAGCAGTTAAGCTATTGTTTGGTGACTAATTGGTTAGTTAAGTTAGTAGTTATTGGTAGGTAACAGTTAGAACAATCAGTGTATTCACTCTAGTTGTTGAACATTAGCTAGGGTATTTGATACCAAGCATAGTTAAGGTAATTTTATATATATATATATATATATATATATATATATATAGCTAAGGTATTACTAGAACTAAATAGTATTAGCTTAGAACTGAACCAAAACCTAGTATGACTTAGTAATCCTTAGTGTGGCTTTATAACCAACTTAGAAGCTAGGTGTGGACCTAGAATTAAGGTATTAACCTGGTATGGCCTAGAAGAGCATATTAGTGCATTATTTAACTTATTTCTCCTTTATTACACCAATTGATATTATGTTTCCTAAATAGGATTGTGTGACACCAGCTTGGGCATCGAGAGACACCTTTGCTCGATAGTGTATATATAACATGTTCTAAAACTTTTTACTTGATTTCCACACAGTGGCTACACGGACTGGTACTAAATGAATCCTGTCATGGGATGTTATCCCCTACCATGTTCAGCGGGTACTCCTTCACATATATTTTATCGTATGTATCGGGTATTGATTATCATGTACTTCATGTTCACACATTGCTCGTGTTCACACACTGCTCGTATTCAGTGTGCTTATATTTGTGTTCGTAACATGTTGTGATTGGATCCATAAGTATTGGTTGGGGATAAGGGAGTAGGAGTTGGTTATGTGATCAAGCCCAGTGTATTCGTGTACATGTCGATTATATATCACACATCTAATCGAGTTACTATATTATATTCGTGTTTAACCTAATCCAATCACATAACGAACTTGTACTCTAAAGCACATTAGCTAGTTTATCTATTTTTATTACTTACAGTTATTTCTATTGCATGTTCTTCCTTTCTAGTATATTATCTGTTTATTCTAGTTTATTTTATTTTCTGTTGATACTAATCTTGTATTGTTTTCTTCTACCTATCATATATGCCCTACCATATATTTGGAACTGCTTTCAGAATTTTATACTTCGCTCCAATCGTGAATGTATATATTTTTTAGATGATTGGCTTAAGGAGCAGTGTCCCACTTACTACGGACCGCGGGACGTCGAGACACTAGAGGATACTCCCCTAGAGCAGGAGAACCTAGTGCCAGTGACCGAGAAGGCTTAGACTTATATGTTAGATATTGTATTAGTCTTATTTTAGACTCATGGTTTGTATATTATTATTTTAGGAGTTGTTTGTGCCTAGACTCATAGTGTGGACTTGTGGATGTTTTGTGATTCTTATTTCATCTTTCTATTCCATATCATACTCTATCTTCCTTAGTTTGATATTGTAATTGAGTATTGATATCTTATCATGTTACTATATTTGTTTCTCCGTTTGGAGTTGAGATGACATTAACAGGTACCTTATATATTTTGTATGAGATGTTTAGATATTATTGTGGACCTAGACAGCGTTCTACGTTATTCTTATGATGTAGGCTGGGCATTCACCACCCGTGCCCTTATTCCGGGTGCTGGTTGTGATATACTAAGTCCACACTAACTAGCTAGTACTCATGTCAATATATATATATATATATATATATATATATATATATACCTATTTATATAATACCATAACAATTATGAAATAACAAAAATTCCACTCTCCTAGAATTAGGACTGAAGTTAAGTTGGGATGTTCAGCTACCATTGGCAGGATTTACATACAATAATAGCTACCATACTAGTATTCAGATGGTCCGGGACAAGGCTTTGTATTGGCGGAAGTGCATGTCACTGATCTGTTGGGATGAAGTTGGGGAACGTCTTATTCTTGGCCCAAAATTGGTTAAGCAAACAATTCAGAAGATTCGATTGATCCGTGACAAACTAAATGTGGCTTCGAGTCAGCAAAAGAGCTATGACGACACCCATCGACCACCCCTCGAGTTTGTGGAAGGCGACCATGTGTTTCTCAAAGTCACACCCATGGAGGAGTCATGTGATTTTGAGCAAAAGGGAAGCTAAGTCCACGGTTTGTCAGCCCATTCAAAATTTTCAAACGAGTCACCCCAGTTGCCTATCAAATTGTCCTACCACCGAGCTTGTTACACGTGCATGATATCTTTCTTGTATTGCAGTTGCAAAAGTATGTGGGATATAGGAGTCTTGTATTGCTTACTTGGTACAATAACGTAACCGAGACAATATACTCTCGACCTGCATGGGCCACCACAAAAATATGTCACGCCCCAGTCCCAAAAATACGTAGGACTAGGACACGTAAGCATGCCAGCCGCATGGATATGGCAACTCCAATATATGGAAACCAAATCCACACGTACGCTGTAATATGAATATCAAATCCACAAGTGGTATAACTGTAATACAAGTCATAGGGTAAAATCTAAATCTCATCCACCAAAATCATATAGAAATAAATAAACAGTATCGATGAAACTAGATCTCAATAAGAAGTATCTAGGATGATAGTTGGATGGAAACAAATCTACTACCAACTCGAATAGGAAAGGTAAATATAATATAAGTACAACACAATCAAACCCAATATAAGTATACCAGCTATCGATCACGGCTCGAAGAGAAGACATCCACTAAGCATATACAACCATCCAAATCTGTGCTCCTACAAATACTCAAGAACAGATACACCTGGCAGCGGACCAGGTCCTCAGAGGGACGTAACAAGATACAGAAAATACGAGCCAACTTGAATACAGTAAACATGTATATAATTTAAAAATAAATAAGTACGCTGTACAAGACAATCTATATGAATGCAAATGAGGACAACTTTTCGACGTATGGGCAAGGGTAGTCTACTCGATCTAAGAATCATAACTCACACACCCGTCTAGAACATCAGAAATCGACATACCTCTGGGGTAGCGACCAGCGCGACTCTACAGAAATTGACATACCTCTGGGGTAGCGACCAGCGCGACACACGCCCGTAGTGCGAACTATATACTACGGTTTACCAGAGTGGTTAAAAGCCCATACGCCTAATGATTGTCCTCCCATGATACTAGGTGCCATGTGTGTGTCAACATATCTAATACATAGTAATGATTGGAGAAAAACTACACATGCAAGAACTATACAGAAATAAAATAAATAAAAAGAAATATAAATAGCATGCAAAGTACTGTAAATAATTTGGCAAGGTATCTTGCCTGGGGTCCTGCTGCTGGTATGAATCAGAGTCCAAGTCACAGTCCAAATAGCCTATGTATTACAAATTTATCACGTCAAAAGATAATTTATTTTAATTTATTTAATTCTGGAATAATTACTCTAAAATCTTATTTTAATCTTATTATTCTGATTTTTATGTTAATTCCTAAATTTTGTCCAAAGAAACTGAATTTTATCAACTCGAGACTCATGGCACGCAAATCGAGGCGATCTGTTGACCGAAAAGTCAACTGACACAAACTCAATTTTCATGCATGATTTCCTATAGATTTCAGCGTCAAAAACATGCTGGAATTTACGGCTCATCCGAATTCAAATTTGTTTGGGAATTATGGCATATACAAATTTTGTATTGTGCACCGATGGTTAAATTCTAACCTAGAAGTTCTACAGAATTAATAGTATGTAAATACTTCGAATTAAATTCTGGGAAAAATATATGTCGATGATCTAGACATTATATTTCCGAAACTTTAAACGGTTCGTGATTCTGATTCCGGGTTCTCCCGAAATTGCGAAAACATTAAAATATGTCTATTTTCGGACATGTTGTGCTCTACGAATTTTCTAGAATTTAGTACTAATAATTTAAAAAATAATTTATATAATCAGAAACCTAACCTCATTATCGTTCTAACAAAAAAAACTAGGCCTCGTTTGGAGTCTGGAGCTATGCGCAATGGCTTCTGGAAGATGAAGGAACCCTAGATGACAATTCTCCAAAAATCGACTGAAGAAAAACCCTAGAAATTAATATCTAAACTATTATATATATATATAGGAGAGATAAAGTGCAGCCGCGGCTCACAGCGCGCCATGTGGCAGCCATCCGTGCAGTCCCGCCCAGATCGAACGGTCGCAGTTCGATGCGGCTCGGCTCAGCTGAGTCCGAGTCGAACTCGGTCTCGGCTCGGCTCGAGATCGGCTCGGCTCGCACCCACTCAGCGGTCACTGACAGGCGGGCCCGGCACTGTTCACTGCTGGAGGCTGACAGGTGGGCCCCCTATTTGCTGACTGGGCAGAATTAATTACTTTTTGGGTTTTTTTTCAAAAATAAGTTTTTAATTCAGTTTTTCATAATTAACTCGAAATAAATGCTAAAAATAATCAAAAAATTCCCAAAAAATTCTAGAAAATATATTTTATTATTTAGAACCTAAAATAAAATTTTGGGATATTTTTAGTTAAGTTTGAACATAAAATAAATTCTTTAAAGTCCTCAAAAATTAGTGTTACTAGTTTTTAATTAACTAAAAATTATGGAAAAATCCCAATAATCTAAAATAGCCTAAAAAAAATTCTAAATAAATATTTATATAAGTAAATATACTAAAAAAATTATTTTCTAATTAACTAAGATAATACTCTAAATAAATTTAACATCTATAATAAATATAATAATATAAAATATACACAAATACCTATTTTGGGTGAGGGAGTTTACAATCTACCCAACTTAAAACAATTTCGTCCTCAAAATTAAAATAAGGCATAATTTGTTAAAATTTTCACATTCGTACATAAGGTACGTCAATCGCAATCTCTTTCAAAAATTTAAATAATAAAATCTATTCAAATCTATCGCGATCACTTCAAAATTAAGATAACCACTGTTTAAATCAAAATTCAACCTGTCGTAATCTCTTCTCGATTTTTAAATAATCAACATCCAAATCTAACTCAAGTCTATATGACATCCCACATCAAAATTTATATCATAATTTTCAACTATCATAATCTCCTCTAGACTTTGAACAATAAACAATTCTAATCAAATCTTATTCCTATTCTTAACTTAAGAATTTTGTACTATTCAAATATTTAAACTCAATTTACATCCTCAATATTTCAAATAGGTGACCCAACAATCAAAATTGAACTTTTAATTTAAATCATCAAATTATAAAATTTAAATCTAATTAACCAATTGTTCAAGTCTAAAATTCTATATTTATCCTCAAAATTTAAATCGATGATTCATCCTTCAATATTCAAAATTTAAATCATGTGCTCAAAGTATAAATATTTGGTCCACAATATCAAGATTTAAAAATTCGTTAAATCCTCATTATCTTAATCCTTCTTTTAAAATTTCTTAAAATTAAAATGACTTGAATCTCCCAATCTAATCTTACTTGATCACAATCTAAAAGAAATTCCTCTCAAGTTGACAATGCACTGCTACCCAACTTAGAATTTATCCATCTATTAAAGAAGGCTATATACTTTAAGAAAAATATTCCTTAATTTATTTACTCATGTCATTCAATCCTCAAAACTTCAACGCCGATTATATCATATATGATATGTCCTTAATTACAAAAGAATAATCCTCAAGTATGTGATCGGCCTACGGGGTATATCTAGTACTCTCTGTGTATTAAACTTATACCAAGCACGAGGTTTCGTGTTTCCGAAATAAGGGAAGACGGAGATCAATAATAAAGAGTTCAAGGGCGAGGTGATAGAATAGAAGTATCGGGATCAAGGCGTTTAAAGAATTCAAATAGGAATTGTCAAAGCAGTTGTGGATTGAAGTCCTATTTTGGTAATGCCTATCCACATGCTCGCATCGGTACAGTTATGTAATGGATACAATATGCTTAGATATATCTAGAGGGCAAGTACAGGTGTCTACTAGTCAACTATATATCTTAATCCACGTAAAGTATTATTGCGAAGGGCGAATCAAGCGCACTATGGTTGATCAGACCGTAATACACTGATTCTGAATTGTATTATTGTGGGCCTCCCCAATAATACATATGTCATGAACAAGCTCGATAAAGAATAAGCTTGCAAAAACTAGGCTATAATAGCAGCATAAGTCTAGGTAGTACAGCAAATATAAGTACGCTAGATGATGATGAAAGGAGGTACAATTTAATTCAAGTTCACAAAAATAAAATAACTAAACAACAATAATAAAAGGCTCTACAATCCCTACAGTTATCATACAACCTCCTTGTCTAAGTCGCTAGTCGACCAAATAGGGGCAAGGACCTCTAAATTCTATCGTCTGAATAAACATTGTCGTCTTTTGCTAGAATGCAATTAATGTTGTTCAATCACACTCCATTATTAGGTCAAAAGACTATGTGATACTAGGTGTCAAACATTATGGTAAAACTTCTAACTAACTCTAATAGTGTCTATACTACTCTCAAGTCTTCTTAATACATCAAGGGGTAATGGTATACCAATCTAAAGATAAGGAATTCTAGGGTTCACTAGATATTCTAAACTTAGTGGTGTGTCTATATTCTCGTTGTATTCTTAATAGGTGTGCTACTCTAATTATCATCTAACAACTGGAACTTCTATATTATAGGAGAAGGCTATACTTAAAGAACTATTAGGGAAGTACATGAATCGAGCAGGATGTGGCTATTCAAATAGAACAGATTGGAAGGAAGGATGAGTCATAGTCAAATATGGATGAGATCATATACTCTATTCCTAGGTGCAGGCTTGCTTGGTACAGTAACGTAACCGAGACAATATACTCTCGACCTGCATGGGCCACCACAAAAACATGTCACGCCCCAGTCCCAAAAATACGTAGGACTAGGACACGTAAGCATGCCAGCCGCATGGATATGGCAACTCCAATATATGGAAACCAAATCCACACGTACGCTGTAATATGAATATCAAATCCACAAGTGGTATAACTGTAATACAAGTCACAAGGTAAAATCTAAATCTCATCCACCAAAATCATATAGAAATAAATAAACAGTATCGATGAAACTAGATCTCAATAAGAAGTATCTAGGATGATAGTTGGATGGAAACAAATCTACTACCAACTCGAATAGGAAAGGTAAATACAATATAAGTACAACACAATCAAACCCAATATAAGTATACCAGCTATCGATCACGGCTCGAAGAGAAGACATCCACTAAGCATATACAACCATCCAAATTTGCGCTCCTATAAATACTCAAGAACAGATACACCTCGCAGCGGACCAGGTCCTCAGAGGGACGTAACAAGATACAGAAAATACGAGCCAACTTGAATACAGTAAACATGCATATAATTTGAAAATAAATAAGTACGTTGTACAAGACAATCTATATGAATGCAAATGAGGACAACTTTTCGACGTATGGGCAAGGGTAGTCTACTCGATCTAAGCCTCACAACTCACACACCCGTCTAGAACATCAGAAATCGACATACCTCTGGGGTAGCGACCAACGCGACTCTACAGAAATCGACATACCTCTGGGGTAGCGACCAGCGCGACACACGCCCGTAGTGCGAACTATATACTACGGTTTACCAGAGTGGTTAAAAGCTCATACGCCTAATGATTGTCCTCCCATGATACTAGGTGCCATGTGTGTGTCAACATATCTAATACATAGTAATGACTGGAGAAAAACTACACATGCAAGAACTATAAAGAAATAAATTAATAAAAAGAAATATAAATAGCATGCAAAGTACTGTAAATAATTTGGCAAGGTATCTTGCCTGGGGTCCTGCTGCTGGTATGAATCAGAGTCCAAGTCACAGTCCAAATAGCCTATGTATTACAAATTTATCACGTCAAAAGATAATTTATTTTAATTTATTTAATTCTGGAATAATTACTCTAAAATCTTATTTTAATCTTATTATTCTGATTTTTATGTTAATTCCTAAATTTTGTCCAAAGAAACTGAATTTTATCAACTCGAGACTCATGGCACGCAAATCGAGGCGATCTGTTGACCGAAAAGTCAACCGACACAAACTCAATTTTCATGCATGATTTCCTGTAGATTTCAGCGTCAAAAACATGCTGGAATTTATGGCTCATCCGAATTCAAATTCGTTTGAAAATTATGGCACATACAAATTTTGTATTGTGCACCGATGGTTAAATTCTAACCTAGAAGTTCTACAGAATTAACAATATGTAAATACTTAGAATTAAATTCTGGGAAAAATATATGTCGATGATCTCGATATTAGATTTCCGAAACTTTAAACGGTTTGTGATTCTGATTCCGGGTTCTCCCGAAATTGCGAAAACATCAAAATACGTCTATTTTCGGACATGCTATACTCTACGAATTTTCCAGAATTTAATACTAATAATTTAGAAAAACAATTTATATAATCAGAAACCTAACCTCATTATCGTTCTAACAAAAAAAACTAGGCCTCGTTTGGAGTTCTGAGCTATGCGCAATGGCTTCTGGAAGATGAAGGAACCCTAGATGACAATTCTCCAAAAATCGGCTGAAGAAAAATCCTAGAAATTAATATCTAAACTATTATATATATATATATAGGAGAGAGAAAGTGCAGCCGCGGCTCACAGCGCGCCATGTGGCAGCCATCCGTGCAGCCCCGCCCAGATCGAACGGTCGCAGTTCGATGCGGCTCGGCTCAGCTGAGTCCGAGTCGAACTCAGTCTCGGCTCGGCTCGAGGTCGGCTCGGCTCGCACCCACTCAGCGGTCACTGACAGGCGGGCCCGGCACTGTTCACTGCTGGAGGCTGACAGGTGGGCCCCCTGTTTGCTGACTGGGCAGAATTAATTACTTTTTGGGTTTTTTTTCTTCAGAAATTAGTTTTTAATTCAGTTTTTCATAATTAACTCGAAATAAATGCTAAAAATAATCAAAAAATTCCCAAAAAATTCTAGAAAATATATTTTATTATTTAGAACCTAAAATATAATTTTGGGATATTTTTAATTAAGTTTGAACATAAAATAAATTCTTTAAAGTCCTCAAAAATTAGTGTTACTAGTTTTTAATTAACTAAAAATTATGAAAAAATCCCAATAATCTAAAATAGCCTAAAAATAATTCTAAATAAATATTTATATAAGTAAATATACTAAAAAAATTATTTTCTAATTAACTAAGATAATACTCTAAATAAATTCAACATCTATAATAAATATAATAATATAAAATATACACAAATACCTATTTTGGGTGAGGGAGTTTACACACTGGGACCGCTTCGACATAGGTAGAACATTTGTTAGTTGAAGTCCAAGCATAAGATGAGTCGGGACGTCTGATAAGGGCTAGCTACCCGAACAGAAAGACAGCTGACTATCCCTCGTCCGACCAGTGACCTGCTATGTATATTTAAACTGTTCAAGCTAACTATGTCTTCGTGGCAGAGAATGATATGGTAAGTTTTGTGCATGTGGTTAAGACGAATGCAAGTAAAAGTCACTGAACGGTAGCACATTTCGTTATGTCATTTCATTTCTATAGTATAATTGTAACTTGGAGTAAGGCAAAACATAAAAATTACAAAATAATAATGTTGCATGCTTTACTTGAATACCGTATCGATTTGGTGAGTTAGGTTAGCTCGCCCTCACAAGTACATTTCGATGTACTAACCCACGTTACAACAGGTTCTTCGAGCCAAGGCGACGTTGCGAGAATCTGAAACATTTCCCAACCTGTTCACCAACTTGACGTTTCGTGTTCGTGAATTTTGAAGCCCGTGTAATAATTTCTGGAGCTTGCACATGGTACTTTTGAAGCTCCAAGACGATGGCAAAGACTCCCACACAAGGTCTTTTTTCCTTTTGCATTTTAGTAAGATGATGTAATTTATGTAACAACTATATCATTTTGCGTCCATTTTGTAAGCTCGCGCGGCAACTCTCTACTTGTAATCATGAGTCTATACTTGATGTCCATTATCAATAAAGAGAACTTTTCTTTGATCAATGTGCGCTATTCAACTTCTGCGTACTCAGTTGTTGTGTTTCAATGTATACCATTATGCTTAGGCCTTGTGCGAGCGCGCCTTATGCTCGTACGACATCACGTCCGAGGGACGATTATCGATTCTGCGGAATCAGGACGTGACAGGCAGTCCCTCTGACGACGACGGAGGTGCATGGGCGACAGCGTCACGGGAGGATGCGGTCGGGAGAGGAGGAGGGGTGCGGGTGAGGAGGGCACGGCGAGGAGGGGCAGCGGCTGGGGGAGGTGGGGAGAGTGCGCGACAGGGAGGGGTGACGGTGTGTGAGGCAACGGTGGGGGGAGGGCAAGTGGGGTGGGCTGTGAGGGTGTCGGGGAACGGCGACAGCGGAAAGGTGCAGCCCCCAAGGGGGGAAGTGGGGATTGGGGAAAGAAATGATATTGTTATCTTTTATTTTTTTTACAGTATATTTAACATTGACTGATGAAGTGTATCAAGTTAAAAAAATTCAATAGTTAACGGTAATAAGTTAATACCTATTAAATGTTAGGGTATCAAGTTGAAAAACTCAAGTAGTTGAGGGTATCAAATTACAATTGAGCCTTTATTCTTTTATATTATAGAACAATTTGTTTGCTTCTTCAATTTATTTCTCCCCTCTCTATTCACATGCTGCCACGTTAATGAATAATCTCATAGTAGGAATTTACTATTCTAGTGAGAGGACAACCATCTACTATATTCCTCTGGTTTAATCGATATTGGATATGCTGTGCATATTAGAGGGGGTATTCGGTGGACCTTCAGTTTGGGTTAGGCTTAGTCCTTTCACAGGGTCACTATCACATTGGTCACTCCTCACAGAAATCAATGTAAGTTATTTAAAAGCAAAAGAATAAAATGCAAAAAATTATTTCTTAGATTTGTCTCGTTAGCAAAATAAGACTCATTAGAAAATATAGCAATTAAATTCTCCGACAATAGTTAAATTGCTTAAAATACTTCCTCCCGTGTATTAGCCGTTTGAAGTAGTCGTTAGTAGCATTTAAAAAAATATATATACAATACCCAAAATACCCTCGTTACAAGTGAAAGCTGGTGGCTGTCACCTTTGTCATTCTATATAAATTAATATAGATAATAACAAAGCAATATAGATAGATTAATATATTAATATATATACATAAATGAAATATATTATTATAGAGACGATTTAGTTTATATTAATTTATATACAAATAAATATATTAATATATTAGTATACAAATAATTATAGGGTATTACCATATAAATATTTTCAAAAAATAAAATAAAACATGATCAAAATAAAAATAAGAAGATAAAAAACCAAAAATACAGCAGAAAAAAATTCTTTAAAAAAATAAAAACATGAAAAAAAATTGAAAAACAAAAAAATTATTATTGTCCAAGCTAAAATCTATTAATTTGATAATCGATGTTTGTAAAAAGAAAATAAAAAAATTTATTTTATTTTTTGGGGACTTTTAAAAGCACTTTAGCATTATGTTTTAGATAGATATAATCGTCATCTAATATCTACTTCTTTTTTTTACGTCATTTAATGGTAGAAATCAAATTGGGTGTGACCGCAGGGTTATATTAATTTGTATATGAACCGATTAAAAAAATTAGCGTTATTTTATGAACCGAGGGTGAGAAACCCCCCTCCCCCCCCCCTCACACACCCACCCACCCACCAACATATTAGTATAGATAATAACATGCTTTTTTTATTTTTTGAACCGTCTTATTTTTTGAACGGTTAATTTTTGAACCATTTCTATGCCATTTTTAAATGGTTAAATTAATGGATTTTTTTTTTTGAAGAATTTATTTTTTTAATCATTTTTTTAGAATTTATGTTTAGACCCTGAGTTTTATACTAGTTTAGAGTTTTAGAATTTAGGATCTAAACGTTAATTAGCCTTTTTTTAGATATTTAATATATTTAAGAATTTTATTTTTATTTTTGCCTACGTGAGAAGATACATACGCCGTTAGAATAATAATAATAATAATAATATTAGTATTAACAAATTAAAATTAAAATTAACATTAATATTAACATTAATATTAATATTAACATATTAACATTAACTTTAAAAATTAACATTAGTATTAATATTAATATTAATAGTAATATTAATAGTAATAGTAAAATTTAAATTAAGATAAATTAACATTAACAAATTAAAAATAAATTTACCACTATTTTTTAAAACAAAAAATAAATATATCTATCTCTATTTTAAAAAGATAAATAAATCTATCTTTATGTTAAAAAAAAGGTAGATAAGCCTTAATTTTTAAGACAGAAAATTTATTGTACCGATAATAAATTTATATTAATTAAATATAAGGATATATATATATATATATATATATATATATATATATATATATATATGTTTATTAATATAAATGTATCAAAAATTCAAAATTTCCAACATTTTTATCGTTATATTTAATTAATATAAATTTATTATCGGTACAGTAAATTTTCTGTTTTTAAGATAGAGATATGTTTTTTTTTTTTTAAATGAGAGATTTAATTTTTAAAAGAGAAATAAATTTAGAGGACAAACATACATATATTTTCTAATCCGGTATGTTTGTCCCGTAAGTTATTGCGGAGAAGCTCTTTAAGAAAAATAAAAATATATATTGTAAATCTCCTATCCCGAAATTTACAATTTTAATAACCTTTAGAACTGTTAAATTCAACTAGATTGATAATCCAAGGAACATGTAATTATGGTAAGTAAATATAAATGAATAGAGAAACCGATACTAAATTCCGTACTTTTTTGTTAATGATAAATGTAAAATAAAAAAAAATTAATAAATAAGATAATGATAAGTACAAAGATATGTAAATTGGGAAAGTTTATAATTTTTTTTCTTTTCCTTATTTTCTTTCTGTTAGAGTAAATAAGGAATACAATGGTCAATACAACACAAAAATATAAAAAATAATAATTTAGGGTGTCACATAAGTATTTAAAAAGTTTAGTGATTTTTCAAACGCAGAGTCTTAATTTACAAAAATATAAATCTGAAAAGAAATTTTTTGTTCTTTACCCAAAGCAAAATGATGAAAATAAGAGGAGACCTTCAGTTTGGGATATGGTCTTTGGCGAATCTCTCATCCTCCGCGTCGCACACCGACTCGACGTACTCGCACAGCTTCCCGAGGACAGCTCCTTGGGCCTCCGCCTACATTTTTTTCAATTAGGTTAAATTTATGGTTTAATGGTAGAAACCTTTTTGTCATTTTTCCTCTTTACTGTCACTGAAATAGGAATTACTGAAAATTTCTAAAGCATTGGATATTTTTTCAATTCCATATAACGTTCCAGGACATAAAAAAGCAAGCATATGATATTTTGGAAGAGTACATTCTTCGAACATGTAGCGGACATAACTCTGTTTCTATACCTTCCTCCAGCTCCTCACAAGCACAAAATTAAATACACAAAAAATTACAAGCATAACACCAGATCCATCCATCCATCTATCTATCATCTCCACCTCGCCGAACCAAACAACTCCTTAGCTCAAATCCTAACCCCAATAATAATTAAATAGAAAGGATTTCGATGCTAGTAGCATAACCATTCTTTCAAAGGCCAATTTAACTTCAGCACATCATCCAAATAAAAGATCTACAGAAAGTTATATTTCCAAATTTACTTCAACAAACATCCAAATACCGAAATTATGAATTTGTCACTTCTAACTCCAATTCTTCAAAGCATCCACACAATAAAACTATAAAATTTGTCACTTCCAAACCCGAATTCTTCGGAGCATCCAAACAAAAGAAGTATAAAAATACACATATGCAGGAGATGCATACGTAATGAGTACATACAATCTCAATGTTCCACTTTCGCCTTCACCGAATCAAACAATCCCTCCCGTAGAAGAAATACATGTCTCCATGAACATGATATTAGAGCCTACACAACAAACTCGATTTGGCACATTACTTCAAGCTTCAATTCCATATAACCTTCCACGACATCAAAGAGCAAGCACATGATATTTTGGAAGAGTATATTCATCGAACATGTAGCGTGCATAACTCTCCGTCTGTCTCTATATTCACAAGCACGAAATTAAATACACAAACATTACAAGCATAATACCAGATCCATCCATCCATCCATCCATCTCCTCAAAGTGATTGTAAGCAAGACACGAGTGCCTTCGGGCTGCCCCAGATCGGCAGATCGGCCAACTCCTTGGCGAATCTCTCCTCTTCCGCGTCGCACACAAACTCGACGTAGTCGCACAGCTCCGACAGCTTCCCGAGTGCCGCTCCTTGGGCCTCCGCCTACATTTTGTTTCAATCAAGAATAAAAGAAAAGAAAACCACCCAAATAAGGCAAGAGGGGAGTTGTTGCTACCTGCAAGAGGAGCTCATTGATCATCGGCAGCTGCTTCGGTTGAGTGGGAGGAGGAGGGGACGCCGACGAGGAAGTGGGGCCCACATCGGCAACGGCAGCGGCAGCGACAGCGGAGAGGAGAGATTTCTTCTTCTTCTTCCAGTAGTTGAGTTCCTGGGAGTACTTTTCCTTCAGCGAAAGGAGAGATTTCTTCTTCCGGTGTCTGCGGCTGCGACGGAGAAATGCGGCATCACAGTCGACGGAGGAGGAGGATGGGGGCTGGAGACTGCTGCTGCGGCGGCAGCGTCGCTTGTAGACGAAGCCGTTGTCGTTGCAGACTTCCCACTCGTCCGAGTCGGAGGGGTTCCAGTTGGGTCTATTGGAGTCTACAGGGACATGGAAGGCCATGGAGACCTGGGGGAGAGAGAGAGAGAGAGAGAGAGAGAGCTGGGAGCTGGAGAAGGTGCTTGGGGGAGTTTGATTTGTAAGTCGGGGGAAGGGAGATTTTGGAATAGATTTCAAAAAAAAAATTGCGATCCCCTCCCACTTGTAATTTTCTACAACAGTCCTACACTTTGAATTAAATTAACTGCCAAAAGGCTATCGTTGAAGTAATTTACTTCAAATTTTGGTCGTCTATCATTTGGTTACGTGAGAGTTAACAAATGTGGTGGTACTGGTGAGTGTGTTGCCTATGGGTAGCAATTGAACCAGGTCGGAATCTGGTAAAACCGTAAAATCAAAGAATATTTAGATTTTAGGTCTTCGATAAGTTTTAAAATTTGTGTTTGGATTTTCATAAGATATATAATTAGTGTTTAGATCTCAAAAGTGTCACAAATATCTCAAAAGTGTACAAAAAGTGTTACTAATTATTAGATCTCAAAAGTGTCACTAATATCTCAAAAGTGTACAAAAAGTCGAAGCTTATTTGGAATCCAAAGTCTAAATATCCCTAAAATCAATATTCAATCCCAATCCGAAACTAATCTCTTCTTTTTCTTTTTCTTCTTCTTCTTTTTTTTTTTAATAAAAGAAAAGGCTAGTTCTTAATGAACATTGGTTGTCCATCTATAGGACTTAATCAATTAATTGTCTGAATTAATTGTTCTTTTGTTCGAGTTAAAATTTGAACTCACCCCTAATTGTCCTCCTCTTTATCCTTGCTATAGTTGGACAATTCTCTCGAACTTGTTTAAGAGTAAAAATCTTAATATCATGATCCACTTCCAAATAATTGGATATGAGAAGTGAGTACATTCAGTCTATATTGCGGTAGTATGTTATTTATGTCTCAAAATTTATAATCATTTATTTCACAAGATTATTCATAAGCTCATTCATAAGACAATAATATAACTACTTGATTAGAAGATAATAAGACATGACTAATGCTCTCTAAAACAAGTAAAAGTCCAACAAGTACATAAGAATTCAATACTCGAAAGTAAATTCGCTAAATAATAAACTGAAAGAAAATATCAAATAACTAAACTACATATTTAGTTAACACAACTCTTGTAGCTCGCATCTCGCTATGCCTAGTCAATCGCAGTGACGTCCATGTCACCCTTTTATAGGCTGTAGTGGGTAGGTTAGTCCTTCTCGCCTCGAGCTATCAACATTATCTAGTCAAGATTAGAGAAAAGTACAATACAGTTACAGATCATGATATATAAATACTAGCAGTAACATGATCAAGAAAGGAAAAACGACAATGAAGTAGTGTAACGACTATACATGTAACTAGATTACGAAATGGAAAAACATGATTTATATGCATATAGTGAAATACGATGAATTAGCATGCAAGACACTATAAAAAAAAACCATCCATACATGTACATTGTGTCATGTTCTGATTCCACTAAATTATTGTCGCCACTTGACGTAATGTCATATAAGTCTAAATTGTACTTGTACAAGGCATGAATGTACACATGTAATAATTATTTGAAAATAAAGTTGTAGCAACTAACACAACAACGGAGCATTGAAGACAATAGTATAAGGAGAAATAACTCTTTTATTGAATTCTTGTAGAAAAATAATATTTCTCAATACAAGTGAAATGTCATTCCATTTTACATTTCTTGAAACTAAAAACAACCAAATGGTTGTCATAAAATAATTGTTGGGAACGATAGTATGACCCGAATTGGAGTTGGCCACAAACACGGATACGAAAGCGATGCCAACCTACCTGAAGATAAGGAACCAACGTCTAACAAAAGTACCAAGACGGATCAAACATAGTATTTTTTGTGACTTTGTCACATGAACAAATCAAAATCTATATAACTTCCATAAGATACAAGGAATAAAAATATGTTGAACTATTTGCCTCCAAGTTCAACTCCTCACCAAACTCAAGAAGAAAGAAAGAGATACAACTGAAATTATTTACCAAACCCCGTAGTGATCTCTTTGAACGAAGAAGACGAATCTCCAAACAGATCTTCTCTAGAATATGTTGAACTATTTGCCACAGTATCGAAGGTAAAACGTTGTATAAACCTCCACAAATAATATCCAACAATCCCACACACAATATATATATATATATATATATATATATATATATATATATATATATATATACAACTTCCTCTAGAAGAGGGCAACTAATATATGAAACAATTATAATACTCAATCACAATTGCTAGGGAAGATAAACACAAGAATAAAAATATCGAATATAACCAATAACTCTTAAATCCAAAGTTAAGTAAAACCCAGTAAAGTTCTAGGTTCAATATATCAAATAAATCCAATATAAAAATATCAAGTCTAGGTCAAGAACTTCTATGTCTTAATCATTCAAACAAGAAATAATAAGCATAGAGTATATATGATAAGCAATAAGGCATCCCAAATGCTTTCTCAAAATGTTTTAGAGTCTAGTTGTGCAAAATAAGAAGTTAGAAGAGTAGCATAAGTACATGACGATGATCAGCTACAGTCTGATTTAATACAATAATGTAAGAAAACTAATGTCCAGACGAGCCGACTAACATATGTCGGTGGCGAAACGCCCAAAAGAAGTAAATGTGCAAGATGAGCAGAAAAGAAAACCCACTCGCTATCCCCTACGACCATAGTCCCGGTGCGCACCATGAGTTTGGGAAAAGAACGTTGGATCCTCATATGCTGACTCAAAACCTAGCCATACAAAACCAGTGGGGTTAGACCCCAAGTAGCAAGTACCACAAAGGAAGCACAAAATGGAGAAACAAAAATCCAAGAAAAATAATACAATATTACATAGGTTCAGTGTCGTAACTTAGGTCCATGGCATATCCTAGGTCGAAGTCCCAACCCTACAACCAAACAAGGACATGGGTTGAACCATCACACTATGATAGTCCACTTCCCTAGGCTACTAGTTGAATAAATACAATCACAACCAAGTCCATTTCTTCCTAAATCGGTCAATCATTTGTACGACTTGCTATTTTTGTGGAGTATGAGATTATCTAAGAAATAATGCATAATAAGTATCATTAGATCACGCCAATGTCGAACATGAGCTGACCGAACCAATATAATAAAATAGGCACTTACATGATGCATCAGTCCCCCGTAGGGCTACTACGCTAAAAATACGGTATTAGCGGTTCCAGTGTTCCTATATTGAAACAGTAGCTCGATATAAAATAATAGTCAGATACTGCACTCCACTAATGGCAGCTGATATATAGTATATGTGGTTGGCCAGCCCATAACGTACTTAGAATGGATCTCAGTGGGAAGGTTCGTTGGCATGATCTCGGGATACCGTTTTCTCCAAATGTTACTACCACTTTTAGTTACCTAATTAATCCTATGTTATGTTTGAAATCTCAAGACGTGGTCACATGAGAATTTCTCTTAAGATGTACAAAGTACGGGCACGCTAGATACGAATCCATAGAAGTCAAATCTTGATTCATCCAAGCGTGTATGCAACATTCATACATTCAATAACCTAGCCACGCTTTGGTAGTTTGACTCACTTATTATGCCCGTACTGGGGAAACGATGTACATATATATAATATCATACATTTAGGGATTTGGAGGCATTCTTGATGCACAACCCAAATATAATCTCTTAACATGTGACATGATGTGTCGCAACTCGACGCATACTAAAACAT
The DNA here is from genome assembly GCA_036927795.1 of Iris macrosiphon. NCBI lineage: Eukaryota > Viridiplantae > Streptophyta > Magnoliopsida > Asparagales > Iridaceae > Iris > Iris macrosiphon. The sequence goes on along the minus strand of JAYESA010000019.1, from coordinate 136,565,246 downwards.
GAACAATAATCAGGCAATAGGGGTATCGTCACAGATACAGTATTCGAGTCCAATTAACAATTATATATTGGGTCACAAGAGTCAAGAAGACATTCAATCAAAACAAGCAAGGCCGCATGGGTCTCTAAGCCGCATGAAATCAGGCCGCATAACAATCCTGGCCGCATAAGAAGTCAGGCCGCATAAAGTCATGCCGCATAAACTACTTGGTTGTATGCCCAGGGTTAAGTCTACTCCTTTGGACAAGTATTGAAGTGACAGTCAAATAAATAAAGTGTCAGTAATGTGATATAAAGTGACTGATGTGACTGAGGTGACAAGCCATAAAGTGTGTCAGAAAGAAAAGACGAGGCCATAAAGTGTGTTAGGAAAAAAAGGCAAAACTATAGAAATAAGTGTCAACGGTTCAGAGCCATACGTCCAAGAAATAGGGGCCGCATGTTCTCCTGGCCGCATAAGTGTCGGTGCCGCATGGATTCAATACCGCATGGAGTTCTCTAGGACTTAGCAAAAATTTTATTCGTTCAGTGAGTGAAAGCACAAGGTGTTCAAGGACACTATGCAAATCAGTAGTCATGCGTCCAACAAGATGGACGCATGTTGTCAGTATGCGACAAAAGTTTATGCCGCATAACCCTCTCGGGCCGTATGGCACTCTCGAGCCGTATGGCACTCTCGGCCGCATATGCTCACTGGCCGCATGGGAACTTCGTCTTCTCCAACAGTAGGTTCGACCATGACGAAAAAGTTCCAAAAATTGAAATCTTGTTTTGTTCATAAAATTCTTATTTTAAGTCCAAATCGGATGAACCAAAAGCTAAAATGCTCTAAATTGAAAGCTCTATCATGAAACAAAAATGGTTTTCAAAGACACAAGTTTAATAGATCAAAAACTCATAAAACCCATAAAATCCTAAGTTAGAAATATAAATCGATACTAAACCATCCATCAAAAAAAAAATCCAAGAAATAAAAGTGCTTAGAAACACAAGAGAAACATAATTGAACAATAATATGGAGGGTTTCTCAATTTTTCATGGAAGATGTACTTGCCTATGGAAATGGGGAGAGAAAACTAAAGAAGAGGAAGAAATGAAGAAGTGATGAGAGATTGAGAAAATATTGGGTATATATAGTAGGGTTTGAGGGTTGAACCAAGGGTTAGCATGAGTTAAACCAACCCACAAAATAAATCATAAACAAGGTTAAACCAAAGAATGGGTCTAGTCTCCATGCACATACAATCATGCTAAAATAAAATACGTCCAAATACGTATATCGGGAATGGGGAGTGACATCTCTATCCGCCTTAGAAAGATTCTGTCCTCGAAATTCGAATCCAAGCAATAGCTAGAGAAGTCGGGACAACCATGATGTAAATCTACTAGCAACTACACATGCATGCAATATCATCACAAAATATAGGTGATCACCAGATCACAGAAAGTAGATACGAAGGCATAAGGAAGAATATACCTTCCGAATCGAACATGTCCGGGTACTGAGATCGAATATTGTCCTCACGCTCCCACGTTAATTTTCTAAGAGTGTGATATCCCCAAGCAACCCGGACAAGAGAAATTGTCCGATTCTTGAGCACCTTTACCCTTTGATCTAATATGGATACAGGTTGCTCCTCGTAAGATAAGTCGGTACTAACGAATAATTCAGAGTGATCGAGGATATGACTAGGATTCGGAATATACCTATGCAACTGAGATATATGAAATACATCGTGTACCTCACGTAGCAAAGGCAGAAGGGCAAGACGATAAGCAACATCGCCTACCCGCTCTAGAATATCAAACGGACCTACGTATCGTGGACTAAGCTTTCCGAGAACTTGAATCTAATGACTGCTTGGGTAGGCAAAATTTGTAAAAATATGTGGTCGCCGACACAAAAATCTAAAGGTCTACGATGCTGATATGCCCACTGACGATGCATGTCTTGTGCAACCCAAAGTTGCTCTCTGATCTGCTTGGCAATCTCTACTATCTGCGTGATCATTTCAGGGCCTAACATCTTTCGCTCATCAATGTCATCCCAAGCCAATAGTGATCTACACTTCATGTCGTATAGTGCTTCAAAAGGTGCCATTTGAATACTAGCCTGATAACTGTTGTTATACGAGAACTCTACCAAGTGAAGGTGATTCTTCCAAGATCCATCAAGATCTAAGGTACAGGCTCTTAGCATATCTTCCAAGGTCTAGATGGTTCTCTCTAATTATTCGTCTGTCTAGGGGTGGTAAGCTGTGCTGAATATTAACTTGGTGCCCAAGCTCTGGTGCAAACTTTTCCAAAAATAAGAAGTAAATCGTATGTCTCGATCTGATACGATACTTACTGGGACACCATGTTGTCTCACTATCTGCCGCATATACATTTCAACTAATTGTTCTTTAGACTGTCCTACTCAAAAAGGAAGAGCTACTTTTGTGAGATGATCAATTATTACCCAAACTGCATCTCGACCACTCGGTGATCTAGGTAAACCAGTCAAAAAGTTTATCGTGATGTGTTCCCACTTCCACTCTGGAATAGAAAGTGGCTGTAATAATCAGGTCGGTCTTTGTTATTCTGCCTTTACTTGATGACATATCAAACATCGCGATACGAAGTGTGCTATTTTTCTCTTCATTCTGTTCCACCAAAAGTGTTTTTTGATATCTTAGTACATCTTCGTGCCTCCCGGATGATTGGAATACTGAGAACTGTGTGCTTCAGTCATAACTTCTTGCCGAATATCTCCGCTCGGTATGCATAGACGATTTCTAAACTTTAGTGTCCCATCCGCATGTATTATCAACTCCTTCCGAAGACCCGACTAACATTTTTCTCGTAACTTTTGAATCTTCGGGTCCTCTGCCTGAGCTTGTTTGATTCTATCTACCAAAGTTGGCTGAATCTATATGCTAGCCTAAACTCCTGTACTCTGTGAAAGTACTATCTCGATACCCATCTCTCGTAAGTCTTCTAGAATGTGCTTCTGAGTAGTCAACATAAATTCTCCATCTCTCCTGCTAAGTGCATCAGCTACTATATTAGCCTTGCCAGGATTGTACTTAAGTTCCACGTCATAGTCTTTCAACAACTCTAGCCAAATTCTCTGCCTCATGTTCAGGTCCTTCTGCGTGAATACATACTTCAAACTCTTATGATTCGTGAATATTTCTATTCGATCACCGTATAACTAGTGCCTTCATAGCTTAAGTGCAAACACTACTGCTTCTAGCTCCAAATCTTGAGTTATATAGTTCTTTTCGTGATCTATGAGCTACCAAGAAGCATATGCTATCACTCTTCCTTGCTGCATCAAAACACATCCAAGTCCCTTGCCAGATGCATCATAATACACGGTGAATCATCCGAAGCCTGCTGGAAGAGTAAGGATTGGTGCAGAGATTAACTTCTTCTTTAACTCTTCAAAGGCTATCTGACATTTCGCTAACCATACAAATTTAACTTTCTTGCGTGTCGACCGAGTCAATGGTGCTGAAATTTTAGCAAAATAGAACATAAATCTCCTGTATTATCCTGCCAAGCCCATGAAACTACGCACTTTTGCTACTGTCTTCGAAATTGTCCAGTTCTCTACTGCCTCTACCTTCTTGGGATCAACTGACACTCCTATTTCAGAAATAATATGTCCAAGAAAGGATATGCGATCCATCCAAAACTCACACTTACTAAGCTTCCCATATAACTGGTGCTCCCTCAAAGTTTGCAGAACTATCCTGAGATGTTCTTCATGCTCCTCCTCATTTCGAGAATATACTAGGATATCATCGATGAATACTACCATAAATTAGTCTAAGTAGGGCATAAAATATGGTTCATCAAGTCCATAAATACTGGCGTACTATCGTAGGCACCCAAAAATAAAATATTTACTCTTAAAATTATATGTAGTAGTGAGAGTAATGATCGTTCACACGAAGAGTAATTAGTCTACTTTTATGCTATGTGAAAAAGGATTGGAGAGGGGAAAATCTTTGAATTAAATAAAACAAATTAAGAAGAACAAGTAAAATATTATGAGAAATCAAAACAACAAGCATTGGTCTAAGTCAACATTCACCATCAAAATATTAAAACTAATCATAGATGCAAACATATATGATGTGTACGCTGAATATTCATCGTCAGAATTATTTTTCTATCTCCTTTAGCAATAATTAATTAAAAATAAGCGATCTAATTAACCTTAACTACTAAATAACCCCAGACAAGCACTAAATGTTTAATCTAGTAGCGTATTAATCGCTATAAGATCGATGAAGCAAAACAACACAAGCACAAGCGGTTGCATTTAATTTTGTCAAAAGTTTTTCGCCTAAGATCTAATAAAACAAAGTAGTTCATTAAATCTTGGTTACTTCACAAATTAGAGGGATCGAGCAATTATGGATTCAATATCTAATTTAGCATTAGATTATCAGGAATAATAAACTAGTATGCATCCTAGCCATTAAACAAGATAATCATGGAAATATGCATAAAAAAATATTCGATACTCAAAGCACAAATCAAACATATAAACACAAATTAGATCTCACAAGTTTTAATTCATTCCGAGGCTTCCATTTCCTTTGACCAACAAGACTTTAGCCACACATGTTTATGAAAACTTCAAAAGAATGGTTGGAGAAGAAGGAGAAGATTTGTGTGTTGTCTTCTTCATCTTTTTCTTCTGATTTCTACCCCTTTTATACACTCTATATTAGTTGTTTGAAGCCCATAATATCTTCCCATAAATTCTCTAGAAGTTACAATACCCCAAATAATAAAATAAAAATCATTGAACAAGTAGAGAAATGGTTAATTTAGCTCCAATTTTCGTGCATATCATAGTTGACTCAAATTTAAGCCTAATTTGGTCCATGATGCAGCAAGAATCTCAGAAAACTCAAAGCAGAAAAATTGTACCTCTGTCTCTTAGATTTCTGAATAAATTTGGATCAGCTCAATTGGACATCGTATGACCAAGTTATGACCATTTTGCTACAAGGTGTCAAAACTGTCTAGAATTGATAATGTCACGACCCGCACCCGATGTAAGGATGCAAGTCGGAAATAACGCCCAGCCTACACCACATAATCAATGGTAGAATGCTGTCTGGGTAATCTATCTAACAATATAATGAGGCACTAACAATAATAATATATTCAATCACAGAACTAAGATGGAAATAAGCATGAATCAGATAAAAGAATATGAATAGTCACATACAACTCATGAGTCTAAAATAATACATCAATGAGTCTAAAATAATGCTAATAAACAAGCTGGAGACAAATCCAGTACAAGAAATGCTAAGAAGGTACTAATCTCGGGTCATCTGTCTCAGTCGGGATAAGTCCCTCCTGAGCGAGGGTCTCTGACTCTAAACCCACAACATCTTGAGGTCCATAATGTATAGGGTACCACTCCTCAGTGTCATCTGGAAAAAATATATCCAGTCAGGAAAGGAGCAGAGTACATCTCTAACAGCAGTTCTAATCAATAATAAAAACTATGTAACAGTAAATAGATGTGAATATACAAGATGCACAATAGATACGAGAGATATACAATAAAAAAATACTGGAATGAATACAATAATAAATAATATGTCAATGAACAAGAATACTAATGACTAAGTGTGTGAGTACTAGCTTTAACATGTGATCAGCTTGGGAACATGATACAATATATATGGCCTGGCTAATCATATGTGCTGTATATGATTAACACTATTCAATAACAATACTTGATACAATGAGGGTATGATCACATATCTACACTAAAGTACTCCCTACCCTAACTGGTATAATAGATCCAATCACGGTATGTTATGGCACGAGATTTCCCAAGTAGATAGCGACTCTTCCCGAGAATCAGTGTCTTTACATGTACAAGATAACCAATGAAACAATACTTACACCATATACACCATATACCAAGAAATAATATCTCATGACGAGATCCGGATATACTAATCCGTGTAACCATAGTGTCAAGAGAACATGAATATCTATACCAGATACAATGAACATAGAGGATATCATAAATAAGAAACTATCAGAGAATGTACTCGCTTGAAGTCCAAAGAATAGTCTCACATATGTCTGATACGGTGCCTCGAAGACCTAGATAGGGAATACAACATCAATACAAGGTCCCGAAAAGAAAATAAATTAATACTTCTAGGTCAATACGTTAATTATAAGTCAAATGTCAAACTATGGTCAACTATGGTCAAACTATGGTCAAACTATAGTCAACTACCTATTTTTAGGTTGCACAAGTCTAAAACAAAGATATTGGGTTCAAATATTAAAGTCTAGGTCATAAAAACTATATCTTAGGATACTAGGATACCGTATCTCTGGATACGTAAATCAATAGAAAAATTATCACATATAATATGTTAAATAATTATTAAATATATAAAATCCTAATTATAAATATTAAATAGATACCTTAGTTTTGAACCAACTTGGTATCACAATACTAAACTATAAATTGATACCCAAACCCAATACCTTGGGTATCCACAATTACCTTGGTATTTACCTTGGGGTCTCAAGTTAATACCCAAATACCTTACTTATGCTAACTACCCGTATAATAATATATGCTGCACAAATTTATATATATATATATATATATATATATATATATATATATATATATATATATATATATATATATATATATATATATATATATATATATATATATATATGAATTAATATCTTAGGCTTATGTAAATACCAATTTACAAACTAGCCTCATCCAATTCTAAAATTGAGAAGGGGATTTATGCAAATTTTCTAAATCCATAGGAAGGAGGAGAAAACCAACAGCAGGTTATGAGTCATGGCATACATGGCTTCTCCTCCCTTCATCGTTATTTTCTAGGGAAGACCTGGCTCAATTTTTCTCTCCCATGCATTCCCAATAAACCTAACCCTTCCCTACTTAATTCCCCAAGGAAACCCATTCCTTCTTCATCTTTATTCTCCTCTAGCCCCTACTCAATCTGCTGCTGCTACAATGCCTACTGTTGCTGCCACCGCTGCTACTGTACTGTAGTCGGTCGCTGCTGTCGCTGCTGCTGCCGGACCGCGCCACCACCGCCGGTGCCACCGAAGCCGGACCCAAACGCCGCCGTCGCCGGACCTGCACGCCGCCGTGCTTCATCTCCTCCAACTTCACAAAGTTAGGTAAAACCCTTATTCCTTCCCCAATCCTTCTCCTAGACCTAAATTAGAGTATAATTTGATGTCAATTTCTAATAGAAAATTGGAGGGAAATTAGGTGACAAAGTGGGAACTTGAAAGAACTCTAGATTGCTCAAAACAAAGGCAAGTCCTTATCCTTGCATTATTCTCTTCCTTAGAATTTAATTAGAAAAATTCATTTAATGGGTATTTTGAAGATTTATAAGCAAATTAACACTTGTGTATATAGGTGAATATATATATATATATATATATATATATATATATATATATATATATATATATATATATATATATATATATATATATATATATATATACGTACGCGTATCTTGATGCCCTAGGTAGGACACAAATGGAGACACGATAATCATAATTATATTTGCAATTTAGCCCTACAACTAACTAATTCATACATATGTATATATATCATTCCTATGCATATATATCTAAACCTAGATGGATATGGATGTGTGTGTGTATGTGTTCCTTTATATAATCTATGTATGTTAGAATATAAGGAGATTTTCATTTGCATGTTTAATCAAATGATATGGCGTTAACAATATACATATATATATATATATGATACACGAAAAGCGGAGACCTATTATTAGATAACATAAAATTACACTCTGCATAACTTTAAATAAGAATTCAACATTTAGTCAAATTTATTAAGTTAATATTAATTCTTTCCAAAATTGAATAACACCCATTATTATCATATTTCGTTAAGATTACCTAACTTAAGAATGTATCATATACATACCCTAAGTTAGGGTAACTTTAGTTACATAAGTTCTAAGTGAAATTTTGTTATTTTATAGAAGGTTACACATAGTACGTATAATAAACATGAATAATTTTGCCAATACAAGCCTTGGGCCTTGAAACCTAAATTCTACTATATGCATATAGTTAGTTCCTTCATCTATTACATATTAAGAATTTTGAACTTAAATTGTTATTGAGAATTATGGATTGTTTAAAAACCTGTGCAGTGTTGGAAGGCAACGATTGCACAATAAATAATTAGCTAACCACCAAGGTATGAAAAAGCTTTTCCATTACATTTAACTTATAATCTATTGCGTGTGTTCCGGTGTTGAGAGTTGCTCCACCGAAGGGGTCGGCAAGCCCGAGAATACTACGGAGGGTTGCTCCGGGTAGAATTTATAAATTGTTAAAATTCTGGAAGCCGAATTACAAAGGGAACTCTGCCGAAATTTTTAAGAATTTCAGGAGTTAACCAATATTTCGATATCCAGGAATATCGCCGACATCCCAAGACTCTAAACCTTAGATATACATATCTTTTGCAACAGAGCACCAATGATTGAATTTAATTAGGAGACAGTTAGTAAAAGTCTAGGATACGTAGGGCACAGACACAAGTCACTCAAAAAAAATCTAACTACCTGATAATCTGCTATGAATAAATTAATATTTTTGGAATTGTGTTGGTAACTTAATACCTGTACTTGGATTTTGGATAAAACAAAAGTATGTATCTTGCATCATCCTGAAAATATATTTTTTATATAAACAATAGTTAAAGCGATACACAGAGCAGAAACCTGAATACAAGAAAATAGAATAAGGATTGTTTGTAGATTTAGGCTAGAAGTATTAGGTGGGGAAGAACAACATAAATAACCATCTACAAAATTCTACAACATACTTATATATATATATATATAGCTGATCAGCAGTTAAAAGCTCTTTCGTAAGGCCTTGCGAAGTGAGTGGGTGAGGCTTAGCTCACTTTCCTGTTTAGGTCAGATTATAATCCCGTGCCGTCCAGTTCAAGTCAAATGAATATAAGCACACATACTTTGATTCAAAAATCATCGAATGGGTGAATTCAAGAATTGGCCCAAAAAGGGCTAGGCCGGATCATAATCCCGTGCCATCCTGTTTAAGTCACCTGATTATAAGTGCACATATTTTGATTTAAAACCATCAAATAGGTGAATTCAAGATTTAAGCCTATGAGGGCAAGGCCGTATTCTAAGCACCATGCATCAAGTCACAGCCTGATCCCTGGTAAACGGGATTGTTGGCAAAAAACTAGGTGAAGTGGTTATTTAAGGGTTGTTCTCCAAATTGTATCATCATCTAGGAATTTGTTTGTGTAATGTGGTAGTGACGTAGGGATATGTGATGCTTGAATTATTAAACACTATAGGAATATTAAATTAGGAATTATTCAAGTCATGGACTCTATATTATACTTTACCTTCTTATTCCTTTTTAACTATTATTCTTCTTATCCTACTATCATATCTTTTATTTGCTTACCGTTCTTGGCCGAGGACTTGCATGTCGTTCTGACTACCTAGTATTGTTCACTAGGGGAAGATGAAGCAAATGAAGAAATGCTACCTCTTTATAACATGGACGAGATCGAGGAATAATCTTCAAGTGATTCCAAGTAATACAGCACCAAGTATTTGTAACTGAACTATGTACATTAAAGAGAAGTTATTGTAAAGACTTATCTAGTTGTATATTAACCAGAATGGTATGAGTTAGATGTATTACCTAACCGCCTTAGCATGACTTGTATTTTATTCTAAGAAGACTTACAGGCGACAATCGCTGATACATGTATGGTAGTATTTGTATGGGGCATAGCCTGGGGATGTAGTTACGTATCCGACTCACCGTATCTTGGGAAACGGGGTATGATAATATATAAAACTGCCAAACTGTCGCTAAAGGCCCCTGCCTGCTATCGCTGAAGAGATTGATACTGCTGATACTCTGCTGTTTTAGTGATGAACTTCTGCAGTTGTCGCCAAAGCCGTCGCTATAGCCTTTGATACGGCTGCTGATACTGCTGTTATAGTGACAGATTCCTGCTGTTTGTCACTGATGCTCTTGCTGCTGATGCTGTTGGATATTGTTGTTGTTGCTACGACGCTTGTTGATGTCGCTATAGTTCCTGCTGCTGCTGCTGTTATTGCTGTTGTTGTTGCTTCTGCGACGCATGCTGCTGTCGCTATAGCTCTTGCCCCCCTCTATCACTAATATATATATATATATATATATATATATATATATATATATATATATATATATACCATATAATATGCGTATAATTACTACTAATAAATATACATACACATATACATATATATGTACATAATATCTACATAGTAATATACACATACCTAGTAACATATTTATAATAACACACATACGTATACATATATATATATATATATATATATATATATATATATATATATATATATATATATATATATATATGTGTTGTTATATATATATATATATATAGTAGATATATATATAGTAGATATATTTATTATAGTAGATATATTTATATGTTGTTATATATATATATATACTATAATTTATAAATATATCTACATGTAGAAGAATAGCTATATACAATTATACACATATAGTATATACATAGATACATATATCTAAGACACAATATTACATAAATATATATACACAACAATATATATATATATATATATAATATATATATATAATATATATATATATATATATATATATATATATATATATATATATATATATATATATATATATATATATATATATATATATATATATATATATATATATAATTACATCTCACCAAGAATAAGAATACAAGAGAAAATAGATCTATAATTAAATTGCACAAACACATGGAATGTATCACCCCGTATCCCACTAGATCTAGGATACGCATGCGACACGAATCCACCACACATCCAAACGTACCCCGAAGGACACGAACAAGTCATATATATTATTTATGAATAATACGAAGAGTCAAACATAAATCTACGTGTCCGTGTTAAAATATGACATGTAAAAAGTCCCGTGTCAGAGAAAACCCCCCCAAATCAACACGTATCACCAAATTACTGGGATACGACCTATACATACCCAATATGGATACGACACTAGCCCCAAACATACAAGCATATGCCAGATTGATCTATAGGATCAATTGACACACACAACAATTATTAATCTCAGAATTCTCCCAAAATTGACACAAAAAGTATCATAACTTTCTCAATAGGCCTCCTATGAACACAAAACCAAATCCTATGGGTAGCCTATGCATATGGGTTAATTTATCATGGTTAAATCTCAGATTTAGAATCTAAATTAAGGGAAAAAAACTAAATTATAACCTATTGGGAGATGGATTCCCAATACAACCTCCAAATATGATGAAATTGGCCTCCAACTTGTAGATCCTTGCTCCTTTTTGTAGATCCTTGCTTCCTCCTTCTAGATACTTGCTCCACTAGTCTCCAATGGTGATTTGGAAAAGAATTGGGATAAAATTTGGTAGGAAAATAAAGTGAAAATAAATGAATTTGGTTGAGGAAAATTCTAGATCTAGTTTTCAAATGAAAAGAGGAGAGAGAAATCAATTCCCCCCCTCTAATATAGGCCGGCCCCCCTTTCTCCTTCCTCAAGTCACTATGTAATGTATATTATACCCCTTGGGGCCTCTCATGAAGAAATAATTATGGAAGGAAGCTTCTAGTCTAAAGGTTTAATTAATTTAATCATCCTCCTAATCAATGGACTTTCTAAATGGGCTAAATTCTAAAAGTTAATACATGTTGGTCCATGAGTCTAAACTAAACTAGTTAGGTCCACTAACACAAGTCCAAAATAAATAACTAACATCTAACAATAATTAAATAATACAACAAATATTTATTTATCATGCACAATATTTAATTAAATATGAAAATACTAAAATACTAGTGACAGATAATTAGTTCCATTTTGTATTTAGTGCCTCCAATTGCATCCTAGATCAAAATATAAAAATAATGAGTATCTTTAGACATAAAATAATCATAAAAGAGTATACATTAAGGAATAAAAATATAATATTTTATGTTCTTATCAAATACCCCCACACTTAACCTTTGCACGTCCTCGGACGAAACTCTAATTTATTTTTTCAAAAAAAAAAAATCAAGATTGCAATATCAAAATAAAAAATAACCAAGCTCTTCAAAACTCATAGAATATCATGAACATATATTCTTAAACAACTTCTAATTACTTAGTAATTATTTTCACTTAAAAATGGAGTAAACTAAATAGGTAGACCCTCACGGGAATAAACACTCAACTCTCATGTGTTTGAAGGTATATATTTCACTCAAATTTATTCTAAAAGAAATGATCTACCATAAGCTTGCATATCTTCTCATTCTCCACTATTGGGATCACATACATAACATAAATCCTAAGCAATTTTCATTGGTTGTAACGTGGCTTAGGATTAAGGTAGGATATATTTGGTAGTGTAGCTCAAAAGCCATCAAAACTAGTGGAGAAAAAAATGAATTAACTCAAACTCAATATATGAGACATGTAAAATCAATCACTCCATTTTGCAACGTCTTTAATTTGGCTTTTAAAGCATTTAAACAATGTAAAACAACTTCCATCCCCTTTTTTTTGAACAATAATGGAACTTAGGAAATTGAGAATAAGAGTATGTTCCATTTTGTTAGTCATAGCCATACCACTAATTAAGACATCCCCACACTTATTTCTTGCACACTAATATATATCATTAATGATAAACAATGCTCCACTAGCTTTGTAGCTTGGATAAAGGCATATATACTTTTTTTTTCCAAGTATAAAGCTTGTAATATGGGTTCCTAAAAATAAAAGCAATAAGGCGCAAAGGGGTTCAACAAAAGAAAAATTAATTATAAGGTAGGCTATTTGTCTTATGTAGCTTATAACAAAGATGACCTTAATCATATTTATGCATGCATGTATCAATGTGACCTCGAAGAGAATCAAAATAAGTTCTAGAGAAAAAATCCATGGAAGAATATCTCTCATGAAAAAATAATGAGACTGATGTGTCAGTCTAAGGCTCAAAATATCACGACCCGCACCCGGTTATTCGGGCACGAGTGCGTGGGCACGTCCAGCCTACGCCGCAGTGTCGGCGGTAGTACGCTGTCTAGGTCGTCATCACAGGTAATTTTAAATCTATCTCATCCACAATAAATAGACAAGGAAAGTAACAGGAAATAGGAATGCTAACTTTTATAAAACAAATTATGACAACAGATCTATAGTTAATACAAAGCCAGAAGATAGATCGGGGACAAACCCGAGTATATGCTGAAAGGAAATAAAATAATAACTAACTGGCTTCTCCTCCTCAAAGGTAGTCTCCTGAGTGGGAACCGGCTCCTCATATGTGTCACCTGCTAACTCATAGGGGCCATAATAGGTAGGGGCAAAGTTCTCATCATCGCCTAAAACACGGATCCAGTCAGGAAAGGAGCAAAGTACACAATGCACAACAAGATTAAACTAAATATTCATGACAATTAACTTGAGTATCATGTTGAGAAAGTTGCATAGAAGAACATCAATATCTCAGAGTTAATGCTATAAACAGGAATATGAGAAAGCAGGAAATAAATAAGACAGGAAATGAAACTACAACAGTCAGCAAGAACTATAACAAGACCAGAAGCTATCTGTGTGAACTTGTGTTTATTTTAGAATACATAGTTGGCATATAGGGGTTTATAAGGCTAATCCGGCCGTCATAGACGGCTATTAAACATGAACAATCGAGATCCGGCTGAGGGTACAGTCGTGTACCAACAGCTATTAAACATGATAGGGGGAAAGGTAAACTACATGCCTTCTAGTATTCTCCCACTCGACATGAAAAGCAAGACATAAAATATAGTATCCAAGACATAAAATACAGTATTCTAGCACTACGTGTAATCATCAAGGGTACTAGTAGAGCAGGAAATTAACTATCACAATATAAAGATTAAACTTGAAGTGCAGGTACTTGCCTGTTGTTTGGATCCGATTAATTGTACTTGGGGGAAATATCCAGAGATGAGCCCAGATGCTGAAATAAACATTGCCATCACGCTCAGAAGATGTCAAATAGCTAGAAATGCCTGTCCTTGGGTCCAATTTGGAGATAAGGGCAAAAACGGCAGTTTCGGGTCAAAACGGGATCCGTCGGTGGCCCACTTTGCACCGAAAAATGTGTACGGGTCAAAGGTCTCCAAATTCATCAAACTTAGTGTCAACAGGTCAGGAACGCTGATACGAACCCAATGGAACTTCCAGATTTGGATTCCGATGAGCCGAACACAAAATCGCCCGTCGAGCGGGGCCTGTGGGGCCCACGACACGCGATTTCGTCAACGTTCTCAGAATCGAACCAAACTTGACCCACAGGACCAGCGTATCGCTACGAGTCCGATGGCGTAAGTTTCATCTCGATCTGACGAGTGTACAAGAAGTTAGGGCGAATTGCAGAAAAGTCAGAGACGGGGCGATGTCCGCGGATACGCGTTGATTTCGGTGTGCACGCACACCCGAATCAGCTTCCGCGAATTCTCACACGTCCGTATCGACGGTGCGCACGTATCTGTGAAGACCGCACGCGACCAAGTCGTCCCGTTTGGCGGGACGTACTCAGTTCCGGGGTGAAACAGGGTCTGGTTTTTCCTGTTTTTGGATCGCGGTGTGCGATCCCCACAGGACGCGATGCCCCGAGCGGTTTGTCCGGGCACCGAGAGGGTCATACAGGCTTCCCAACACAATTTACGGAATCAAAAACAGAGCTACGAGCAAGAAGATACACGCACCTGAACAGGGCCGAAAAACCAGGCAAAATCGTGTCCGACACGACACAGTGAATTAGGAAATTAGGGTTAGGGTTAGGGATTTCAGGCGGCGGCCGGAGCTCAGTCTGGCCAGGGTGGCTCGCGACGGGGAGGGGCCGGCCAGGGTGGCTCGCGGCGGGGAGGGGCCGACCAGGGGCGGAGGCGCGCTGGGAGGCGGAGCTGAGGCGGCGGAGATGGCTGCCGTCGTTGCCGGAGCTGCTTCGGGCTGCTGTTGCGGCTGTCGACGAGCGGGGAGGAGGAGGAGGAGAAGAGGGAGGGGCTGGCCGCGGCGGAGGGGGCTGCGGGCAGGGCGGGTGGCAGTGGCCGGGTACGGTGGGGAGGAGCGGGTGGCCGGAGAGGGGTCTGGGGCGGGGTTTAAATGGGGGAAGAGGAGCGGGGGAGGCGCCGGGTGAGGCGGTGACGTGGGGGGGGGGGTCGTGGGGTGAGGCACGGCGAGGGCGGCCGGAGGACGCGGCGGGCGGCGCGGCGCCGGACGCGGGCAGGGGGACGACCGGGTCAGGGCTGGGTGAGGGGAGGTCGGGTCGGGTAGCGGGTCTCGTGTCGGGCGGACCCGACCCGACCCGCTAGGCGGGTCGCGGACTGGGCTGGGGTAGTGGGCCGGGCCGGATCAGGCCCAATGGGCCAGGGTTAAATAAAAAAATAAATAATAATAATAATAATTAATAAATAAATTATTTAATAAATAAATAAATAGTTTTAGGTGATTAAAAATAGGTCCGGGGCCCGATAAATTCCAGAAAAATTACCCTAAGTCCACTTTTTTATTTTACACCCAAAAATATTATTTCCATAATATTTTAATACTGTTTATTATTATTTAAAAAATTATTGAATAATTCAAACCCTGTTTTTAAATTACAGAAAATCCCAGAAAATTCCAGAAAATGGTAAAAAATCCCAATTTTAATATTTTTGAAAAATCAGGGCTTACAATCTACCCAACTTATAAAATTTCGTCCTCGAAATTTAAAATAGGCAGGGTTCTCTCAGTCCAAACTCACCTGATTACAGTCTAACTGGTTCTCTCAGGTGAACATTGCGGTCGCTACCCAACTTAGAATTTACCCATTCATCACAAAAGACTATATACCTTAAGAAAAATATTCCTTAATATGCTTACCTACGTCATTCAATCCTCGAACTTCAACGCCGATCATGTCACATATGATATGTCCTCAATTACGAAAGTTTAATCCCCAAGTATGTGATCGGCCTATGTGGCATATCTAGTACTACCTATGTACTAACTTATACCAGGCACGAGATTTCGTCTTTCCGAAATAAGGGAAGACGAAGATCAATAATAAAGAGTTCAAGGGTGGGGTGATAGAAAAGAAATATCGGGGTCAATGCGTTTTAAAGTATTCAGGTGGGAATTGTCAAGTAATTGTGGATTGAATCCTATCTCGGTAATTCCTATTCACATGCTCGGATTAATACAGTTATGTAATCGATACGATATGCTCGGACATATCTAGAGGGCAACGAGTCAACTATATATCTCAATCCACGTAAAGTATTATTTCGAAGGGCGAATCAAGCGCACTATGGTTGATCAGACCGTAATACACTGATTCTGAAATGTATCATTGTGGGCCTTCCCAATAATACACTTGTCATGAACAAGCTCGATAAAGAGTAAGCTTGCAAAACTAGGCTATAAAATAGCAGCATAAATCAAGTAAATCAAAATTTAGTGCACTAGATGATGATGAAAGGAGGTACAAATTATTTAAACACACAAAACAACCTACAATAAGCTCAGTAACAAAGGATTCTACAATCTCTACAGTTATCCAACAAAAGCATTTATTAGCAAGTTTAAAATTACTAGGTTGGGGCTGAGGTCACGAACCAATAGGCACAAGCTAAAACAATACTAGAAAATGGTATCTACGAATCACTTACGCGCATTAGTTACTCTAAGAGTCTGCACGTCCTCCATGGTCATCGTCTAAGCTTGTCCGTGTTCTTGAGGTGGTGCCCTCTGCTGCGCTGTTGGGGCCTGGCCTGAACTGGAACTTTTGTGCAGTTGTGCGTCTTTGAGTAGCAGGATATTCCTTCATTTGATGTGCTGCTGATCCACAATATAGACAGGTACCTAGTCTCTTTCTACAATCCTGCCAAATGTGACCTTATTTTCGACAATAGCCACAAGTGGGAGCTTGTTGGTTCTGTCCTTGAGTTGGATTCATCCGTGGTCGCTTTGCAGCTTTTTTCTGTTGTGCTTGGTCTGGTGCTGACGCAGACGGCCGCTTCCGGCTGGACTCGATCCTTGTGGTACACTCCACAGGTCGTGCTGCAGTAAGAACGTCCTCGTCGAAGGTAATTACATTTGAACTGCTTGGCTTCCGTGACTCCGAGCTAATTCTGTCGATGAAGTTCTCCGCTTGGTTTTGCTGAGTTTCTTGTTGAACCTTCTGATAGGCTTGCATCATTATGTAGAACATGCGGAACATCTGCTGTTCGTCCATAGGCGGTCCCGGTGGGAAGGAAGGCATCGGTGGAATAGGCTGTGTCGAGGGTGGAACGCCATCTTGACGGATTATTGAGGCAGGCTGACTTGCTTGACTGCCTTGTGATGATTGGCCTTCACCGACTGGTATCACATCGTCTTCTTGGGTAACCATAACGGTTTGTGGTGTTTCTGCATGAGCCTCGTTGCTGGCTTGTGGGTCCATTTCCCTGTATCCAAAATAACCAATAAGAGGCGCACAGGAATCAAGGCAAGACACAAGTTCAAATTAGTTCGAATATGATACAGATATCAAAGACGAATCAAGCAAGTGGATGAGATCCTAAAAACTTATCCTAGCTTTATTGCAGGCCTGTTCGGTCCCTGAGTTAAAACCGAACAATTTAGTCGTTGGACCTGCACGGGCCACCACAAAAACGTGTCACGACCCGCACCCGGTTATTCGGGCACGAGTGCGTGGGCACGTCCAGCCTACGCCGCAGTGTCGACGGTAGTACGCTGTCTAGGTCATCATCACAGATAATTTTAAATCTATCTCATCCACAATAAATAGACAAGGAAAGTAACAGGAAATAGGAATGCTAACTTTTATAAAACAAATTGTGACAACAGATCCATAGTTAATACAAAGCCAGAAGATAGATCGGGGACAAACCCGAGTATATGCTGAAAGGAAATAAAATAATAACTAACTGGCTACTCCTCCTCAAAGGTAGTCTCCTGAGTGGGAACCGGCTCCTCATATGTGTCACCTGCTAACTCATAGGGGCCATAATAGGTAGGGGCAAAGTCCTCATCATCGCCTAAAACACGGATCCAGTCAGGAAAGGAGCAAAGTACACAATGCACAACAAGATTAAACTAAATATTCATGACAATTAACTTGAGTATCATGTTGAGAAAGTTGCATAGAAGAACATTAATATCTCAGAGTTAATGCTATAAACAGGAATATGAGAAAGCAGGAAATAAATGAGACAGGAAATGAAACTACAACAGTCAGCAAGAACTATAACAAGACCAGAAGCTATCTGTGTAAACTTGTGTTTATTTTAGAATACATAGTTGGCATGTAGGGGTTTATAAGGCTAATCCGGCCGTCATAGACGGCTATTAAATATGAATAATCGAGATCCGGCTGAGGGTACAGTCGCGTACCAACAGCTATTAAACATGATAGGGGAAAAGGTAAACTACACGCCTTCTAGTATTCTCCCACCCGACATGAAAAGCAAGACATGAAATACAGTATCCAAGACATGAAATCCAGTATTCTAGCACTACGTGTAATCATCAAGGGTACTAGTAGAGCAGGGAATTAACTATCATAATATAAAGATTAAACTTGAAGTGCAGGTACTTGCCTGTTGTTTGGATCCGATTAATTGTACTTTGGGGAAATATCCAGAGATGAGCCCAGATGCTGAAATAAACATTACCATCACGCTCAGAAGATGTCAAATAGCTAGAAACGCCTGTCCTTGGGTCCAATTTGGAGACAAGGGCAAAAACGGCAGTTTCGGGTCAAAACGGGGTCCGCTGGTGGCCCACTTTGCACCGAAAAACGTGTTCGGGTCAAAGGTCTCCAAATTCACCAAACTTAGTGTCAACAGGTCAGGAACTTCCAGATTTGGATTCCGATGAGCCGAACACAAAATCGCCCGTCGAGCGGGGCCTGTGGGGCCCACGACACGCGATTTCGTCAACGTTCTCAGAATCGAACCAAACTTGACCCACAGGACCAGCGTATCGCTACGAGTCTGATGGCATAAGTTTCATCTCGATCCGACGAGTGTACAAGAAGTTAGGACGAATTGTAAAAAAGTTAGATACGGGGCGATGTCCGCGGATACGCGTTGATTTCGGTGTGCACGCACACCCGAGTCAGCTTCCACGAATTCTCACACGTCCGTATCGACGGTGCGCACGTATCTGTGAAGACCGCACGCGACCAAGTCGTCCCGTTTGGCGGGACGTACTTAGTTCCGGGGTGAAACAGGGTCTGGTTTTTCCTGTTTTTGGATCGCGGTGTACGATCCCCACAGGACGCGATGCCCCGAGCGGTTTGTCCGGGCACCGAGAGGGTCATACAGGCTTCCCAACGCAATTTACGGAATCGAAAATAGAGCTACGAGCAAGAAGATACACGCACCTGAACAGGGCCGAAAAACCAGGCAAAATCGTGTCCGACACGACACAGTGAATTAGGAAATTAGGGTTAGGGTTAGGGATTTCAGGCGGCGGCCGGAGCTCAGTCTGGCCAGGGCGGCTCGCGGCGGGGAGGGGCCGGCCAGGGGCGGAGGCGCGCTGGGAGGCGGAGCTGAGGCGGCGGAGATGGCTGCCGTCGTTGCCGGAGCTGCTTCGGGCTGCTGTTGCGGCTGTCGACGAGCGGGAAGGAGGAGGAGAAGAAGAGGGAGGGGCTGGCCGCGGCGGAGGGGGCTGCGGGCAGGGCGGTGGCAGTGGCCGGGTACGGTGGGGAGGAGCGGGTGGCCGGAGAGGGGTCTGGGGCGGGGTTTAAATGGGGGAAGAGGAGCGGGGGAGGCGCCGGGTGAGGCGGTGACGTGGGGGGGTCGTGGGGTGAGGCGCGGCGGGGGCGGCCGGAGGACGCGGCGGGTGTCGCGGCGCCGGACGGGGGCAGGGGGACGACCGGGTCAGGGCTGGGTGAGGGGAGGTCGGGTCGGGTAGCGGGTCTCGGGTCGGGCGGACCCGACCCGACCCGCTAGGCGGGTCGCGGACTGGGATGGGGTAGTGGGCCGGGCCGGATCAGGCCCAATGGGCCAGGGTTAAATAAAAAATAAATAATAATAATAATAATAATTAATAAATAAATTATTTAATAAATAAATAGTTTTAGGTGATTAAAAATAGGTCCGGGGCCCGATAAATTCCAGAAAAATTACCCTAAGTCCAGTTTTTTATTTTACACCCAAAAATATTATTTTCATAATATTTTAATACTGTTTATTATCATTTAAAAAATCATTGAATAATTCAAACCCTGTTTTTAAATTACAGAAAATCCCAGAAAATTCCAGAAAATGGTGAAAAATCCCAATTTTAATATTTTTGAAAAATCAGGGGCTTACACAAAACCTCACCGGCTTTTGTCTACTAAATTTAGATACTATAATTTTCAAGAAAAATAACTAGATTAACTAATTCTAAGTTAAAAAAATTACTTATTCAATCATGTTATAAAATTTTTAAATTTAGTTTAATCTTACTCATGACATATACAACCAAAATTCTTTGAAAACCACAAAAATAAAAATCTTTTATTATTTTTTTTAAAAACTCAAACTGCTTAAAATAAATTAAATGCCCTCCCCCACACTTAAAACTAACATTGTCCCAATATAAGGTGACATGTATATGCAAAAATAACCAATAATAAAATGCGAGAATAAAAACAAACTTCCCTTGGGTTGCGTCCCAAGCAGTGCCTTTGTTTTATTTTGTCGTTAGCTCGACTCTATGCACACTTGATATAACTAGGCAGAAGTTTCAAGTCTATAATGCAGGCCCATAAAATAGAAGTTAAAGGTCTTTTGTCATAAATTGGTAACGAAATATATGGAATGTTACCTGCTGTTGTCTTTTTAGAAGATCGTTCAACACTGCTACAGTTTTATGTAAGTTAGTACTCAAAGCTAACTCATGTTCTTTCTCAAAATTCTCACTAATAGAAAATTTTACTCCATCTTTTCCATCAAGTTTAAAAACTTCTTTTGCATTAGGTACTACATCGTCATTAGGAATGTTCGTGTCTGCAACGATATTTTTTCTTTATCTTGTTTTGACGATGCACATGCTTCTTTTTCTGGAATATCAACCTCTTTACCACTTCTCAAAATGATAGAACATGGAGTTTCTTTTGGATTTTCTATCGTTTGAGATGGTAATTTCTCTAAGCATCGTGCCTCTAGCTTATTAATTGCAGTTGTCATTTGGCTCATTTGATTGTTCAAACTTTTGATACTAGCCCTCGTCTTCTGTTGAAATTATAAGTTATTAATGGCAATAGACTTAGCAATATCTTCTAAAGATATACCAAAATTAGAAGTTTGGCTCGGTTGTAGGTATTGCTGCTTGTATTGCTGGTAACTTGGACAATTTTGAGTTGCGGGCTGATTTAATTGTGGACTCCCATAGGTGAAATTGGAATGATCTCTCCATCCTAGGTTGTACGTGTCTGAATAGGGATCATACTTCATTTGTGGTAGTCCAGGAAAACCATATGCCGCATTCACTTATTCATTAGGCTCCCCTTGAAGTGTTGGACACATATCGGTTGGATGCCCTGCTACTAGACAAATCCCACAAGCCTTTATTGTTTTCATGTTACCTACAACTATCTGACGAACAAGAAAAGTTAAACTAGAAATTTATTATTCTAGGAAAGAAACATTTACCTCATCAACATGCCTAAATGGAAGATCTAACCAAGTGCCAAATAATTGAGAATTTATCGCCATTTCCTGTTATCGAACTCTTTTTTTTGCTCTAAAAATAAAAAACTATTTAATAGTAAGAACGAAATAGAGGTTACTAAAAGCACAAAAATCAACTAAAATTCCTCTCCTACAACGGTGCCAAAATTTGGCGTGCTGTCATAAGCACCCAAAAATAAAACCTTTATGCTTAAAATTATATGTAGTAGTGAGAGTAAGGATCATTCCCACAAAGAGTAATTAGTCTACTTTTATGCTATGTGAAAAATGATTGGAGAGAAGAAAATCTTTGAGTTAAATAAAATCAAATTAAGAAGAACAAGTAAAATATTAAGAGAAATCAAAATAACATGCATTGGTCTAAGTCAACATTCACCATCAGAATATTAAAACTGATCATAGATGCAAACATATATTGATATGTACGCTGAATATTCATCGTTGGAATTATTTTTCTATCTTCTTTAGCCATAATTAATTAAAAATAAGCGATATAATTAACCTTAACTACTAAACAACCCCAGACAAGCGCTAAAGGTTTAATCTAGTAGCGTATTAATTTCGATGAGATCGATAAAGCAAAATAACACAAGCACAAGTGGTTGCATTTAATTTTGTCAAAAGTTTTCCTCCTATGATCTAATAAAATAAATCAGTTCATTAAATATTGATTGCTTCACAAATTAGAGGGATCGAACAATTACGAATTCAATATCTAATTTAGCATTAGATTGTCAGGAATAATAAACTAGTATGCATCCTAGTCATTAAACAAGATAATCATGGAAATATGCATAAGAAAACATTCGATACTCAAATAATAGATCAAACATATAAACACAAACTAGATCTCACAAGTTTTTATTTATTTCGAGGCTTCCGTTTTCTTCGACCAACAAGACTTTAGCCGCACATGTTTATGAAAATATCAAAAGAATGGTTGGAGAAGAAGGAGAAGAGTTGTGTGTTGTCTTCTTTTTTCCTCCTGATTTCTACCCCTTTTATACACTCTAAATTAGTTGTTTGAAGCCCACAAGATGTCACCCCCACATTTCAGATTAGGGGTATTTTTGTCCTTTCATAATTAATGCGTAAATAATTTGCATAATATTTAATTATATTTAATAATGGTGATTTTATTTAATTATTGTGTCTTACCGTTGCTTCGATATTTGGAGCACTACCCTATCCTTTGCCTTCCAACAATTTCACAACCTTGTCCTAGACATGCTCGCCTACCATTCTGATATTTGTGTAACTTATAATTATGCTCTCTTGTGCTACATTTTAGTCGCACAAATTCCGTCACAAAATTTTATATTTAATTCTTAATAAATCTAATTTTGTACCCTTGTGCGTTCCTATCGAAATTGGAGACACAATCTCGACCCATTTTGAGCAACCCAAATTAGGGTAATATTCTATTCTGAGTCTTCTTCATTCCTAACACTTGTGTCCCACTTAATTTTAGCCTCATGTACTTCTAATTAATTTTAGAACACCAATTACATTTATTTTAATTAAATTAAACCATAAACCCAACTTTGTACAATTTTCCAATTGTTGGGCACTTTTGTGCAAAAGTGCATTAAGGTGTCCACCCCATTGGACATGACACGTGAATATACTCATTTCCCCTTCATGAGAATTTTTCTATAATTTTTGGAAGTGTGTAAATAAACATCCACCTCCTTAAGACCATGGCCCTCCAAACCTTGAAACCAATTGAACCCTAGCCCTTCATTTTGAATCCATTTGAATCCTAGCCCTTGAAAATATCCATGAGAAGGCCCAATTCTAAGAGGTTTTGACCAAGCCCTAATTCTAGGTCAACCCAAAACACCATGTGTATAAATATTCCTTTCTTATTTCTTTTTCTTTATTTTTTCTATACCTAAACACCTAAAGCTCCCATCCGACTTCATCCCCATCCCTGCACCCGACCGGAGCTTATCCTTGATGCCGGAGCAGACCGCCGGAGCCGGCCATCTCCTTCCTGCTCTCTCATCCGCCTCACCGGAGCAGATCCTGACCCACTGTGTCGACCGGATCGTCGTCCTTCCCTTCAGCCATACCGTCGACTTCGAACCTCGCCTGAACGCCTGCACGACCCTGCGGCCATCTCCGCCTGAACCGACCAGTCTCGACCCTGGCAGCGCCTCAACCCGACCTTCTCCTCTGCTGGATGGCCACGAACCCGACTTCCCAGCCACCACCACTGTTCACCTCATCTCCCCCAACGCCTCACCCCGGCTCGACTTTCCCTAGTCGACCGGAGCCGACCCCGCTCACCTAAACCGCTCCTCCTCCTGCCATCAACTGAACCGAGCAGCCTCGTCACCACCATCTATCCTCGACCCGACCAGGCACCCGCTGAACTCGCCTGGATGCCGGAGTCGACCGAATCTCGCCTGAGATCCTCCGGCAGCCTGCAAAGCAGCCTCGACGAGCTCACCATTAACAGCACCACCTCTCCCTCTCTTCTCCTCCATCCTCCCTGACCGTCAAGCTACAACTCCGGCATCCACCTTAATCATCATCACCACCACCGCCATCGTCGTTATCACTATCGTCATCGTCATCAACACCATCACCATTATCATCATCATTATCATTATCTCACCATCATCTCACCGTTATCGTCATCGTCGTCATTATCACCTCTGCCATCGTCGTCATCGTCGCTCTCATGCACGTGCACGCCGAGGCCAAGGTAAGGAGTATTTCCTCCTGAGAATTATTGTGTACGCATATGTACGCGTATGCGTATATTGTTCGTTTAGTATATGTATTCAAATAGGTATTTGGTATGTATTAGTATATGTATTTAGTATGTGTAATATATAATTGGTATATATGTATGGTATATGTATTCCCTAGTATATGTTTAATATATATATATGGTATAAATTCATTAGTGTATATACATATATTATATATGTAATTAATTGGTATACATATATATTATATATGTATTTAATTAGTGTATATATATTATGAGTACTAATGTTATTGCTAGATAATAATATGTATATTTATATATGTACTAGGTAACCTGAGTGTAAATACGGATACCCCGTAGCTATATTGACGTGTGACCATGTAAATGTTAGTAGACTGCCATTATGTACACTGACGTACTGGCGAGACCCGTATCATTTTGACTGTCTGTCTTGCACAGCAATTACAGACGCGACACCCACACAATTAGATGCACACTTGACCCTAGTTGACCAGTGTCATACCTAGCGTAGCCCTGAGTTCAGAGTATTTATGTTTGTGTATGTGTTAGTATAATGTCTGATGCAATATTGTATTATATGATGTCTATAGGATTGTTGGATTGTCCAGACAAGACTTCAAAATTAGGTTATTGGTATTGCCAGCAGTAGGACCCCAGGCGAGTACATTCTCTAACAGTTTTTATTATGTTGATTATCTCTATAATTCTAGTTGTATAGCGTATATGACTCTGACACTGTTGTGTACACGAGTTGGCATCATCGAGACCTGTCACGAGGAGTCATAATTTGGAAACCATCGTGCTAGCTGGGGAAAACGGGGAAATATTAGTAGCTTATGTGATCATACCCAACTTTACATAAATCATAGCTCATCCACACCTCACGTCGGTGCAGCCTTACCCTTACATGCCTCATAGCCTGTTATGTATGATTAGCCTGACTATTACTTGCATCATAGCTATCCGGATGGTTAGCCTGACCTTACATAAATCATAGCTAGTCATACATAGCGAGCCTGATCAGTCCCAAGCCGATCACATGATATGCTGATGTTTCACACACTTAGTTAGATGTTCTTGACATGTATCTCTAGTATATTGATCTAGCATTCCTTATGTTCTAGTCATGGTTCTAGCATTCACTTATATACCAGTTCATTGTTCTAGCATGCCCTTGTATTCTTGTTTATTGCTAGTTGTACCATTGATATGACATATGTGCTCCAGTATTTCTATTTTCAGTATAATTATGCTCTCGTCAGTATTTTTTATCGCCAATATTCATATCTATCTTGTATTTCTTTACACTATATTATAGTTTTTGTCAATATACATGTAACTACTGTTAGTGCTTGTATTTTGTTCCAATCCCGACTGGATTTTTTTTCAGACTGTGACATAGAGGACTTGTTTCCAGCATACTTGGAGACTGGATGTTATTGATTGCAGGTTAGACTATTATTATTGTTTAGACTTGACTTGTATTTTATTTGCTTTCTTCGATATCTCATCATGCTCTAGTTTATGTGATTAAGTATTCCATATTATATTGTTATATCTGTGTCTCCTTATGGAGTTGGATATTCATGTGAGATTGATTAGATAGTATCATGACCTAGACAACGTTCTACCGTCGATGCTACGGCGTAGGCTGGACGTACCCATGCACTCGTGCCCCTATACCGGGTGCGGGTCATGACATAATATCTTTCCACAAATCCTCTAGAAGTTACAATACCCCAAACAATAAAATAAAATTATTGAACAAGTAGGAAAATGGTTAATTCAGCTCTAATTTTTGTGCATAACATAGTTGACTCAACTTTTAGCCTAATTTGGTCTATGATGCAACAAGAATCTTAGAAAACTCAAAACATAAAAATTGTACCTCTGTCTCTTATATTTTCGAATAAATTTGGATCAGCTCAATTGGACTTCGGATGACCAAGTTAAGACCATTTTGCTACAAGTTGTCAAAACTGTCCAGAATTGATAATTAGCTCCATTTTGCATTTAGTGACTCCAATTGCATCCTAAATCAAAATATAAAAATAATGAGTATCTTTAGACATAAAATAAGCATAAATGAGTATACATTAAGGAATAAAAATATGATATTTTATGTTCTCATCAAATACCGCTAGATCTTTAGCCAGTCTAAATGGCATAACAAAGAATTCGTAATGCCTATATCGTGACCTAAATGTTGTATTTGGTATATCATGCTCCCGAACTCGTACCTGATGATATCTTGACTGTAAATCTATCTTGGAGAAGACTCTTGCTCTACTTATTCGGTCAAACAAATCATCAATCCTTGGTAATGGGTACTTGTTCTTCACTTTTACTGTATTCAACCACCTGAAATCCATACATGACCGCGTCGATCCATCCTTCTTCTTTACCAATACTACTGGGGATTTCCATGGTAATGCACTGGTCCGAATAAATTTTTTTGCCTTCAGTTCTTCCATGTGTCGATATAACTGATCAAGCTCTAATAGCGACATAGAGTACACCTTCTGGGATACTGGTTCTGCTCCTAGCATCAACTCTATACAGAACTCTACTGCTCTAACTGGGGGTAATTCGGGAAGATTGTTGGGAAAGACATCCATGAACTCTTCAACTATCACGGGCAGTGGGTTTGCCTTCCTTTCTACTGTTGTGAGTCCTCCTTTGTGCTGGGCTCTTGCTATTCTGCTAAGGACAAACTCTTCTAGGCCGAGAATTTTAAACAACACTCTACCCTCACGATAGTATATCATTGTATGACTGTCTCTCAACCAGTCCATGCCTAAGATAATGTCAAAGTTACCCATAGGAAACTCGATCAACTTTGCAAGTAATAGATGCTCGCATACTATGACTGGACATGTTAGGCACACCTACTAACTTCTGCGATCCAATTGCCAATAAGTATATTCAGCCTCATTAGTAATGCTTCAAACTTCAATCTAATATGTGTCGCATATTGTACAGATATAAATGAGTGAGAAGATCCACAATCAAATAAAGCTATGGCAGGAAATGTTGTAATAAAAATGTTACCTGCCACTACGTCGCCCGACGCCATAGCTTCCTCCAAAGACAAGGTGAATACCTGCCTTTGGCCTTGTTGAGCTCCATATTTCTATCTTTCTTGCTGCAGTGGTTGCGGTCCTTGTTGATTCTGCTGTTGCTACCTATAAAGCTGGTCCAGCATCGATAATGGACGCTGAGCCAAAGGCCGTGCTGCTATTGCTGGTCCTCTTTGCTGCATTGCCCTTAGAGCTGGCATTATAGAAAACTGTTGTACTGGCCCTCTTGGCCTCTGTATTAATGGGCATGTGTCCACCTTGTGATCATGGATCCCATATCTCAAGCATAATCTATTATCTTTTTGACTAATATCCCGTATATGACCTCCTTTGCCACAATAGGTACAACCTGTCGACGCTCTCCGTCATTGTTGTTGTTGTTGCTGCTACTGCTTCTGCTGCTGTTGTCGAGTTGGTATAATTACTGTTAAAATTGTCGCCCTCTGCGGCACTGAATCATGGATACAAATGACAGGTGATGGTAATAACGTTCGAGGTACTGATCCTCCCTCTTAGTTCTGTCCATGAGACCTCTTCCGATCCACTCTTCTTGATGCCATCCTTTGAGAAGTAAGCTCAACCCTCTTGGCTGCTATCAATACCGCCTTAAAGGTCTGGTAGTAATGCACCTCTACCATGTGCAAGATCTCTAAGTGAATTCCCTGCTGGAACCTCATTTCTTTCTCTAACTCTGTTGCCATCATGGTTGGAGCAAATTTGCTAAGTCGACAAAATTCTGCCGCATAGCCGTCTACTGTCCTTCCTTCTTGCTTGAGGTTAATGAACCTCTGTTGTAACTCATACTGAGCCACAATCCTAAAGTACTTTGCCTTAAATCGGGTCCTAAAATTCTCCCAAGAAATATGACGTCTCAGTCCTACCTCCATCGTAGCCCACCAATCTCTTGCCAGATCTTGGAGTTGTAGGCGAACCAGGTCAACCTGTTCCTTGGCCAAAACTTTAGCCGCTGTTAGAATGGTCTCAATATCTTGGAGCCAATCATCTGCCGTCATTGCGTCATTCGTGCCATCAAAATATCTTTAGTTCAGTCTGAAAAATCTAACAGATGCCCCATAATCTGTTCTCCCGCCTCATTTTTGGGTCTTTTGTAACCCTTGGTTCAATATGACATTCTGTTCCTGCTGCTGGAGCTATTATTTCTGATGTAATTATTTCTGATGTAGTCATTATTGTTGTTGTACCACCATCTTGTGTTGTTGGGCAGCCAATAATCCATGGATAATCTCTAGCAAAGCCGGGGTATCAATTACTGTCGGCACCGTGGGAGGTACGAAAACACTTGGAGCCTGCTGCTCGGTCCCATTCATCGTAGGCTCAACTCGGATCCTTGGCTAAGGTTCCACAAAATTTTGTTCCACTAGCAACTCTGCCTCTCTTGTTGCTGCAGTATTGGGGGAAGAAGAAGCCCTAAAGAAGAGCACAAGAAACAATCAAGAACACAACGAGAAGGAACGAGGAAGCAATCAATCTGGAAGAATTCAAGCTGAGTATTAAAGATGACAGATTTAGAATTTTAAGAAGGATCATGTTTGATTGAGACTCCTATGACTATGACACCCCACAAGTCTGAAGAAGATACATGCATGGGCCACCACAAAAATCTTGTCACGTCTAGTACCGGAATACGGAGACGGACATGGCCAACTACCCCGTACAATTTACTATACGTTGTACGGCGATCATGGCTATATAAGACAAGGGGGTGCATGCTACAATCAATCTCCTACAGTCAAGAACTTCTATGTCTCAATCATTCAAACAAGAAACAGTAAGCATAGAGCATATATGATAAGCAATAAGGCATCCCAAATGCTTTCTCATAATATTCTGGAGTCCAGCTGTACAAAATAAGAAGCTGGAAGAGTAACATAAGTACATAACGATGAACAGCTACAGTCTAATTTAATATAATAATGTAAGAAACCTAATATCTAGATGAGCCGGCTAATATGTGTCGGTGGCTAAACGTCCAAAAGAAGTAAATGTGTAAGACGAGCATGAAAGAAGAAAACCCACTCACTATCCCCTGCGACCATAGTCCTGGTGTGCGCCATGAGTTTGGGGGAAAGAACACTGAATCCTCAAGTATTGGCTCGAAACCTGGCCATGCAAAACCAGTGGGATTAGACCCCAAATAGCAAGTACCACATAGGAAGCACGAAATGGAGAAACAAAAATCCAAAAAAAATAATATAATATTATATAGGTTCAGTGTCATAACTTAGGTCCATGTCATATCCTAGCGCGAAGGCCCAACCCTACAACCAAACAAAGATAAGGGTTGAACCATCATACTATGATAGTCCACCTCCCTAGGCTACTATTTGAATAAATACAATCACAACCAAGTCTATTTCTTTCTAAATCGACCAATCATTTGTATGGCTTGCTATTTTTGTGGAGTCTGAGGTTATCTCAGTAATAATGCATAATAAGTATCCTCAGATCACGCCAGTGCCGAACATGAGCTAACCGAATTAATATAATAAAACAGGCACTTGTAGGATGCACCAGTCTCCCGTAGGGCCACTATACTAAAAATACGGTATTAGCGGTTCCAGTGTTCCTATATTGAAACATTGGCTCGGCATAAAATAATAGTCAGATACTGTACTCCACTAATGGAAGATGATATACAGTATCTGTGGTGGCCAGTCCATAACACACTTAGAATGGATCTCTGTAGAAAGGTTCGTTGGCATGATCTCGGGATACCGTTTCCTCCAAATGTTACTACCACTTTTAGTTACTTAATTATCCCTATGTTGTAGTTAAAATCTCAAGGCGTGGTCATATGATAATTTCCCTTAAGATGTCATACAAAGTACGGGCATGCTAGATACAAATCCATGGAAGTCAAATCTGGATTCACCCGAGCGTGTATGCAACATTCATACAATCAATAACCTAGCCACGCTTTGGTAGTTTGAGTCGCTTATTATGCCCGTACTGGGGAAACGATTTACATATATATAATATCACACGTTCAGGAATTTGGAGGCATTCTCGATGCATAACCCAAATATAATCTCTTAACACGTGATAGGATGTGTCGCACCTCAGCGCACATTAAAACATAAAAAATAATCAGGCAATAGGGGTATCAACACGAATACAATATTCTATTCCAATTACCAATTATACATTGGATCGTAATAGTCAAGAAGACATTCAGTCAAAAAAAGCAAGGACGCATGGGTCTCTAAGATGCATGAAGTCAGGCCGCATAACAATCCTGGCCACATAAGAAGTCAGGCCGCATAAAGTCATGCCATATAAACTACTTAGTCGCATGCCCAAGGTTAAGTCTACTCCTTAGGACAAGTGTTGAAGTGACAGTCAAATAAATAAAGTATCAGTGATGTGACATAAAGTGACTGATATGACTGAGGTGACAAGCCATAAAGTGTGTCAGGAAGAAAAGACAAAACTATAGAAATAATTGCCAACGGTTCAGAGCCACGCGTCCAAGAAATAGGGGCCGTATGTTCTCCTGGCTGCATGAGTATCGGTGCTGCATGGATTTAATGCCGCATGGAGTTTTTTAGGACTTAGCAAAAAAATTTATTCGTTCATTAAGTGAAAGCACAAGGTGTTCAAGGACACTGTGCAAATCAGCAGTCATGCGTCCAACAAGATGGACGCATGCTATCAGTATACGGCAAGATTTTAGGCCGCATAACCCTCTCGGGCCGCATGACACTCTCGGCCGTATATGCTCACTGGCCGCATGGGAACTTCGTTTTCTCCAATAGCAGGTTCGGCCATGGCAGAAAAGCTCCCAAAACTGAAATCTTATTTTGTTCATAAAATTCTCATTTTAAGTCCAAATCTAGTGAAACAAAAACCAAAATGCTCTAAATTTAAAGCTCTATCATGAAGCAAAAATTAGTTTTCAAAGACACAAGTTTAATAGATCAAAAACTCATAAAACCCATAAAATTCTAAGTTAAAAATATAGATCTACACTAAACCATCCATAAAACGGAAAACTCCAAGAACTAAAAGTGTTTAGAAACACAAAAGAAACATAATGGAACAACAATATGGAGGGTTTTACCATTTCTCATGCAAGGTGTACTTGCCTATGGAAATGGAGAGAGAAAACTAAAGAAGTGGAAGAAATTAAGAAGTGATGAGAGAGAGAGATAAAATATTGGGTTATATATGGCAGTGTTTGAGGGTTGAACCAAGGGTTCTCATGAGTTGAACCAACCCACAAAATAAACTATGAACAAGGTTAAACCAAAGAATGGGTCTAGTCTCCATGTACATACAATCATGCTAAAATAAAATATGTTCCAAATACGTATATCGGGAACGAAGAGTGACAAATATAAAGTCTTCCTGAGACCCGTAGTAGGTAGGAAACATATCCTCATAACAGTCACATAAAAATATTATCTAGTCAGGATTGAGCAAAGTACATACTTGACATGCTATTTATAACATGATAAAAACTATAAAAAAAGTAACATATAAAATACCTGATGAACAAGTAAAACTAGAATCATGGTAAGATAGGTAAAAAGAAACAAGTAAATACAAGTAATCATGGCATGTGACAACAAGTATAGAGTGAAACAAGTGGAACTACACAAATCTAAGTATTTTGAAATAGCATGTTCAATATGTGATCGACTAGGGTATTACGACACATCTCGTGTCGATGGCTATCCACACAAAAATACGAAGGGTACGGCTCAATCATACGTGAGTTATATGATTATCTATCCACATGAATTAAGTAGGGTTTGATCATATATCTACTTAGTATTTCCCTTTCGACTAGTACTCAAGGATTCGAGTCACGACACGAAGGTTCATGAAACACGAAAATTACGATATCACGAAAATATGATAATCATGAGCATGATAATCACAAAAAATACGATAAGCAAGAAAATATGATAATCACGACTATGAATCCATCAAATACTAATCTCGCATAATAAGTCTGTCAAGAATTAAGTACTGCATATCTAAATCATGTAATAGAGTAAACATCATAAAAAAATCAAAGTAAGTAATTGCCTGCGGTCCTAAGCTGGTACGGGTCGGGTACTGAATCCAAGTCCAATTAACCTATATTATGAATTTACTATGTCAATAGATGATTGAAAATCCGTATTAAACACATCTATTCAGTTATTGGGTTTCTAGATCATTTATCTATTTCCAACTAGATCACTTTACCTACTGGGATTATATAATAACCTATAACTAATTATATACCCAACATCCATTGGTAATATATACTATTTACATATATCTATCTATGCATCCATAAATACATATCCACATCTATAGGTATCTAGGTTAATAAGTCTTTATCTTACATATATATATATAAATACGTTATGATACTCACTTGTATCTATGTATCACATTGATACATCTAGACATATACTGACACTCAACACCTAGGATACTCACCTACACCAAGTGATACACCTAATACACACTAATGCAACACATAATACTCCCTAAACATAGGCACTCTTGGTTCCTTGATACTTTGCACACACCCATGTCTTTCACACAATCATACAAAGTATCACATAACACTTGGTACACAATTAAAAACTTTGATACCATCGATACCCTTGCTGAAGTTTGTAATCTCTGCAGTATATTTTTTTACATCAACTCACCCTCACTCTCTGATACTCACCTAACTGTTGTATGCAAGGGAACACTGCAGAAATTGCCGCTACTGCCCTTTGTTACTCTGCTATAGAGATGCAATATCTACACACAGGTTCTAGTTTTTCCTTATTACCTATATCTAATATTGCCAACAATCCTATTGATGCATGGCACACATAAAGTCATTGCTACCAACACTCAGGAATTTTACTGCTGCATCCAACCACACAATCTAAACTAGAATTACAGTTCACTATATCCCTGCACATACTATTGTTGCTTCAACAATATATTGTTGCTGTTTTCCTTAAGTACAGGTTATGCACTTGCTGTGCAAGTTCTGCAGTTGCTGCATTGGTCCTGCATCACTTGCTGTTTGCTTTTGCAGCTGCTGCCAATGTTTGGCTCCTTACTTCACTGCTATTGTAGCTGCTAAGTTACATGTAGAAGCACAAAAAGTGTGTCACAGATAGATGGTACAGTTTTTTATAAATAAATCCAATAATATAAGAATGTTGCACTTTCTACTTGTTCCAGAAGAAAGACGCACATTTTCTTCCTTTGGCGCACTTTCTACTAATTTCAGAGGATGGCGCACTATTTAGAGAGTAAAAAACTGGCACACCTTCTTAATGATATGAAAGATGGCACAAAAACAATCTTCTCTCTCAATATTTAATGCAACATACTGACAGCTGATAAAGGCAAAAACCGAAGAGTCAGAGGTCATCATTAAAGCGGAGATATGGCACGTAGACTCAGGTTGTCGTTTAGCGACCTAGCTGTAGTGCTATTCGCTTCAAAAGTGCACCGCAGTGCCATTCTTCTCAAAAGTGTGTCGTAGTGTTATTTTCTTCAAAAGTGCACCGCTGTGCCATTCTTCTCAAAAGTGCGTCACAGTGCTATTCTCTTCAATAATGGGCTGCAGCGCCATTTTCTTCAAAAGTGCGCCACAGTGTTAGTCTTTTCAAAAGTGCGCCTCTGTTTCATTTTCTTCAAAAGTGTACCTTAATGCCATTCTCCTCAAAAGTGCGCCTTAGTTCTATTCTCCTCAAAGTGCACCATAGTTCCATTCTTCTTCAAAAGTGTGCCTCAGTGCCAATTCTTCTCAAAAGTGCACTATAGTGCTATTTCCTTCAAAAGTGTGCCTCAGTACTATTCTTCTCAAAAGTGAGTCACAGTGCCATTCTTTTCAAAAGTGCGCCACAGTGCCATTTTTCTTAGAAGTGCGCCGTAGTGCCAATATCACTAAAAATGCACCAGTCTCCAGGCGACTTTAAAAGTGCGAATACTATCCTAACCGATAGTGAGAAGTTACGAATACGTGTCTTACATGTCATACTTTTCATGAAATGTGTACAAATAACTATCCTCCACGACCTATACTTTCTTCGTATAGGAAGCTACGTATCAAGCATGCAACAATTTGTGCACCCACTCATACAGAACGTGGGGTATTAAACCACTAAAAGTGCGTACATAATGGTAAAACATTATCGACTGTCCATAGTGCACGCACACTCTCGTAACCGCTCATAAATCCTATTATAACGCCCCAGTCCCAAAATACGTAGGACTAAAAATACGCAACATGTCAGCTACGTATTCGACCAGACTCTGGTCCAACTCTAATACATATAAGCTATATAATAATTGTAACTATCTAAGAATACTGAAAATATCTATGTCATAATCCATATAAAGAACAAAATATCAAGAATGAACTACATGTGCTAAAATCGGCCGCCCAGTAACACATAAGCTCGAATAGACTCGAGCAAAATATGAGTCTATAAAAACTATGCTACATCAGTAGATGAATAAACAATATGAATAAATAACCATAACTTCGGTAGAGATAATATAAGTATATGGCACCAATATCCGCATAAATAGCAACACACATCAGCAACTTCAAAGGCTCCATAACCGTCTATGCTGTAAAAACTGGCAGGGGACCAGGTCCTCAGAGGGACGTAACAAGGTACAAGAAACAATATGCCAAAGTAAAACAGTATAATGCTACATGCTCAAGGGTAAACTACTGTTGTCACGCCCCGATCTCCCGCAGGCAAATCGGCCGTTCCCGCTAGGCGGGAATCACCCTCGCCAGCGCTCCCGCAGAACGATCGCTTAACCCATCCGGGCGTGATGCCGCACGAGCGTGATCCACGCCCGTGCAAGGCCATAGTTCATTGGCTGGCGGCAAGAGTTCTAAGCCACAGAGTCGCACAGATTGTCCGAGTGCAGCGGAGTTTAGGAACGCATAGCGATCGGTAACAGGTTCACTGAGTCGACAATATAGCGGAAGCATCGAAACAAGTAAAGTAATCTCTTTATTGATATGAAACATGTATTACAGGCGGCGTATAGCCGAGATTACAAGTCGCTCAAGCTTCTCTCTCTGAAACATAAAGCGTGCCAAGTGGCTACAACTGTGGAATGATTGTACAGGCGATGGTCAGGTGATGCTCACAATATTATGTCTTCTATATGTGCTTCTGTTTCGGACGCACCGTTACAAGGCTTCAGAGGGAACTCCTGGCCTTAGCACGCACGTTGGAGGCATCCGCACCGAACGAGGTTCTCCCGCACCCTGCAAGCAAACTGGTGGATTATCAGTACATTGAATGCACTGGTG
This sequence comes from Iris macrosiphon, assembly GCA_036927795.1. Taxonomy (NCBI): domain Eukaryota; kingdom Viridiplantae; phylum Streptophyta; class Magnoliopsida; order Asparagales; family Iridaceae; genus Iris; species Iris macrosiphon. The sequence goes on along the minus strand of JAYESA010000019.1, from coordinate 136,529,232 downwards.
GGGAAGCTACTCGCCCGCTCGACAAATCCAAACACGTAATACAGGTTCCGTGCACAACTATTAAGTTGTCTTTCTAGTTGCCTTAGGATCAGTTTCATGGAAACATTGAACAGCTTAACATGTCGGGCAGTGCGCCGTGCAACATGAAAGAAAATACGGCAAGACTTACCAACTTACCATCTCTTCCCTGTCCAAGGCAACATTAAGGCAACATTGTTAATTCGAGCAGAGGCATGTATAAACATTCAGGAGGCAAGCATATGCATACACGAAGGGTCGTTTAAACATGATCGTTCAGGTGTTCAGTTGTTGCGATGCAGTGACTCGCACGCGGATAGCCGCTAAGCGAGGATGACTTATCTATATGAACACGGTCGCTGGCAAAGCCATTATGGACACTAGTCTTAAACGAGAGTAGTTTGCAACGAAAGTACAGTAGGTGTTACAAGCCATCTCGTTTAGTACAGTAGACTATACAGTAAGTTCAGCCATGGAGCGGATGGTATGCAGCGAAAGAATGGTAGGTGCTGCACACTATCTCGTCCAGTACAGTTGGCTGAAACAGTGGAGTTCCATCCGGATCGGAGCGGCCCCAGTACCCCGGAGACCGTCCGTGGAACTATGCCTCGTTTCCGAGTTGTCCGCGACATGCAGGTCAGGGTCAGGGCCAGTTTCCCCTTCACTAGATACTCGAGTACTGTAGAACAGGAGTACAGTGGTATAGTGGTACAGTAGAACAGTAGTACAGTGGTACAGTATTACATGAGATGTTTGAATCATGATTCTGTACAGTGATTACTTGTCTTGATGCATTCCCCTGGTTCGGGGATGCCTTGGGTGACCTAGCAGTCCCGGATACTTGCAGGAACATTCAGACACGGAACGACTACGTAGTAGTCTCCCGGGGTTTGGATGAAAACACGGTAACAATCAAGCAGACAAGCATGCGTTTCTAAGGAACATAAGCAGGCACGTTGCTCGAGCCCGAAGGTAGTCCGAGAGATGAAACCGTTAAGGGACTTAGCATGCGAGGGTCTGAATATAAGCAGTATTTCCTTTTCCATGTTCTAGCAAGCAATATGAGTTGGGATTATTCCCTTAGCTAGGTGCGTTGGATTTATTAGCATGCAGGGGTGATTCACCTAGCGACTAGCATGAACATTCCAAATTTTTATGTGTGCTGGCTAAGCAAAGACAAGTTCACCGTAGCCACCCACCTTAGCGATGATTTGCCTCGGTAGAGCGATACGTCTGAGCGAGCCTCTGAAAGTCCAAGCCGGATCCTGTAGGGACAAGTCTGGATAACTTTGCTTCTTGATCGAGGCAAGGCGGGTCGGGATAGCTGCACGATTGCCGATTGAGACGGCAGTCCGCTTGAGCGGAACGGGGTGTTACATCCTACCCAACTTAAAAAAAGTCTCGTCCTCGAGACTTACTAAGGACAAGCAGTAATCTAGGGTTGAGGCAATCCTAGACAAGTCGTTGTACTTGTTCATTTGGATATTCACTTGCACAAGCTTCGAAATCAGCATATCGCTTAGACTGGATCGTGCGCACTTTCGAAGTGCACTTCTAGCGTGAACACGTCAACCAGCTTAGTGACAGCGAAGTCTTAGCACTCGAGTTTCACCTTTTTCTAAGTCTTGGATGGTGCACTAGTTCAAGGCGTCCCTCGAATAGATGCATTCAACCAAACTTAGAGTTAGTGAAAATCGGACAAGCTACTAGCGATACTCTCGAAGGGTCCGCACAGGTTGGCACAAAGGCCACTCGCAGCATACAACCAGACAAGCAAGCATAACATTCAAAACGTATTTTGAAAGTATTTAGACTTATTGTTGGAACAACCCATCGAGGCATTGAGAGAGAGCGTGCACATAATCCACGAACGAGCTTTCGAAATAGAGATATCGAATCGAAGTCCAAAGGCGTAAAAGCCAGGCTCTGATACCAACCTGTCATGCCCCGATCTCCCGCAGGCAAATCGGCCGTTCCCGCTAGGCGGGAATCACCCTCGCCAGCGCTCCCGCAGAACGATCGCTTAACCCATCCAGGCGTGATGCCGCACGAGCGTGATCTACGCCCGTGCAAGGCCATGGTTCATTGGCTGGCGACAAGAGTTCTAAGCCACAGAGTCGCACAGATTGTCCGAGTGCAGCGGAGTTTAGGAACGCATAGCGATCGGTAACTGGTTCACTGAGTCGACAATATAGCGGAAGCATCGAAACAAGTAAAGTAATCTCTTTATTGATATGAAACATGTATTACAGGCGGCGTATAGCCGAGATTACAAGTCGCTCAAGCTTCTCTCTCTGAAACGTAAAGCATGCCAAGTGGCTACAACTGTGGAATGATTGTACAGGCGATGGTCAGGTGATGCTCACAACATTATGTCTTCTATATGTGCTTCTGTTCTGGACGCACCGTTGCAAGGCTTCAGAGGGAACTCCTGGCCTTAGCACGCACGTTGGAGGCATCCGCACCGAACGAGGTTCTCCCGCACCCTGCAAGCAAACTGGTGGATTATTAGTACATTGAATGTACTGGTAGGGAAGCTACTCGCCCGCTCGACAAATCCAAACATGTAATACAGGTTCCGTGCACAACTATTAAGTTGTCTTTCTAGTTGCCTTAGGATCAGTTTCATGGAAACATTGAACAGCTTAACGTGTCGGGCAGTGCGCCGTGCAACATGAGAGGAAACACGACGAGACTTACCAACTTACCATCTCTTCCCTGTCCAAGGCAACATTAAGGCAACATTGTTAATTCGAGCAGAGGCATGTATAAACATTCAGGAGGCAAGCATATGCATACACGAAGGGTCGTTTAAACATGATCGTTCTGGTGTTCAGTTGTTGCGATGCAGTGACTCGCACACGGATAGCCGCTAAGCGAGGATGACTTATCTATATGAACACGGTCGCTGGCAAAGCCATTATGGACACTAGTCTTAAACGAGAGTAGTTTGCAACGAAAGTACAGTAGGTGTTACAAGCCATCTCGTTTAGTACAGTAGACTATACAGTAAGTTCAGCCATGGAGCGGATGGTATGCAGCGAAAGAACGGTAGGTGCTGCACACTATCTCGTCCAGTACAGTTGGCTGAAACAGTGGAGTTCCATCCGGATCGGAGCGGCCCCAGTGCCCCGGAGACCGTCCGTGGAACTATGCCTCGTTTCCGAGTTGTCCGCGACATGCAGGTCAGGGTCAGGGCCAGTTTCCCCTTTACTAGATACTCGAGTACTGTAGAACAGGAGTACAGTAGTACAGTGGTACAGTGGTACAGTAGAACAGTAGTATAGTGGTACAGTATTATAGGAGATGTTTGAATCATGATTCTGTACAGTGATTACTTGTCTTGATGCATTCCCCTGGTTCGGGGATGCCTTGGGTGACCTAGCGGTCCCGGATACTTGCAGGAACATTCAGACACGGAACGACTACGTAGTAGTCTCCCGGGGTTTGGATGAAAACACGGTAACAATCAAGCAGACAAGCATGCGTTTCTAAGGGACATAAGCAGGCACGTTGCTCGGGCCCGAAGGTAGTCCGAGAGATGAAACCGTTAAGGGACTTAGCATGCGAGGGTCTGAATATAAGCAGTATTTCCTTTTCCATGTTCTAGCAAGCAATATGAGTTGGGATTATTTCCTTAGCTAGGTGCGTTGGATTTATTAGCATGCAGGGGGTGATTCACCTAGCGACTAGCATGAACATTCCAGATTTTTATGTGTGCTGGCTAAGCAAAGACAAGTTCACCGTAGCCACCCACCTTAGCGATAATTCGCCTCGGTAGAGCGATACGTCTGAGCGAGCCTCTGAAAGTCCAAGCCGGATCCTGTAGGGACAAGTCTGGATATCTTTGCTTCTTGATCGAGGCAAGGCGGGTCGGGACAGCTGCACGAATGCCGATTGAGACGGCAGTCCGCTTGAGCGGAACGGGTTGTTACAACTGTAACCATCTAAGTGATATGCGTATGATAACATCACTCGTACTCAGGCTGAAACCACTACATGCTCTGTGTCAGGGAGCCCATAGGAGCAAGTAATATCTCGCAGGGCCAGTAAATGTGCCAAAGATCTGGGACAAAGCCTAAGGCCTTCCAGTAACATAGTATATATATATATATATATATATATATATATATATATATATATAAACATAATCAGCCTGTAGTATGGTATGTCTCTCCCCACCCAATTTAATCTCACGTCTCATGTCAACGATGTCTCATGTCCAATACACGCAAGATCAGGACCTCTAGCTAGTACAACGAGTCATAATGATATATATATATATATAATATGCAAGTCTAATATAACGAGTTCTGTAATCCTATACATAATCACCATGAATACCTCAAGAAGGATTTTGTCACATGAATTAGTATCAAGTGTTATACGGTATGACGTGCAAGGATACAAGCACGTGAAATAGGATCGTAGTATTAACTCTCAAAGTGACGTTACTCAACTCCACGTACGGCGTTGACACCCGAATCTTGTTCAAACGCTAAGCAACGTCTCACGGCCCTAGGGTAAACACACACATCAACCATATCAAATAACTATAATAACTAAATAAGATAATTAAGGTAAGGAACTGTGATACATTATGGCAAGGTACACTTGCCTGCTGTTTGTGGCTGCGATATTGTCTGTCGGACGTCCTATGCTGAAAGAGTAGCATATCCAAGATGACCTGTTAAATATATTCTAATCAATAACCATACACGCTAACTACTCTAGGATAACACGAAAGATCGTTGCACAGCCTCAACTTTCAGTTGGCGTTCTTGTCCAACAATCTAATAGTTGTATAGCATTGAACAATATGCCACGATACACGTACCATGCCACTCTCAAAATATATTGTGAGGATGTCTTACATCGATATACCACACATAATTATAGGAACTTACATGTGTTTGGCTATACGTAGTCCTATATGTATGTAGGAACGTATCGATGTCGCAAAACTTGCACCTTTGTTATCCTATTCATCTAACATGCATGGAACCTCTTAATAATGTATTTTAACATCATTTATTACTGAATGAATTATAATTAATATTCTAAACTTATTTCTAAATAATAAAAAATAACCAAATATCGGCATTGCATGCTATTATTTGCTTCGGACGACAACTAGTCATTCTAACCAACTTCGGCACGTAGCCTTGACATACAACCTCCATGTTGGCATCCAAATATGATTAAATAAGAAATTATTATATTAAATATTCTAAAATTAATATAAATTAATTTTTGAAATTTATTTACTTCAGTAAAATATAACAACTATCAAATAACTATAACTAGTCTAGATGCGACGTGTCTGTGTCAACGTTGTTCATTAGTTTAGGTTAGTTTTTGTACTTAAAAATATAGATATAATATATGAAAATAATTCTAAACATAATCTATCATTAATATAAATTTACACAAGATTTTATTCATGAAAATATAGAGAAAGAAACAAAGTTGAAAAACTTACACGATTACGATTATGGCGGGGACCTTTTTTGCGACTACGGCCAAACGGAGTACTAAACGAACTCCAAACCTCACAAAAATTGACGAGAATCTTGGATACTTAAATTATGATGTAAATCTAGGATTTTTAGATTTTTTTCTGCTGTGGAGGGGTCTAAACTGCTACTGTAACCAGTAGCCAATATTTGGCCAAAAAGGGCTTCGATTGGGGTTTTTGTGGAGTTGTGGCCTGTGATAAAGTAGAAAGGAAGAGGAAAAGAAGTAGAAAAGGGAGAGAACATGAGGAAGTAGTTTTTTTTTGTAAGGGAGAGAAAAAGGGGGGGCCGAACCTAATAATTAAATTTAAGTGTTGATGAGTTGATAAATATATGTAGTTTAAATAGGTGGGGGCTAGAATTTGATTTAATATTTAAAAATATGTGGGTATAATTTTTTGGGGCCTTAATATGGTAAGGGGATAAAATTTTAATTAGGAAATTGTCACAAAAATATTCACTTAGGATTTGGTTTGATCCAAAGATAGAAATATGCAACAAACTAGGGGTTTCCTAATTTGGAAATGCTAAATCTTTAATTGATTTATTCAGATTTTGTGGATATATTTTATATATGGTTTGTGTTGTGGAAGAGAAAAAATATGTGGGGGTTATTTGATAGGATTATGATTTAAATGGTTAGGATCTTGGATAGTTAGGTAGTTAGGCCAACTATGATGACACCTATGACACTTTCTATAAATAAAAATTCTATAAATAGAAATTCTATAAATAAAAATAAATTAATTTAAATATATATGGGGGTATTTGGGTGCACTACATGCCTACATATGTTTGGATTTGGTTTAGGTCAAGTTCTAGTCAAAAGGAAGCAGTTGTACGGTAACCGTGGTTCTAGATATTTCTTAATATTTTTGGAGCATGGGAAGATCAAATAAATGCAACATCCATTTTTCAAATATATTAGTTACAATCAAAATTAGTAATATAAAAAAAATTTGGAAGGAAAAATGTTGTGCATTGCTCCAAATATCCAAGCCATGGCAAAATATTTTATATAAAAAAAGAATTTTATAAATTAATACTTTAAAATATTAAATTAAATAAAATAAATTAAAAATTACCAAATTATTCTTATTCCAAAATGAGGGGGCTTACACCTATAAATGGGGGCACACAGAAAGAGGAAGACATACATACAAATAGATAGAGAGAGAAATGGGCTAGAATTCTCAAGTGTTTGAAATTCAAGAGCAGAGTGAGAGAAATAGAAGCTTCTCGTGCCATTGTGCCAGCACTTTATTATTGTTCAACTCTCCAAGTTGTTCGCATCAATCTTCAAGTATTTGAAATTCAAGAACATAACGAGGAAAATAGAAGCTTTTCGTGCCATTGTGCCAGAGCTTTCTTATTATTCAACTCTCCAAGTTATTCGTAGCATTTTTAATATTTATCTGTCATCGTGTGCATTTCTTCATCGTCGAGTGGTCCAAGGAGTAAAATGATCATTTGCAGATCAGATCTCAACAACTATACTTTTCCAGAATCAATTGTACTTAGATTCCTGTTTAGGATTTTTTTTTACTTTTTAACAGTTTTAAATAGAAAAGTTTCGTATAAGACTTTTCTTCGCAAATATTGCATCTATGTAGCTACCGCAGCACCCACTGACTGCAGCTACACATGTTGACACCATATACACACAAATATCACCTAAACACAAACACACTAATAGGCACACTTGCATATATAAATCTTTAAGTTATGATACCAATTTGGTATCCTATTATACACAAGATACCTCATCAATATGATACATGTATCTCACCCATTTATTCACTCATGTATCAATACACATATAAGACACAAAGATACAGAATACTCAAATTCCCAATTGATACACAAGTCTCATACTCCATGATACCAATACCAATATATCTATGATACATAATAGGATACATGGATACAACTCATAAACCAATTCTATATGAACATCCCTATTTAGAATATGCATATAGTCTCTATGATACCAACACCAATATATCTATGATACATAATAGGATACATGGATACAACTCATAAACCAATTCTATATGAACATCCCTATCTAGAATATGCATATAGTCTCTATGATACCAACACCAATATATCTATGATACATAATAGGATACATGGATACAACTCATAAACCAATTCTATATGAACATCCCTATCTAGAATATGCATATAGTCATTGATACAAACACCTTGAAGGCACCAATTCCTATATTACTCTCATATGATTATATAACAATTTGATACTCAAACATATATATATATATATATATATATATATATATATATATATATATATATATATATATATATATATATATATATATATATGATTTGACACTTATTAACACAATTTATATTGAATTACTAAATTTTACCATGCGTATCCTTAAAGATCATGACACAAATACTAAGTATCATATCTTGGATATATGGAGACAAGCTCAAACCAAAATTGGATACCAAATTTTTTTGGGACACAACACAAATATTTGGTGAACATAAATTCATAGGTATCTTAAATTTACCATTATAGATCTTAGATCTATTAGAATTTGGTCCACTACAACCTAATTCAATACTTAGAGGGTCATATCTTTCAAATAGGGTTCTTATTTGTTCAAATAAGAAATTATAACATATAATTTTGGGAAAGTATTACCTATTGGGAGTAGATCCCCACTGTAGATCTATGAATTTAGGGACACGAAGAAGAATAATTGAACACGATCCTCCTTGCTTGTGCTTTTCCCAAGCTTTTCTTGTGCTCCCAAGCTTTAGCTCCTTTTTGGAAAAAGTTTGGAGAAGATTTGGTGTGATTTGGAATGTTGGAGAAGAAATTAGGGTTTAGGGTTGTGATGGAGAGATGGAGAAGATAAATTATGATAAAATTGGGAGAAATAAAATTATAGAGGGAAAGAGTAGGGGCTGGCCACTATAGCGGGTATTGGGGTTGGTAGTAATTACAAGTTTGCCATTATCCATTCTAATTTAAATTTAAAATCAATGGGAAAGGAATCTATCTAATGGAAATAGAATATAGTTAGTTAGGATCATAATATTCTATCCATGACTAATTATAATTAAACACAAAACCAAAAATAATTATCTTAGTTTAAGTAACATTTATTTAGCATTTAATTTAAGTTAACAAAAATAATCCTAATTTTTTATTTGAATATACGAAGGTTACATATCTACCCTCCTTAAAATATTTTGTCATCGAAATTTAAATATAGCACATACACGGAAAGGAAAAAAAGAAAAGATATCTCAAGGCTTGAAAAGATAGGAGTATTTCTCTCGTATCTCATCATCTCTCTCCCAGGTAGATTCATCCGGAGAGTGACGCCTCCAAGCGACACAAACCCAGAAAATAGTCTGGTTACATAGAACCTTCTCCCTGCGATCCAGAATATCTACGGGCTGCTCTTAGTAACTAAGAATTTGTCCTACCTTAATCTTCGAGTAATCTAGTATATGGCTAGGATATGCCACGTATTATCTCAACTGGGACACGTGGAATATATTGTGCACTCCCTCTAATGTAGGCGGCAAGGTTAGACGGTAGGCTACAATACCAACCTTCTCAAGAATGCCAAAAATTCTAATAAACTTTTGATTGAGCTTCCCGCCTCCACTAAAATGATCGTTTTATGTGTTAGAGAAATCCTCATGAATAACAAATTGCTAATCTAATTCCAAAACAGAACCTTAACATATAATCTACAAGTATTGTCAACCTCAAAAATAAGAAAATTTATACCTTAAACTCTAGTAGTCTCCGGTGGTTATCGGCCCAATGCCTCTGTCTATCTTCCACACAAAGCCTCTCTCTGATCTGCTTGACCTTTTATGCAACATCTACTACCATCTTCGGTCCCAATAAAGCTATTTCGTCAATGCCGTCCCAAGATAACTTATTGCGACATCTTCGACCATACAAAGACTCAAAATAAGATATCTCGATGCTGACATGGTAGCTATTATTGTATGCAAACTTTACCAGATAAAAATGATCCTCCTAGGATCCATCAATATCTAACACACATGCTTGAATCATATCCTCAAGCATCTGAATAGTCATTTCTTACTGTTCATCCGTCTGAGGGTGATAAGCGGTGCTAAACTTGAGTTGGGTACCCAAGCTAGCATGCAATGCGTGCCACTTCTGTCATGTCCTGCAGTACCGAACGTCCTCGCATGGATGTGATACTGCACGAGCCTAAGTTATGCCCAAGTTAGGCGAGCACCTAAATTTGTTGATTTAAAGCTAAGCCACAGAGTCGTATAGATAGTCCCAATGCAGCGAAATAAGAATAAACACAAGTATAAAGTAAAAAAAGTTCTTTATTGATATTGAATAAGTATTACAAGCGGTGGTATGCCGAGATTATAAGTCGTTCAAGCTCTCTCTCTTTCTCAACAATAAAATATGCCAAGCAGCTTACAACTTTGGAAATGATACATAGGCAATATTCGGAGACATTACGTCATGTTTATGTGCTTCAGCTCCTACCACAATGCTCCAAGGCTCCAGAGTTAGCTCAACGCCTTAGCACGCACAAATAAAGACTCCACACCGAACGATGTTCTCCCGCACCCTGTAAGAAATCTAGTGGGTTATTAGTACATGAATGCACTGGTGCGGAGGCTTCTCGCCAGCTTAAGAAAACCAAACACGTATATTTAGTTACATGCACCATCTATTATGTTGTCTTTCTAGTCTTGCCTTAGGATCAGTTTTATGGCATATGATATAAAGTCTAATTTGTGTTGCAGTACGTCGTGCGATATGAATAACATGCACAACTTACCACCTTACCATTCGTATTTCCCTATCCAAGGTAAACCAAGTGAAACCAACATAATTACGAATAAAATAGAGTAAAAGGGTGCACATGCGAACTTAGAGTTACAAATGTGTTCTCGACTAGGGCGTGTTATGCTTAAATAGTACAGACTATCGTGCCTGCATTTTGTGAATATGCATGTGTCGTGCAATCTTTTCTTGGATAATTAACGAGCTATACGTTTATTTTCGTGCATTAGTTACTTGCCTCAATGCAATGACTCGGACTTGGATTATTGCAATCGAGCTGACTTAATCTATATGAAAGGTTATATGCATAGCCATAAAGGACCAAGCTATAGTCTTTGGGTGGTTAGATGCATGAGGTACAAGAATCTCTATATGCCATCTCGCCTGGGATAAAAATAGGGTGCAACACAAAGAACAAGGAATACGGGGATTTTACACCATCTCACCCACCAACCTGCGACTATCAGAAGGTTAGTTGGGTAATCCAAGTATACGATGCCATACCAAGGGCCCGAATACCGATATTACGATGTCTTAAACCAGGTTCGCATCCCAGAGCCATTTTTGTCTCGCAATACCCATTTGATTCCTCCTAGGCCGGTATGATCCTCGTGCCCCGGTGATCGTCTGAGGAATCCAAGCATACCTCGTGCATGAGTTATCCATGACCATGCAAGTCTCTAGTCCTCCAGGTCTCTCGTTAGGTACATGTTCAAATCAGGATCTTGTTCATAAACTTATCTATTCTTCGGGCCGTCAGATTAAGTACAGGTTGATTGTTGCCCCCAGAGATATCAAAATCATATCTTGCTTGACTTGTCATATTGTAGTCCCTTAGTCCGGGAACTGCCTTGGCGACCTAACGGTCCCGAATACTTTCAGGTCTAGACTTGCACGGAACAACTATTCGATAGCCTTTCGACGAAACTAGGTGAATCAAGACATATATCGTATTATCTGATCGTGGCACAAAACTACGTGATAAGCATAAAAATTGTACAGAGACATATACTAAGTCACATGATGAAAACTCTATTCGCACGAATAAATCACATAAGAAAGTTACCATCTTATAGCAGCAAGTTACATTCTATGTTCTATAAAAGAATATAATTTAGAATTATTCCCTTAGCTAGGTGACTTGAATTCATTTATTAGTATGCAAGGGTTATCGCCTAACAATCTAACTTGTACCTTCTATATTTTAGATGAGCAGATAAGAAAAGACAAGTTTATCAGAGCCACCCACCTTAGCGATGAATCACATCGGCCGAGCGAGACTCCGGGCACGCCTTTAAAAAGTCCAAGTCTAAACTTCTGAAGGGCCAAGTCTGAACGCGTTTGCATCAAATGAGTCATCTCAGCGAGGCAAGATGAGACGGGTCATCGCACTTGTACCGTTTGAATCGGCTCTCTGGGGTTGAGCGGACCTGGTCGTTACAACCTCTCCCTTTGAGATATAAATCTGCTATCCCGATCGAAGAATATACTCACAAAAATCTTAGGCAATTTGACGATCTATCGCACATATAACTCGATGAGCTTATCCGTAGACAATCCCACTTTTTAAAAAAAAGTGGACTGATTTGCTCAACCTATCAACGATGACCCAAATCATGTCCTGTAATGACCTACTCCGCTCAGCTCAGAAAGATGAAGCATTGTTGCAAACGACATTCGGACTTAGCATATTCTGCGGTTTGTTCGATCCCGCTCGGCCGAGGTGAGTCCTCGCTAAGGTGGGGGGCTCCAATGAACCTATCTTTGCCTTGCCTTCACACTTAAAATATGGACGACATATGCTAGTCGCTAGGCGAATCACCTGTTGCATACTAATAAAATAAGTAAACCCACCTAGCTAAGGGAATAATTCCACTCTTTTTCTGTTTGTATAGAACATGGAAATAAAACTTAAAATTTTAGTTTGACCCTCGTACCGTTACTTTAGTTTTTGTGCAAGTTAGAATTTATTTATGTTTCAAATAGTCATTGTTGCATGATCAAGTGTAGCACTTCACTTTCATATTTATAATGCTTGTCGCATGGAATATGCCATGAGTTAAGTTAATTTACTTAATATATTTTACTCAGTTGAGGCAGAAAGACTATTAAAATAGTCATTTCGAGCTAAGTAATGAAAACATGAAAAATATCGGGACCATTAGGTCGCTAAGGCAATTCTTGAACTAGGGAACATGAAGACAGTAAAACATAGAAAGAATGGATGGCTCGGGGAGCCTAGTTAAGAAGAAAAGATGAGATTTCAGAGAGTAGTTTGATAGTATAGAAAATAAGAAGTAAGAGATATGCATGGTCATGGACAACTTGTGTACAAGGTTTATGGTTCCTGCGAACGACCGTAGGAGCACTGGTCCCAATTTGACCTAGGCGAAACTCAGATATTTGCTCTGGAAGAGATAGCACATGTAAGTTTAGGAATTGTAATGGGGCTCGCCACCCGCACTGGAAGGAATACCGTTTTACTGCGACTATGTCCAGAATGGCTTCTGGCGCCAGTGACCTCTCATATAGATTTAATTGGCTCACTTGCGGCATTTCGTGTGCGAGTCATTAGACTTGAGGCAAGTAATGGAAGCACGACACTCTGTGTGAAGTTTGTTAATTGTCCAAGAAAAGGATGCACTATACATCATACATTAGAGAATGGATGCACTATACGGTGCACTATATAGTTCAGATAGATTATGTTTGAGACAGAGACACTCTTGTGACACTTTGAATTTCATATGCGTTCTTCCTTTTCATAGTATATATGTATTGGTTAACTTGATCTACTTTGGACATGCAATGATTAATGGTAAGTTGATAAGTTGCATTATGTTACTCATATTTTTGCATGACACTCTACAACACGAACATGCTCTATATCATATGCCATGAAACTAATCCTAAAGAAAGACTTGATAGACAACATAATAGATGGTGCACATAAATTTCTGAACGTGTTGTTTTTGTTTAGTGGGTAAAAAGCCTCCCCACTAGACAATTTAATATACTAATATCCCACTAGATTATGTACGAGATACAAGAGCAGCTCATTCGGTGCAGAGTTTCCTTCGTGCGTGCTAAGATGTGGAGTTTGTTCTGGATCCTTGGAGTATTGCGGCCGGAGTCGAAGCACCATATAAAGAACATAATGTATTGGAACATCATCTATTATCTCATCTCCAAAGTTCTAAGCTATAAACCCCCCCCCCCCAAAAAAAAAAAAAATTCTTTCTATGATAATTTTTTTATCCAACTTCTAAACATAGTGTATGTATAGTTTGTGCATATATATATATATATATATATATATAGTACTATATCTAGGGTATAGTGTACTTAGTTAATTCAATGTGTAACATGTGTTTGATAGTGGTTTAGGTGCACTAGAAATAGTTGCCAAAGCCTTAATACTCATTGTTAGAGACTAAAACTTAATATGTTTAACTCTAGAATCATATTTCATGTATCAGAATAAGAACCAAGTTATGTTAGAGTTTGGATAAAACTTTAGGTTAACTAATTGGCTTATGACCTAGAACTAGTTTTCTTTATTTATACTAAAGCCTTAATTTTATATTCTAGCTTAAGTATAAATGGTAAATAATGTTGTATATATATAAAAACTATAAAATAACTACTAATTATTACATATATAATATAGGCATCCTGGACGGTTCGACTTCAGAGACGGGAGTGGGATCGCAGCTTTACTATTTTGGTATTCCAAGCAAGTATACCTTGCTTTATTTTACTGTTTAAACATTCACTATTATTTTTCATAAGCTTTTATTCTGAATAAAATGTAGTTGTGTGCATGTCACGACCCGCACCCAATGTAGGGGTACGGGTAGTGAACAACGCCCAGCCTACATCGTAACATCGGTGGTAGAACACTGTTTGTGTAAACTATCTATCTAGCAATCAAGATATAATACTGAAATATAAATACTCAATCACAGATCTATAAGATGAAACAAACTCACATATAAGATAAAAGAACTGAAGAGTCACACAATACAGCTCACAAGACAAATAATATCTAATGAGTCATATCAAAAAAATACTAATAACTGAGCTGGAGACAAATTTAGTACAAAAGAGTCTAACTACTGTGCTACGAGTCCTGGGTCATCTGTCTCAGTCGGGATGAGACCCTCCTGAGTCAAGGTCTCTGGATCTAAGTCTACGACGTCCTGAGGCCCATAGTGAGTGGGGTACCACTCCTTAGTGTCATCTAGAAAAAATATATCCAGTCAGGAAAGGAGCAAAGTACATCTCTAACAGCAGTTCTAATAAATAATATAAACTATATAACAATAAATAGAGCAAATATACAAAATGCAGTATAAAGATACAAGAGATATGCAATAAAAGAATACTAGAAATAAATACAAGAATAAGCATTATAAGAATGAACAAGAAATACTACTACTATGTGAGTGAGTACCAGCTTTAACATATGATCGTCTTGAGAACTTGCACAAGGATAATGGCCTGGTTAATCATACTTGCGGTATATGATTAATACTATTAAAGGAATAAGACATGCACAAGGAGGGTATGATAACATATCTACAGTACATACTTTTCGCCCCCGACTGGTATAGTGGATTCAACTATGGTACGTTATGACACATGATTCCACAAGAAGGGCACTACTCTTCTCATGAACCTATGTCTGTATTTGTACAAGAAAAACAAGGAAACAAGGCTTGCACAAGATACACCATAAATACCAAGGAATAACATTTCATAACGAGATCCGGATATACCAATTCGTGTAACCATCGTGTCAAGAAATTAATGATATCTACACTAAATACAAGAGACATAGAGGATATCATGAATGAGAAACTATCAGAGAATGTACTTGCCTATAATTCGGTGAACAATATCAAAGATGTCCGGTATGGTACCTCGAAGACCTAAATATGGAATATTATATCAATATAAGGTTTGGAATAAAAATAAGTTAAACTAGTAAACTTCTAGGTCATAAAGCAATTTCTAAGTCAAAACAGTCAAACTAGGTTAACTCTATGTCAAACTAGTCAAACTTGGTCAAACTAGTTATTTCTAGGTTGTATGAGTCAATTTCTAGGATATTGGGTACATACACTATGTAACTAGGCCATACTAGCTATACTAGGATACTAGGAAATCAACAAGATACCGTATCATAAGATACACAATTTATTAGATATTAAAATATTATAATATATATATATATATATATATATATATATATATATATATATATATATATATATATATATATATATATATATATATACAAGACAAAATATATATCACTCCTAGCTAAACTAATGCTAAGCGGATACCTTGGCTTTGAACCGAAATGCGGTATCATAGCACTTACACTCCCATCTTAATGTGCAAACTTAATACTTTGAGTAAAACCCAATACCTTGATATTACCTTGGTATCACAAGGTAATTCAATATCTAACATATAACTACTACACATACTCCTCACTATACACTAATATGTATTTAAACTTATATCAATACTATACTAAACTATATACTAACATACCCCTTCAGATATTCAATACACGTACCCAAGATATCTTCACTCTCATTACCTTGGTGTAACTCAAAGTAATCTATAAATAATACTAAATAATATAAACTAGTGCTTATGCATATACATATCTCATATATAATATATACTAACTTATTTACAATATATACATAACCTACTAGCTTATCAATATAATCTAGCTAACTTATATATATATATATATATATATATATATATATATATATATATATATATATATATATATATATATATACTAACTTACTAACTTACTAGCTTATCAAATAAGCTAACCGGCTTATTTAAAAACAACTGCTGCTTACTGCTACTGCTGCTTCTGCTTGCCGCTTCTGCTTCTACTTATGACTGCTTCTTCTCAGCTTTTCTACTGCTGCTTTTTATTGCTTTCCTCCCCGCTTTTTATTGCTTTTTTCTCACTGTTTTTCATTGTTTCTTCACTGTTTTCCATTGTTTCTTCTCCCCTCTAGCTCTCTCACACACACATATATATATATATATATATATATATATATATATATATGTAACCTCCGTATTCTGAAATTCTTGCTTAAATATTGTTATTAGGTTAATTTGGGGCTATTAGAATTTTTCACAATTTTTGGTTAATTAAAAACTAGTAATAGTAATTTTTTAGGACTTTTAAGAATTTATTATAGTGACAAACTTAATTAAAAATATCCCAAACTTTTATTTTAGGTTCTAAATAATCAAATATATTTTCTGTAATTTTTCCAGATTTTTATGATTATTTTTAATGTTTATTTTGAGTTATTTAGATTTAAAACGACTTAAATAATATTTTGATAAATGCAAATAAAAAATAAATAATATAAACAAAACATCCAACCAGATTCTGACACATGTCAGCCTATCACTTTTTCATTCAGCGGTGGCTCAGCCAACATATATATATATATATATATATATATATATATATATATATATATATATATATATATATTATAATAACCTTAATTATCCCATTATTTTAGAGAGAGAGATTTGAGGGGGATGTCATCTAGGGTTTCCTTTATTTTCCGGAAACCATTACTCATAGCTCCGGACTCCAAACGGGCTCAGTTTCTTTCATTAGAACTATATTGAGATAGTTTTCTGAATAAGTAAATTATTTCACAAAATTATGAATATTAAATTCTAGAAAATTCTGTTGAGCACAGCATGTCCGAAAATAGACGTGTTTCGGTGTTTTTGAGATTATGGGAGAATCAGGAATCAGAATGACTAACTGTTTAAAGTTTTGGAAAGATAATTTCGAGATTATTGATATATATATTTTTCCCAGGATTTAATACAAAATATTTTGGTGCTGTTAATTTTGTAGAACTTCTAGGTTAGCAATCAACCACCGTTGCACAATATAATTTATGTATGTTCAATAATTTCCAAACAAATTTGAATCAGGATGAGCCATAAATTCTAGCATATTTGTGACATTAAAATCTACAGGAAACCATGCACAAAATTCTAGTTTGCATCGGTTGACTTTTAAAGCAACAGATCACCTAGATTTGTGTGCCATGAGTCTCGAGTGGATAAAATTTAGTTGTTTGGACAAAATTTAGGAATTAACCTAAAAATTAGAATAATAAGATTAAAATAGTATTTAAGAGTAATTATTCTAGAATTAAATAAATTAAAATACAATATCTTTTGATATGGCAATTTCGTAATACATAGGCTATTTGGACTTGGACTTGGATTCCAACCCGTACCAGCAAAGGACCAAAGGCGAGTACATTCTCTGATAGTTTCCATTATTTGATATTTTCTATGATGCATGTTTATAATATTGTTTTACCTAATTTTTGACATGATGGATATACAGATTGGTATTGTATGGATTTATTTTCGTGATATATATATTTTCAGGCCTATTGACTTTTTCTAGACTAATGAATTACTGGACTAATGTATTTTCTGGCCTGTTGACATCTTCTGGACTATTGAGATTATTCGAGTCAGGACTTGGATCCATGAGTACTAGTCGGGCAGTAGAAATACCTAGGAGATGTGTTAACTACCCTTTCCATCCCATGGTCTTTTTGGAGTAATAGCAGCCACACACGACACGTGTGGTTTGCCGGATATTACCCCCTAGCCGTTCACATGTCAACTTGGTATTTCAAAACACTAGTTAGATGCAGTCATTCTAGATTAATCTATACTTGATGATTGTACACTTGCATGACAGGTTTTCTAGTTCATATATCTGTTTGTCTTTACATGCTTCTATGTTCTTCTTTCTTGTCTTTCATTATTTCTTTATTTAACTGTTCCTCTATAATATACCCTATTTCATTATTATATTCTCATCAAGTATTTTATAACTATTTACTGTTCATAGTACTTGTCAATTAACTGGAACTGCTATTAGATTATACTCGTTCCATCATGACTGGGCAAACATTTTTAGGTGACTTGCTATCTTGCTTATTGGATTTTGTTGGAGATCGAGATACTTTTGTCACGACCCGCACCCGGGGTAAGGGTACTAGTCGGAAACAACGCCCAGCCTATGCCGCAGAATCGGCGGTAGAACGCTGTCTAGAAAGTCTATCTAATATAATGAACCACCAAAAGATAGTGTACTCAATCACAGAACTAAGATAGAATGAACACGGATCAGATAAGAATAGAATAGTCATCAACTCATGAGTTTAAAATAATACATCAATGAGTCTGAAGAGTAACAAAAATAAGCTGGAGACAAATCCAGTACAAAAGAATACTATCATACTACAAGCTACACTCCAGGGTCAACTGTCTCAGTTGGGATAAGTCCCTCTTGAGCCAGGGTCTCTGAATCTAAACCCACAACATCCTGGGGTCCATAATAGGTAGGGTACTCCTCAGTGTCATCTAGAAAAATATATCCAGTCAGGAAAGGAGCAGAGTACATCTCTAACAGCAGTTCTAATCCATGATAAAAACTATGTAACGGTAAATAGCTGTGGATAAACAAGATGCACAAAATAGATACAAGAGATATATAGACAATAAGGAAATACTGGAAAGAAATACAATAATGAACAATATGCCAATGAAACAATAATATTAATGACTAAGTGTGTGAGTACTAGCTTAACATGTGATCGGCTTGGGCAAGATACAATGCGGCCTGGCTAATCATACGTGCGGTGCATGATCAATACTATTCGCTTACCAATACTTTATTCAATAGGGATTTGATCAAATATCTATACTAATACTCTCCACCCCCAACTGGTATAATAGATCCAACCACGGTATGCTATGGCACTAGATTCCCCAAGAAGATAGCTAGTCTCCCCGAGAATCGGTGTCTGTACATGTACAAGATAACCAATGAAACAATACTTGCACCATATACACCATATACCAAGGAATAACATCTCATGACGAGATCCGGATATACCAATCCGTGTAACCATAGTGTCGAGAGAAACATGTAAATCTACACTAGATACAACGAACATAGAGGATATCATAAATGAGAAACTATCAGAGAATGTACTCGTCTGAAATCCAAAGAACAGTCTCACAGATGTCTGACTCGGTGCCTCGAAGACCTAGATATGGAATACCACATTAAAATAAGGTCCCGGAAAGAGAACAAGTCAAACTAGTCAACTCCTAGGTCAATAAATAAATTCTAAGTCAAAAGTCAACTATGGTCAACTCTAAAGTCAAACATGGTCAAACCAAGGTCAACCTCACAAGAAATCTATATAAAATAATATGGAAATAAAATACAACAATTTAGGAAATCAAAATTAGATCCCAAATGATACCCACATAAGAATACTAATAATACAAATAATGCATACTCTAATAATGTATATACAAACCCAATAAAATAATATATTATTATTAGTATTATACCTCACAAAAATACCTATATATATACATATATATAAATCAAAATGCATATATATATATAAAACAAATTTAATAACTATATACTTATATATACATACATATAAACTTACAAAATTAAAATACCAAACACATGCACATATTAATGTATATATTTTACATGGCTAGAAGCACACATAAAAATACATTCATTAATATACAAATAATTATATAATAATTATAAATAATATAATTACACATAAATATATTTTATAAAACATTTATGTATAATATATATATATTTAACATAAGTACATATATAATTACATGCAAGAAAGCTACATATTATATTTGTACATCATATTAGCACACACAAAAATATATAGATCTATGCTACAATAATTACTATAATAAATACACAAAATAAATATATAATATCTATATATGTTTACTAATTATAATTGAAGAATTTAAACCATACATAATTAGATCTATTCAAAAATCCACACAATTGGAGAGTATCACACCGTATCCCACTAGATCTAGTATACGCATGTGACACGAGTCCAACACACAACCAATTACACCCCGAAGGATACAAACAAATCACAAATAATATTTATGAATAAATCAAAGTGTCAAAAGTAGATCTATGTGTCCGTGTCAAAATACGACATGTACAAAGCCCCGTGTCGGAGGGAAAACCCCCAAAATGACACGTATCACCAAATAGTTGGGATACGAACCACATGTACAAAATTATGGACACGACACTAGCCCCAAACACATAAGCTCATGTCCAATTGATCTATAGGATCAATTGATACACACAACAAAATATAAATTCGGAATTCCAACAAAATTAACACAAAAAGCACCATAACTTTTTCCATGGGTCTCCTATGAACACAAAACAAAGTCCTATGGGTAGTACATACATATAGGTTGATTTTACATGATTAAAACTCAGATTTAGAAGCTATTTAAATGGAAAAATCTGAATTATACCTATTGGGAGATGGATTCCCAATGAAACCTCCAATTGAGAAGAACTTGCTTCCAAATTATAGATCCTTGCTCCTCTTTGTAGATCCTTGCTTCCTTCTTCTAGATCCTTGCTTCCTCCTTCTCTAATGGTGAATTGGGAAGAATTTGGAATGAATTTGGTAGAGAATGGGAATGGGAATGGAGGAAATTTGGGAGTGAGAAATTCTAGATCTAGATTTGGAATGAGAATGAGAGGAGAGAGAAATTTCCCCCCTCTTTTAATAGGCCGGCCTTGCCCCTCTCCCAAGTAATTGTAAAATGTCCAATGTACCCCTTGGGGCCTCTCATAAAGAAATAATTAAGGAAGGAAGCTTCTAGTCTAATCACTTAATTAATTCAATCCATCTCCTTAACTATGGGCTTTATAAATGGGCCAAATCTAACTATTTAATTCATGTTGGTCCATGGGTCCAAACTACACTAGTTGGGTCCACTAAAATAAGTCCAAAATAATTAAATAACATCCAACAATAATTAAATAATACAACAAAAATTATTTACCATGCACAATATTTATTTAAATAGGAAATTACCAAAATACCCTTTTTCCTAAAATGTGGTAGTGACAAGTCTACCCTCCTTAAAATAATTTCGTCCTCAAAATTTAAAGATGAAAACTACCCCTAGAAAATCACAGAACAGAACTAAAGAATCACAATTAACTAATGAACAGAATATAACAATGAACAGAACATAACTAGAAATAACATACCTCAAGGTACAAACAAATATGGATAACGCTCTCGCATGTCATCCTCTCTCTCCCAGGTAGACTCCCCCGGAGAGTGATGCCTCCATGCGACGCGCACCAAAAGAATAGTCTGGTTCCTCAGCACCTTCTCTCTCCGATCCAGAATCTCAACTGGCTGCTCTGGATAGCTAAGAGTAGGGCCCACCTCTATCTCCGAGTGATCCAATACATGACTAGGATCTGCCACGTATCGTCTTAACTGCGACACATGAAATACGTTGTGCACTCCCTCCAATGCAGGTGGCAAGTCTAGTCTATAAGCAACTGCACCGACCCTCTCTAGAATAGTGAAAGGTCCGATGAATCACGGACTAAGCTTTCCGCCTCCACCGAAGCGAATCGTGCCTCGTATCGGAGAAATCCTCAGAAACACCAAACCACCCACCTAGAACAAAACACCATCTTAAGAACTTAATCTATAACAAATAAGAACAAGCAAAAACAAAATCTAAACTATACCTCGAACTCCAAAGGTCTCCGATGGCTATCGGCCCAATGCCGCTGTCTGTCCTGCGCCACTCGAAGTCTGTCTCTGATCAATTGAACCTTCTCCGTTGCATCCATAACCATCTCTGGCCCAAGCAAAACTCTCTCTCCAACATCGTCCCAAGACAAAGGAGTACGACACCTCCGACCATATAGAGCTTCAAAAGGTGACATCTCTATACTGGCCTGGTAACTGTTGTTGTAAGCAAACTCTACCAAATGGAGATGGTCCTCCCAAGAAACCCCGAAATCTAGTACACAAGTGCGCAACATATCCTCGAGAGTCTGGATAGTCCTCTCTGACTGCCCATCTGTCTGAGGATGATATGTAGTACTGAACTTGAGCTGAGTGCCCAAACTCTCCTGCAAACTCCTCCAGAAATGAGAAGTGAAACGACTATCTCGATCTGAGACTATGCTGACGGGAACTCCGTGTATCCTAACGATCTGCCTCACATACATCTCTGCCAGCTTCTCCGTAGACAAACCCACCTTGAAAGGCAAAAAGTGGGCCGACTTGGTCAATCTATCAACAATGACCCAAATCGCGTCTTTCCCTCCTGGAGATCGTGGAAGTCCGGACACAAAATCCATAGTAATGTGTTCCCACTTCCACTCTGGAATGGGTAATGGCTGAAGTAACCCTCCTGGCCTCTGCCTCTCGGCTTTCACCTGCTGGCACACTAAGCATCTGGATACAAACTGTGCCACTTCCCTCTTCATGCCATACCACCACACACTCTCTCGCATATCCCGATACATCTTGTTAGCACCCTGATGTATGGAATACTGAGAGCGATGCGCTTCCTGCAACACCTCCTCGCGTAACTCCCCACTAGGCACACACAATCTAACTCCATGCCTCAAGGATCCATCCTCTGCAATAGTGAAATCATTCTCCAATCCTGCTCTCACCTGAGCTCTGATACTCCTCAAAGATACATCATCATACTGTGCTCCCTTGATCCTGTCCATCAAATCTGAGTGTATCTGCAATCCCCACATCTGCATAGCACACCCAGGAACAATTACCTCAATGCCCAAGCTCTCCAAGTCCTCCAACAGATATTGATCCTGTGTCAAGAACATAGCTACCGGATACCTGCTCAAAGCATCGGCAACTACATTGGCTTTCCCAGGATGATATTGCAAAGAGATATCAAAATCTTTCATCAATTCCAACCACCGACGCTGCCTCATGTTCAACTCCTTCTGCGTGAAAACGTACTTCAAGCTTTTGTGGTCTGTGAAGATCTCCACACGCTTTCCGTACAAATAATGTTTCCACAACTTCAGGGCGAATATGACAGATGCCAACTCCAAATCATGGGTAGGATAGTTCTTTTCATGAGGACGCAATTGCCTGGATGCATAGGCAATCACTTTCCCATGCTGCTGAAGAACACAACCTAAACCCTTCCCCGATGCATCACTATAAATAGTGAAACCTCCGGACCCTGATGGCAACGTCAAAATAGGAGCAGACGTCAACCTCTTCTTCAACTCCTCAAAAGCAACCTGACAATCCTCCGTCCAAACAAACTCCACATCCTTCCTTGTGAGTCTGGTCATCGGCTCGGCAATCCTCGAAAAATCTTGCACAAACTTCCTGTAATAGCCTGCCAATCCCAAGAAACTCCTGATCTCTGCTACTGAACTCGGAGTCTTCCAAGATTCCACTGCTGAAATCTTCTTCGGATCCACTGAAATACCATCACTAGTCACAACATGCCCCAAGAATTCTACTTTGTCCAAGAAAAACTCATATTTGGACAACTTCCCATACAGCTTCTCCTTCCTCAGCACATCCAACACAATCCTCAAATGCTCTTCATGCTCCTCCGGTGTCCTCGAGTATATGAGTATGTCGTCGATGAACACCACCACGAACTTGTCAAGGTACTGGTGGAACACCTTGTTCATCAAGTTTATAAATACCGCTGGTGCATTAGTCAAACCAAACGGCATCACCATAAACTCGTACTGACCATACCGAGTTCTAAAAGCAGTCTTCGGTATGTCCTCCGGCTTCACCTTCACTTGATGGTAGCCTGATCTCAAATCTATCTTAGAAAATACCTTCGCACCACTCAACTGATCAAACAGATCATCAATCCGTGGCAAATGATACTTATTCTTGATAGTGAGATTATTCAAAGCCCTGTAATCAATGCACATATGCACCGATCCATCCTTCTTCGGTACAAACAATACCGGGGCTCCCCATGGTGAAGAACTCGATCTGATAAACCCCTTATCCTGCAATTCGTCCACCTACTTCTTCAACTCGACCAGCTCGCTATTTTTTACTCTATAGATATGCTGCGAAATTGGTTCTGCACCTGGCACCAAGTCTATAAAAAATTTAACATCTCGATCTGGCGGCAATCCTGGCAATTCCTCAGGAAACATATCCAAGAATTCTGCTATCAACGGATGTGGCAACTCCTTGTCTTCTACCATAGCTCCATAAATAATGCATTCTCCCTGCTTCGCAGCTCCTCTAACAAACTCGAACTCTGGCTCTCCTGGCGGACCAAACAAAACTCTACCTCCTCTACAGTCTATGCTAGCACGGTGCTTACTCAACCAATCCATCCCAAATACAATGTCATAGCTTGGAAGTGGCATTACAAGTAGACACGCACTCAACTCCCGGCCTCCCAGAGTAACTCTCTGATCCTTACAAATATCATTAACCAGGATAATGCCTCCCCCCGTCATGATCTTGCAAGTCCTAAGCAAAGACTCAGCTACCAAACCATGCTTTAGAGCAAAAGAAATAAATACAAAACTATGGGAAGCACCACTATCAAACAAAGCTAAAGCTGGAATGGAATCAAGAAGAATAGAACCTGCGATGACATCTCCTGTGGGTTCCTTCTCTTCGACGGTCATAGCAAACGCTCGTCCCTGCCGAGCACCTCCCTGCTGTTGATTCTGGACAAAATGCTGCTGCTGTGTCAGAAGCGGTCCCCTCAGCTGTGCTGCAGGTGGTCTCGTCTGTGTCCTCGGAGCTGGAGCTGCTCCTTGAACTGCACGACGAGGACACTCCCTCGATTGATGCCCTTCAGTACCATAATACAAACAAACTCCTAGCCTCCTCCTGCAAACTTCCCAGATGTGGCCGGACTTCTTGCAGAAGTTGCATGGGGCCTGCTGTAACTGTCTTTGCTGCTGAGGTGCCTGGTGAAAAGGTGCTCTAGCTGGAGTCTGGTTCTGCTGTGGCTGCTGGAAAGGTCTGGACTGGAAATAAGGACGTTTGGCAGATACTGCACTGCCGTTGGCCTCCAGAAAAGAATTACGGTCTCTCTTGGTCTTCAAACCCCGATCCCGCTCAACCTTGCGTGCCTCCGCAAGTATCTCCGAGTATGTCTCATAAAAAGACGGAATGAGAATCTTCACCTCCCAGTTTAGACCCTCTCAGAAACGAATAGCTCAAACCTCCGGCTCCCTCACCAAGTACTCTGCAAATTGGCTCAACCTACCGAACTCTGCAGCGTATTCCTCCACAGACATGCTTCCCTGAATGAGACTCTCAAATTGTCTCCCAAAGTCAAGCCTGTCTATCCGAGCGAAAAACTTCTTCTTGAAAAGGTCCTTGAATACCTCCCAATATTGTCCCGCGTCAACTAGAACCGGCTCATTCCTGAACCAAGTGCGAGCGACGTCGAACAGTTGAAGTCCTACTGCCTCAACCTTCAGATCTTCAGAAAGACGGGACACCCTCATAAGACGCTCAATGTCCTTGAGCCAATCATCAGCATAGACGATGCCCTCCGTCCCTTTGAAAACCCTAGGCTCCAGTTTCTTGAAGTCCTGAATGTTGCCTGGCCGAAGCTGAGCAACTTGAGGAACAACCTGCTGCTGGATCGGAACTCCTCTCTCAACTACAGCACGAGCAAGCTGATAAGCACTCTTGATGCCCTGCCGTAGAACGTCGGTCTGCCTCTGATGTGCCTCTGACTGAGCCCTCTGTGCCTCGAGCATCTCACAAAACAGTGTAAACATCTGTGACGCCTCTGCTGGCACAGGAGGTGGAGGTGGAAGCCCCTCAGATACAGTTGGCACAGTCCTCTGAGTAGGTGGTGGACCTCCGAAAGCAGCTGACACTCCAATCACCGGAGAAGTGACTGGTGCAAGCCCTTGGGATGTCGCAGACCTCTCAGAAGCTGCTCTCCCCTGCTGTGATCTAGTCTTAGGCGGCATCCTAAGACAAAGCGAAAGAAAGAATCAATATGGCACAAGATGTAAGACATCAAGGAAAGGACAGTTTAAGGGATCAAGTATCAATGTCAAAGGAGATAGTTGAATCAAAAGAATTTTCCTAGATGTGATTGAGTATCTCAGCCTATTCCCTATATCCTATTGCAGGCTCGCAGTAGTACAACTAAGTTGTCGCACAACCATGACATCACATACTTGTGAAGCTAGACCTGCATGGGCCACCACCAAAAACGTGTCACGACCCGCACCTGGGGTAAGGGTACTAGTCGGAAACAACGCCCAGCCAACACCGCAGAATCGGCGGTAGAACGCTGTCTAGAAAGTCTATCTAATATAATGAACCACCAAAAGATAGTGTACTCAATCACAGAACTAAGATAGAATGAACACGGATAAGATAAGAATAGAATAGTCATCAACTCATGAGTTTAAAATAATACATCAATGAGTCTGAAGAGTAACAAAAATAAGCTGGAGACAAATCCAGTACAAAAGAATACTATCATACTACAAGCTACACTCCAGGGTCAACTGTCTCAGTTGGGATAAGTCCCTCTTGAGCCAGGGTCTCCGAATCTAAACCTACAACATCCTGGGGTCCATAATAGGTAGGGTACTCCTCATTGTCATCTGGAAAAATATATCCAGTCAGGAAAGGAGCAGAGTACATCTCTAACAGCAGTTCTAATCCATGATAAAAACTATGTAACAGTAAATAGCTGTGGATAAACAAGATGCACAAAATAGATACAAGAGATATATAGACAATAAGGAAATATTGGAAAGAAATACAATAATGAACAATATGCCAATGAAACAATAATACTAATGACTAAGTGTGTGAGTACTAGCTTAACATGTGATCGGCTTGGGCAAGATACAATGCGGTCTGGCTAATCATACGTGCGGTGCATGATCAACACTATTCGCTTACCAATACTTTATTCAATAGAGATTTGATCACATATCTATACTAATACTCTCCACCCCCAACTGGTATAATAGATCCAACCACGGTATGCTATGGCACTAGATTCCCCAAGAAGATAGCTAGTCTCCCCGAGAATCGGTGTCTGTACATGTACAAGATAACCAATAAAACAATACTTGCACCATATACACCATATACCAAGAAATAACATCTCATGACGAGATCCGGA
The DNA here is from genome assembly GCA_036927795.1 of Iris macrosiphon. Classification (NCBI taxonomy): domain Eukaryota; kingdom Viridiplantae; phylum Streptophyta; class Magnoliopsida; order Asparagales; family Iridaceae; genus Iris; species Iris macrosiphon. The sequence goes on along the minus strand of JAYESA010000019.1, from coordinate 136,501,743 downwards.
TATACCAATCCGTGTAACCATAGTGTCGAGAGAAATATGTAAATCTACACTAGATACAACGAACATAGAGGATATCATAAATGAAAAACTATCAGAGAATGTACTCGTCTGAAATCCAAAGAACAGTCTCACAGATGTCTGACTCGGTGCCTCGAAGACCTAGATATGGAATACCACATTAAAACAAGGTCCCGGAAAGAGAACAAGTCAAACTAGTCAACTCCTAGGTCAATAAATAAATTCTAAGTCAAAAGTCAACTATGGTCAACTCTAAAGTCAAACATGGTCAAACCAAGGTCAACCTCACAAGAAATCTATATAAAATAATATGGAAATAAAATACAACAATTTAGGAAATCAAAATTAGATCCCAAATGATACCCACACAAGAATACTAATAATACAAATAATGCACACTCTAATAATGTATATACAAACCCAATAAAATAATATATTATTATTAGTATTATACCTCACAAAAATACCTATATATATACATATATATAAATCAAAATGCATATATATATATAAAACAAATTTAATAACTATATACTTATATATACATACATATAAACTTACAAAATTAAAATACCAAACACATGCACATATTAATGTATATATTTTACATGGCTAGAAGCACACATAAAAATACATTCATTAATATACAAATAATTATATAATAATTATAAATAATATAATTACACATAAATATATTTTATAAAACATTTATGTATAATATATATATATTTAACATAAGTACATATATAATTACATGCAAGAAAGCTACATATTATATTTGTACATCATATTAGCACACACAAAAATATATAGATCTATGCTATAATAATTACTATAATAAATACACAAAATAAATATATAATATCTATATATATTTACTAATTATAATTAAAAAATTTAAACCATACATAATTAGATCTATTCAAAAATCCACACAATTGGAGAGTATCACACCGTATCCCACTAGATCTAGGATACGCATGTGACACGAGTCCAACACACAACCAATTGCACCCCGAAGGATACAAACAAATTACAAATAATATTTATGAATAAATCAAAGTGTCAAAAGTAGATCTATGTGTCCGTGTCAAAATACGACATGTACAAAGCCCCGTTCGGAGGGAAAACCCCCAAAATAACACGTATCACCAAATAGTTGGGATACGAACCACATGTACCAAATTATGGATACGACACTAGCCCCAAACACATAAGCTCATGTCCAATTAATCTATAGGATTAATTGATACACACAACAAAATGTAAATTCGGAATTCCAACAAAATTAACACAAAAAGCACCATAACTTTCTCCATGGGTCTCCTATGAACACAAAACAAAGTCCTATGGGTAGTACATACATATAGGTTGATTTTACATGATTAAATCTCAGATTTAGAAGCTATTTAAATGGGAAAAATCTGAATTATACCTATTGGAAGATGGATTTCCAATGAAACCTCCAATTGAGAAGAACTTGCTTCCAAATTGTAGATCCTTGCTCCTCTTTATAGATCCTTGCTTCCTTCTTCTAGATCCTTGCTTCCTCCTTCTCTAATGGTGAATTGGGAAGAATTTAGAATAAATTTGGTAGGAAATTGGAATGGAAATGGAGGGAATTTGGGAGTGGAAAATTCTATGTCACTACCACATTCCGAAAACAGGGGTATTTTCGACTTTTTACAATATTTAATATTATGTTATTTATAATTAATTAATTGCATGATAGTGTATTTGATTTAAATAATTTTGTGTGATATGTAATTAATTATATGCAGTGTTAATTATTTTATTTTAGCTAGCAGACTAGACCTAGAAGCCCAGTAGACGAACACCTGTCGGAATTATAGGGTTCTGGATTTTATTATTTTATTTTAGAATTAATATTTGGAGATTGTAATTAATTACTGTATTTTATTTAATATTTTGTGCATTGCCTTTGCTTCGATATTTGGAGCACTATCCAGACTTTTGTCTTCCAACAAATTTCATAATCTTGCCCTAGACTTGCCCGCCTTCCATTCTGCTATTTTTACAACTCATAATTTTGCTCCCTGTACATTATTTCTGGCCGCACAAAAATCGTCGCGGACGTTATTTTTAATTTCCTATTTTGTATCGTTGTGCGTTCCAATCGAAAATTGGAGGCCATCTTGACCTATTTTTCGTGCAACCCAAATTAGGGTAATATTCTGTTCTGAGTCTTCTTCAATATTGGTATTGATGACCTGACCTGATTTTGGCTCCATGTACTCCTAATTAATTGTTGAACCCAACTTGTATTTTATTTTTATTTAAATTGAGGATACCATTTTATCTGATTTTAAAATCCCAATTTAATTCCAGTGCCCTGCAAACTCAGCCCATACCCATCTTACAGCGTCCCCTGACCCTACAAAACATCGGACCCCGAATCGCCCGCCCAATTTTCGTCATTTTATGTGTTTGTACAATTTTCCAAATTTAAGGGGGCCAAATTGCAAATTGGCATTTTGTGGCCTCACCCAATTATTTTAATCAATGAGGGAGCCTATTAATTTTAATTAAGAACCCTCATCCCCCATGAATAATTTTCTCATGTTCAATCCTAGCCATTCATTTGAAATTGACCCATCACAACCCTCCATCACACCCTCTCTCTCCCTATTTAATATATTGTACCCTCAACCCTAATCCCTAGAAACCTAGGTTTTCCCCCACCTCACAAGCCTCCAAAAATTCCTCAAGCCCCTCTCTCATACGTAGGATTTTTCTTCTCTTCTCCTTCTCCTTTCTTCTCATTTCTTTTCTTCTTCTTCTCTTTCCCTTCCTTCTTCTTCCTTATTGAATTCATTTTTTCTTCATTGAAATTAATTTTTCGAATTCAAATAGATAAGGGGGGAATACTGTTTCTCAACTCTCCTATACTGTAGCCGGCCCCTGTACTCAGACCTCCGGCCGGCGAGCGGCCCGGCCTCCAGCCTTCACCCGGCGGCCTGCTGGCTGTAGCCGGCCCCGCTCCGGCGGCCCTCGCGAGTCCCTCCGGCGACTGCTCCGGCGGCTCTCCCTCTTCCGCTGCTCTTCCCCGAGCGTCCGGCCAACCCCCGGTGCTCCGGCTGCTGATTCACCACCACCACCTACACCATTCACCACCACCGACAGCGCTCCGGCGGACGCTGCTCCTCTCCCATCTCCTCCCTCCGGCGGCCGGCCGGCAGCCCCCTTTCACTGTAAGCCCTTTCTCCTCTCCCTCTTTCTTCTATATATATGTGAATATATATCTAAGTGTATATATAACTTAGGTATATGTTAATGTATAGATAACTAATATAAATGTAACTGTATATATATAATAAATAAATGTGTATGTTAACCTGTATATATAATTTAATATATATGTATATATATATTTAATCAATGTATGTAATGTATAGTATTTTAATTAATGCTTAAGATACATGAATATGAATAGCATTTATTTAATTAATATTTAAACGTAATGTATAGTATATATAAAATATATGTATGGATATAATAATTATTTAAATTATGTTAATACATAAATAATGTATTGGTATATAATGAAAAGTGTATAATATAATTGATAAATGTATATACATGTATTTCATTTATCTACTTAGCGTATTTCAAAACATATATAAATTGGTATGTATAGTGTATTATATATATGTATATAATTTGTATGTATATATATTGTAAAGTATTTATATATTTAGTTAATGTGAAATTAGCATATGTATATTATTACTTTATTAATATCTGATTATATGAGCATAGTAGGTAATTAAATAAATTATATAATTAAGTATGTATTTAATTAAGGCAAATGTATATACCACGTATTTGGTATATGTATTATTTTTGGTAAAAATGTATAAATATGTAAATTGTATATTATTTAATTATTAGAAATCAATTGTATAAGTATAGTATATATTTAAATAAATTCTATAATTAAGTTGGTATATATATATATATTTTGTATATATATATATACTTGATATAATTTTAAATGTATATTTTGTACATACATTTAATATATTTATATATATATATGATTGATATATATAAATACGTGTGCTACTATATGTATTTTAAATATATATATACATAGCATATTTTCAATATATATTTAATTGGTATATTCATCTGTATATAGTATTATATAATTTAATTGGTATAAATTAGTATATAAAAATAATAGTATACGTACTATTTTTTGGTGTATATACATAGATCTTTATTGTTCAATTGACATAGATATATATGTGTAGGTATATTTTTGTATAAACCCTTAGTACGTTTTTATAATATATACATGTATACTTTGTAGTTGTATTTAATTGGAGATATGGTTGTATGTACATACAGGTATTAGTTTTATTTAAAGTATATATATATTTTACTTATATCTATTATTATTAATTAAGGGATATTAAGATATAGTTGGCCTATCTAGTAGATGACCCCTACCGTACCTAGCGTAGCCCTAAGGCCAGTGTATTTCTATTGTGTGTTAGGATAGCTTCTGATACAAATGTCATATTGTGTTATGTTTATAGGACTGTTGGGTTACCCAGGGGATACTCTGGAACAGGACATCCATAAATACCAGCTAAGGACCGAGGCAAGTACATTATCTGATAATTTCTAATTCTTGATAATTGCTATAAGTTCAATGATCTTGAAATGTTACAACTGAATCTTTGACACTGTGCTACACGGACTAGTATAGCTTGGATCTGCAGTCATGAGATGTTACCTTGATTATCGTATTGACATTGTACACGACATGTATATTTAGACATCGTACATGATAGACTTGACTTGCTCGTGTATCGTGACGTGTCATGGTTGGATCCACAGTACTAGTTGGGGACGGGGAAGTAGTTAGTAAGAAATGTGATCATAACCTCTTATTGTAGTATAGAAATTGTAAGTGTTAATCATGCTCTTCACCCATGATTAGCCAGGCCCTGTAGCTATCGTACATGTTCCCAAGCCGATCACATTTTGAAACTACTATTTCAAATACTTAGAATAGATTACATTTTTCCCTGTTTAAATCATATACTACATCACCCGTATATGATACTGTTCCTTGTTCTTTTATTTCCATACATGCACTGACTATATCATATTGCCTATTGCCTGTCTCCTTACATTGCCTGTTTCTCTTAAATTGTCATTGCATTTATTTCACTGTCTTCTCAGTAGCTAGCATGACATGTTTTATTGTATTATAGACATTATCAATTAATGGAACTGTTATTTGAGAGTGTTGCTTTGCTCCTTCCTGACTGGAAATATTTTTCCAGACTATGCCTTAGAGGACCGCTGTCCGACACTTTATGGACCATATGGTGAGTAGCTGCAGACTTGGTAGTAGTTGTGATTCCAGGAGGTCTAGTCAGAAGTGCTATTTTTAGTTAGTGCTTTAATTAGACTATTTGGTACCGGATTTGTCTCCGGCATTGTTGATGATTCTTGGATATTGTTAAGTTATTTTCTTGTGGACTTGTGTTGTGTTTAATTTTAGTTTATTATTCGAAATCTTATCGTGCTGTAATCCTGTGATTGAGTATGTGTTCATCTTATTTGTGTCATCCGTGCCTCCTAATGGAGATTGGATGCTTGCGTGACATTAGTTAGATAGTATCAAGACCTTGACAGCGTTCTACCGCCGATGCTGCGGCGTAGGCTGGACGTACCCACGCACTCGTGCCCCTAAACCGGGTGCGGGTCGTGACATTCTAGATCTAGATTTGGAATGAGAATGAGAGGAGAGAGAAATTTCCTCCCTCTTTTAATAGGCCGGCCTTGCCCCTCTCCCAAGCAATTATAAAATATCCAATGTACCCCTTGGGGCCTCTCATGAAAAAATAATTAAGGAAGGAAGCTTCTAGTCTAATCACTTAATTAATTCAATCCATCTCCTTAACTATGGGCTTTCTAAATGGGCCAAATCTAACTATTTAATTCATGTTGGTCCATGGGTCCAAACTTCACTAGTTGGGTCCACTAAAATAAGTCCAAAATAATTAAATAACATCCAACAATAATTAAATAATACAACAAAAATTATTTACCATGCACAATATTTATTTAAATAGGAAATTACCAAAATACCCTTTTTCCTAAAATGTGGTAGTGACAGCTTTTGGAGGCCAATATTAGAATTTAGATAGTTTATTAACTTCTTTGGATTTGATGTTTAGCGTGTTTGTTCCCGAGTTATGATTTAATTATAAATTAAGAATCTTGTAAAATTATGTAAATCTTATGAATGAGCAATAGATTTGAATTTGTAATTAAATATTATCTATTTGGACTGATGAACCATTGTTATCATAGACAGCGTACTACCGTCGATGCTGCGACGTAGGCTAGGCTTGGCCACGTACTCGTATCCTAAAAACGGGTATGGGTTGTGACAAGTTTTTAGTGGTGGCCCATACAGGTCCGTCTTTGCATCAAGTACGATGTCATGGTTAGTACTTTAACTTAGTAGTACTAGCTGTGAGCCTGCGACTAGGAGATGCACATTCACAATTAGGATTGATTTGAATTTAGGAGAATGGCTAGGACTAGGTATACAATTGGAATGCCTTATTTTAATTTTATTTCTTGGATAGTTAAGGTGTTACATAGGCTACGTGATTAAAATAGATATACATGTTGAACTTTTAGGTAACTCTAGTAGATGAACTTGAGAAAATTAAGTGTTATATAGTATGGTATTTTGATAAGTAAGAGTGACCAAATGTGGGAGTAGAATTCTCGATTGACGAATTATTTATTTGGGGTTAATCAATTGTTGAAGCTAAGAATTATTACTATTATTCTGTGCTCTGAGATTTAAATTTCTATCTAGTTTGATGATTATAATTTTTTTACTAAAATAAGGTTAAATTCTTGTTTTAGAAAAAATAGTTTTAAATTAAATGATGATAAAGACAAGAAGTTGGAGATTTATTGAATTTTACATTTTCGAAGATTGATATAGTGGATTTAAGTTTAAGTTTGGAGATTTTAAATTTTGAATATTTGATTTAAAATTTCAGAGTATTAGTTATTTAATTTATGATTTTAAGAAATTCCAAAGGATTAACATTAGAGCTATTGGACTATAAGATGTGGATTTAAATTTATAATTTGAAGATTGAAAATAAATTTCAAGTTTTAAGAATTTTTGAGGAGTTGAGATTTTATGTATTTAAAATTTTTGAGGATTCAAATTCAATTAAATAAACATAGTCAAAGCTATAAAGATTTTTGGAAGTGATTAAAATTTTATTTCAATATTTGAATATTTGACTTTTGATATAGTATATACATTTATTTTAATTGTTCGAGAAGTTAAATTTTGAGGATAAAATTTTATGGTGGGTAGAAGTTGTCATATTTGATTAATGAAGAAAATAATAAATTGAGGATAATATTGAATTTTTTTTTTGAAATTGAGGATAATGTTGAAAGTTTTTAAAATTTAGGATAATCTCGAAAGTTTTGAGATATAATTCAAGGAACTCAAGGATAATATTGAAAATTTTGAGTGTTAGGAGTTCAATATAATATTGCGATTTAGTTTATGGGTTGAGTTAGACCAAAAGAATAAAAATACAAAGATTGATTTTATAACTTGTTGAATTCGACTTTTAAGGAATTAATTTGAATTCAAAATTTAAATTTGTTCGAGGGATAAGATTGATGGAGTAGATTTCGAATTCAAATTTTGAGGATGAGACTTTAAACTTTTTTTAATTTTATTTCATGAAATATAAATTATTAGGATTTACTTTGAATATTGGAATTAAATTTCTAGGATTGAATCATTAATCGATATTTACGCAGGTCAAGCTTCACAAGTTGTGCGATGTCGTGGTAGTGCGACGACTTAGTTGTACTACCGCTAGCCTGCGATAGGATATAGGACATAGGACCCTAGGATGAGAGAGGGATACTCAATCATAAATTTTTGAGAGATTCCTGGGACGACCCTTGAGAATCTTATTATAAATTCTAATTCAAATATTTTCCCTTATTTTCTTCCGTTCTCACTTGTTGTTATTGAATCTGATTCTTGGTGATCGGTTGTTAAATTTAATTTTTTATGTCATTATTGAGTTTGATTTCATATCGAGATAAATTTTACGGACTAAATTACGGTATCATCTGATGACATATGTTGATGAGGACAGTGAGAAAGGTGAAACGTCTGCTTTGGTTATGGAGCCTAGAGTTTATCGCAGCCATATTAGCTGTTGTGGCGGAAACGTAGGAACCTGACTTCGGATGTACATATCTTAGTTATGAAATTTAGAGTTCTCGCAGCTATACAGGTTGGCGTGGTAAGGATTCTAGATTACATGATTATAGAGTTGCATACCTTAGTTATGGAACCTACCGTTTATCGCAGCTATGCTTACTAGCGTGGCGAGGATTCTGAGTGTCATGATTTTGGACAGACGTGTATGATTATCAAGTTGTATCTTAAATTGGTTCTTAAGTATCTTCTCAATACTTATCCACTCCTATTACTGTAGGATTTGTTCCATCATTCTATAGCTTAGAAGTAGAGCCTTGACGTGAGTAGATATGAGTGTACCAGTATATGACTAATGATAGATATATCACCTGATATTAAGGCCAGTGATGTGTTGGGAGCAATAAGTGAAAGAAGTGTCTAGAAATTGTGTGTAGGATGCACAGTGGGTGTTGAGTGTTAGTGTGGAAGTTCATAAAAGTGGAAGCCTGAGTATTAGAAATTCTAATGGAGTGTGATGGGTTGAGAAATATCAAGATTGGTCATAGAAGATATATAGTGTATCACTGATTAGTGTATCAGTCTGTAAAAGATTTAAAGGAAAATACTTATACATCAATCGAGATATGGAACCATATGCCTTCCTTTGAGAGTGAAGTAAAACATGTGTATTATAGAAAGTGCAAGTGATCATGAGTTCTAGTGAGTGTGATGAGGTGATCTAATGATGAAGCTAGTGTCCTAGAATATTAAGGGCATATGTTGTGTAGTAAGAAAGCTAGGGTTACTATATCAAGAGTGCTAGTGTTTCTATATCAGAGATTAGTTGAGTAATGTGCTAGTAACAGTAAGTACCTTGTGTGATAATATTAGATTGGTGTATCAGTTAATATGGATAGAAAATCATTTGGAAGTAATAGTACAAGTAATCCTAATAGTAGTGAGGACAAAACAAATTATGGCTATGGGGACAAATTAAATTATTGTGAGAAATGACTACAATATGATATTCCAATTTTAAGGGCAAAATTAAATTATGTCTTTTTAAACTTCAAGATTGGATTTAATTTTAAAGTTTGGATATGAGATTAAATTTGAAGAATTTAATTAATAAATTTTTGAAGACAGTTATAAATGAGATTTAAATTTTAAGAAAATAATGTTAGATTGTATTTAAGAGTTATGACTTGTGAATCTGATTTAAGAGAGAAATGCTATTGAATTTTAAATTTTGAAGATCAATTCAAATTTTGAATATTTACTTTAAAATTTTAAGTTGTGAGGATGAAGTTAATTTTTAAGGACTTTGTTAAATAACAATAGTGGTTTGATTTCATGATTATAGTAGTGGTTTGACTTCATGATTATAATGCTTAAATTTTGATGGTGGAAGAAATTTTTTTTATTAAGGATTTTAAATTTTGGGAATAAACATTAATTTAAATAAAGTGTTGAGAATTTAATATGGCAGAATTGATAATTTTATTAAATAACAGATTTTTATGAAGATTATGATATGATTGAATTTGTCATTAAATTTTGAGAAATTTAAGAAGATTATTATTATATTTATTTTACTACAAGATATAAATTTAAAATTTATATTATGAATGTTGCATTTGAAGATTTTGTAAGTTTTATATTGTTTGAGCATTGTATGAAAAAAAAGAATCGATGAGTGAGATCATTAATGGATTAGTGTTTGATTCAAATTTTTTGGATGAGATTTTTAAATTTTATAAATGTGCATTGACTGAATTTAAATTAGAGGATTGTATATTAATTTTTTGAGTATTTAGTTATTAACTTAATATTTTGGAGGAGATTTTGATAAAAATGAAATTTAATTTTAATTTTGAAGAATTTCAAAAATATGATGTTTTTAGAAATTTAAATTTTTTTTGTAAAATTATAATATGGATTTACTTCATGATTATATGGTTTATTGAATTTGAATTCTGATGGTCAAGAAAATAATAATAATTAAGAATTTTAAATTTTGAGGAAGAATTTTTTTAGGTGGGTAGACTTGTAACCTCCGTATCCTGAAATTCTTACTTAAATGTTATTATTAGGTTAATTTGGGGCTATTAAAATTTTTCTACAAATTTTGGTTAATTAAAAACTAGTAACAGTAATTTTCTAGGACTTTCAAGAATTTATTTAGTGAAAAAGATAATTAAAAATGTCCCAAACTTTTATTTTAGGTTCTAAATAATCAAATATATTTTCTGTAATTTTTCCAGGTTTTTATGATTATTTTTAATGTTTATTTTGAGTTATTTAGATTTAAAATGAATTAAATAATATTTTGATAAAGGCAAATCAAAAACAAATAATATAAACAAAATCATCCAACCAGATTCTGACACGTGTCAGCCTATCACTTTTCATTTAGCAGCGGCTCAGCCAACATAAACACACACACACACACACACACACACACACACACACACACACACACACACACACACATATATATATATATATATATATATATATATATATATATATATATATATATATATATATATATATATATATATATATATAATAACCTTAATTATCCATTATTTTAGAGAGAGAGAGATTTGAGGGGATGTCATCTAGGGTTTCCTTCATTTTCCAGAAGCCATTACTCATAGCTCCGGACTCCAAACATGGCTCAGTTTCTTGCGTTAGAACTGTATTGAGGTTTATTTTCTGAATATGTAAATTGTTTCATGAAATTCTGAATATTAAATTCTAGAAAATTCTTATAGCACAGTATGTCCAAAAATAGACGTGTCTCGGTATTTTCCCAATTTCGGGAGAACCAGAATCAGAATGACTAACCGTTTAAAGTTTCGAAAAGATAATGTCAAGATCATTGATATTTTATTTCCAGTATTTAATATAAAATATTTATGTGCTGTTAATTCTGTAGAACTTCTAGGTTAGCAATCAACCACCGTTGCACAATATGATTTATGTATGTGCAATAATTTTCAAATGAATTTGAATCTGGATAAGCCACAAATTCTAGCATATTTATGCTGCTAAAATCTACAGAAAATAATGCACAAAATTCGAGTTTGCATCGGTTGACTTTTAGATCAACAGATCGCCTCGATTTGCGTGCCATGAGTCTCGAGTGGATAAAATTCAGTTGTTTGGAAAAAGTTTAGGAATTAACCTAAAAATTAGAATAATAAGATTAAAATAGAATTTTAGAGTAATTATTCTAAAATTAAATAAATTAAAATAAAATATCTTTTGACATGATAATTTCGTAATACATAGGCTATTTGGACTTGGATTTGGATTCCGACCCGTACCAACAAAGGACCACAGGCAAGTACATTCTCTGATAGTTTTATTATTTGATATTTTCTATGATATAAGTTTATAGTATTGTTTTACCTGATTTCTGACATGATGGATACACGGATTGGTATTGTATGGATTTATTTTCGTGAGATATGTATTTTCAGGCCTATTGACTTTTTCTGGACTAATGAATTACTGGACTAATATATTTTCTGGCATGTTGACATCTTCTAGACTATTAAGATTATTCATGTCTAGACTTGGATCCATGAGTACTAGTCGGGTGGAAGAATTACCTAGGAGACGTGTGAACTACCCTTTCCATCCAATGGTCTTTCTGGAATAATAGCAGCCACACACGACACGTGTGGTTTGCCGGATATTACCCCTAGTCGTTCACATGTCAACTTGGTATTTTAAAATACTAGTTAGATGCAGTCATTCTGGATTGTACACTTGCTGATTGTACACTTGTATGGCAGGTTTTCTAGTTCATATATCTGTCTGTCTTTAGATGCTTCTATGTTCTTCTTTCTTGTCTTTTATTATTTCTTTATTTAACTGTTCCTCTATGATGTACCATATTCTATTATTTTATTCTCATCAAGTATTTCATAACTATTTACTATTTAAAGTACTTGTTAATTAATTAGAACTGCTATTGGATTGTACTTGTTCCATCCTGACTTGGTAAATATTTTTAGGTGACTTGCTATCTTGCTTATTGGATTTTGTTGGAGATCGAGATGCTTTTGGAGGCCAATATTAGAATTTAGATGTTTAGCAACTTCTTTGGATTTGATGTTTAGCGGGTTTGTTCCTGAGTTATGATTTAATTATAAATTAAGAATCTTGTAAAATTATGTAAATCTTGTGAATGAGAAATAGATTTGAATTTGTGATTAAATATTATCTATTTGGATTGATGGACCATTGTTATCATAGACAGCGTACTACCGTCGATGCTGCGGCGTAGGCTAGGCTTGGCCACGTACTCATATTCTAAAAGCGGGTGCGGGTCATGACAATATATAATATTATTATACATATATATTCATATAACCATACTAGAGATGCAAATGAACTCCTACTCTCCCATGATCACCAACACATCAACAAGAATTATAGATCATACATATATATATATATATATATATATATATATATATATATATATATATATATATATCACTTAATAATTATAATTATAATATTATAATATCTATATCCAAGGCAATTGAATTAAAATATAATAAAATAAACACATAAAGTGCACCGCACCCGTATCACACTAAATCTATGATACGCTTGCGATACGGCTCCACCACACAACCAAACATTTTCTAAAGGACACAAGCAAGTCTAAAATCATAATTATGAACAATACGAAGAGCTATCTACTCAACTATGTGTCCGTGTCAAAATATGACATGCTCAAACCCCTGTATCGGAGGAAAACTCCCAAATCAACCAGTATCTCCAAATTATCGGGATACGGACTACACATATCCAATTATGGATACGAAACTAGCCATACACAACCAAACATATGTTAATTTGGTCTAAATGACCTATTGACAAACACAAGATGTGTCGATCTCGGAATTCCCCTAAAATTGATACAAAATACCACATAACTTTCTTCATAGTCCTCCTATGAAGCTAATTCTAATTCCTTTGGTAGCCTTAGTATATGGGGTGGTTCCTAATGATTAAAATACAGATTTAGAGTCTAATTAGAGTAGAAAAACTAAATTATATCTATTGGGAGATGGATTCCCAATAAAACTTTCAAATTTAGTGAAAAGAGCCTTCAACTTGTAGATTCTTGCTTCTCTTTGTAGATCCTTGCTTTCTCCTTATCGATCCTTGCTTTCTCCTTGTTCTAATGGCCTCTAATAATGATTAGGTAAGGAATTGAGAATAAATTTGTATAAAATTTGATGTAGGAATGAAGAACTTTGGAAGAGAAAATTCTAGATCTAGATTTAAAATAAAACATGAAGAGAGAATTTTCCTCCACTCTAATACTAGGCCGGCCCCTTCCCTCTTCCCTAAGCTACTATAAAATGTCTAAAATATCCCTTGGGACTTGTTATGAAGAAATAATTAAAAAGGGAAGGTTCTAGTCTAATTGGTTTAACTTAATTAATTATCCTCCTAATGATTGGGCTTCTTATTGGGATCAATCTATCTAGACTTAAATGTTGATTTATGGATTTAATCTAAACTAGTTTGGTCCACTAACACAAGTCTAAAATAATATACAAACATCTAATAATAAATAATACAATAAATAAATTTATAATATGCATAATATTTAATTAATTATGAAATAACCAAAATATTATTTCCTAGAAAATATGGTAGTGACAAGTCTACCCCCCTTAAAATAATTTTATCCCCGAAATTCAAAGACGAAACTACCCCCAGAAAACAAAACAGAACAGAATCAGGAAAGAATATACCTCAGGCACAAACAAATATGGGTAACGCTCTCGCATTTTATCCTCTCTCCCAGGTAGACTCACCCGGAGAGTGATGCCTCCATGCGACGCATACCAAGGGAATAGTCTGGTTCCTCATCACCTTCTTCCTTTGATCCAGAATCTTAACTCGCTGCTCTAGATAGTTAAGAGTAGGGCCCACCTCTATCTCCGAGTGATCCAACACGTGACTAGGATCCGCCACATACCGTCTCAACTGTGACACGTAAAATACGTTATGCACTCCCTCTAATGCAGGTGGCAAGTCTATTCTGTAAGCAACTACACCGACCCTCTCAAGAATACTGAAAGGTCCGATGAATCGCGGACTAAGCTTCCAGCCTCCACCAAAATAAATTGTGCCGCATGTAAGAAAAATCCTCAGAAATACCAAACCACCCACCTAGAACAAAACACAACCTTAAGAACTTAATCTATAAAAAATAACCAATATCAAGAACAAAACAAAAATCTAAACTATACCTCAAACTCCAAAGGTCTCCAGTGGCTATCGGTCCAATGCTGCTGTTTATCCTGCGCCATCCGAAATCTGTCTCTGCTCAACTTAACCTTCTTCGCTGCATCCACAACCATCTCTAGCCCTAGAAAAACTCTCTCTCCAACATCATCCCATGACAAGGGAGTACGACATCTCCGACCGTACAGAGCCTCAAATGGTGACATCTCTATACTAGACTGGTAGCTGTTGTTGTAAGCAAACTCTACCAAATAGAGATTGTCCTCCCAAGATCCTCCAAAATCTAGTACATAGGTGCGTAGTATATCGAGAGTCTGAATAGTCCTCTCTGACTGCCCATCTATCTGGGGGTGATATGCAATACTGAACTTGAGCTGGGTGCCCAAACTCGTCTATAAACTCCTCCAGAAATAAGAAGTGAAATGACTATCCTGATCTGAGACTATGCTAACAGGAACCCCATATATCCTGATGATTTACTTTATATACATCTCTGCCAGATTCTCCGTAGACAAACCCACCTTGAAAGGCAAAAAGTGGGCTGACTTAGTCAACCTGTCAACGATGACCCAAATCGCATCTTTCTCACCTGGAGATCGTAGAAGTTCGGACACAAAATCCATAGTAATATGCTCCCACTTTAACTCTGGAATGGGTAATGGATGAAGTAAACCACCTGGCCTCTGTCTCTCGACTTTCACCTGCTGGCACGCTAAGCATCTGGATACAAACTGTGCAACTTCCCTTTTCATACCATCACACACTCTTTCGTATATCCCGATACATCTTGTTGGCACCTGGATGTGGAATACTGAGAGTGTTGTGCTTCTTGCAATACCTCCTCATGCATTTTCTCACTAGGCACACATAATCTAGCACCATGCCACAAAGAATCATCCTCAGCAATGGTAAAATTATCCTCCAATCCTGCTCTCACCTGAGCTCTGATGCTCCTTAGAGATACATCCTCATACTGGGCTGCTTTGATCCTTTCTATCAACTCTCAATATATATGCAACCCCCATATCTGTATAGAAAAACCAGGAACTGTCACCTCAATGCCCAAGCTCTCCAAGTCCTCAAACAAATACCGATCCTACGTCAACAACATAGCTAGTAGATACTTGCTCAAGGCATCAACAACTACATTGGATTTTCCAGGATGATACTGAAAATATATGTCAAAATCCTTCATCAGTTCTAGCCACCGATGCTGCGTCATGTTCAACTCCTTCTGAGTGAAAACGTACTTCAAGCTATTGTGGTCTGTGAAGATCTTCATTCGCTCTTCGTACAAATAGTATTTTTACAACTTCAAGGCAAATATGACTGCTGTCGACTCCAAATCATGGGAATGATAGTTCTTCTCACGAGGACATAATTGCCTGGATGCATAGGTAATCACTTTCTCATTCTGCTGAAGAACACAACCCAAACCTTTTCCCGATGCATCACTATAAATAGTGAAGCCTCCAGACCCTGAAGGCAATGTCAAAATAGGAGCAGGAGTCAATCTTATCTTTAATTCCTCAAAAGCAACCTGGAACTCCTCTGTCCAAACAAACTTCGAGTCCTTCCTGGTGAGTCTAGTCATCGGCTCGGCAATCCTCAAAAAATCTTGCACAAACTTCCTGTAGTAGCCTGCTAGACCCAAGAAACTTCTAATCTCTGCCACTGAACTTGTGGTCTTCCATGACTCCACTGCTGCAATCTTCTTTTAATCTACTAAAATTCTATCACCAGTCACAACATGTCCTAAGAACTCCACCTTGTCCAGGAATAACTCATACTTGGACAGCTTTCCATACAACTTCTCCTTCCTCAATACATCCAACATAATCTGCAAATGCTCCTCGTGCTCCTCCAGTGTCTTCGAGTATATAAGTATGTCATCGATGAACACCACCACAAACTTGTCAAGGTACTGGTGAAAAATATTGTTCATCAAATTCATAAATACCACCGGGGCATTAGTCAACCCAAACGGCATTACCAAGAAATCATACTGGCCATACCGAGTCCTAAAAGCAGTCTTTAGAATGTCCTTCGGCTTCACTTTCACCTGGTAGTAGCCTGATCTCAAGTCTATCTTGGAAAATACCTTGGCGCCACTTAACTGATCGAACAGGTCATCAATTCATAGCAACGGGTATTTATTCTTGATAGTGAGATTATTCAATACCCTGTAATCGATGTACATACGTACCGATCCATCCTTCTTTGGTACAAAACATTACCGGGGCTCCCCACGGTGAAGAACTAGATCTGATAAATCCCTTATCCTATAATTCATCCACTTGCTTCTTCAGCTCGACCAACTCATTGTTGTTCACTCTATAGATATGCTGTGAAATTAGTTCTGCACCTGGCACGAAGTCTATAGACAATTCAACATCTTGATCTGGCGACAATCCTGGCAATTCCTCAGGAAACACATCCAAGAAGTCTTCTATCAAAGGATGCGACAACTCCTTGTCTTCCACTATAGCTCTACAGATAATGCCTTCTCTCTGCTCTGCAGCTCCTCTAGTAAACTCAAACTCTGGCTCTCCTGGCAGACTAAACAAAACTCTGCCTCCTCTACAATCTATACTAGCATGGTGCCTACTCAACCAATCCATTCCGAGTATAATATCATAGCTCAAAAGTGGCATTACAAGTAGACATGCACTCAGCTCCTGGCTTTCCAGAGTAACTCTCCGATCCTTGCAAATATCACTAACCAGGATAATGTCACCCCCGGTCATGATCTTGCAAGTCCTAAGCAAAGACTCAGCTACCAAATGATGCTTCAGAGCAAAAGAAACAGAACAAAACTATGTGAAGCACCACTATCAAGTAAAGCTAAAGCTGGAATGGAATCAAGAAGAACAGAACCTGCGATGACATCTCCGTTGGGCTCGACCTCCTCGACCGTCATAGCAAATTCTTGTCCCTGACGTGCACCTCCCTGATGCTGGTGTTGGGCATAACGCTGCTGCTGGATCGGAAGTGGCGATCCCCTCTGTTGTACTACAGGTGGCCTTGCCTGTGTCTTCGGAGCTGGAGCTGCTCCATGAACTACACGACGAGGGTTGGAAGGACAATCTCTCAGCTGATGCCCCTCGACACCATAATACAAATAAACTCCCAACCTCTTCCTGCAAACTTCCTAGATATGGCCGGGCTTCTTTCAGTAGTGGCAGAAAGCTTGTTGTGACTGTCTCTGCTGCTGCAGTGCCTGGTAAAACGGTGCCCTAGCTGGAGTCTGGTGCTGCTGCGGCTGTTGAAAAGGCCTGAACTAGAAATAAGGATGCTTAGCAGTCACTGTGCTGCTATTAGTCCCTAAAAAAGAATCGCGATCTCTCTTGAATTTTAAGCCCAACTCCCGCTCAACCTTGCGTGCCTCCGCAAGTATCACTACCAGAATAAGCGGAATTAGCAACATTTTTTAGCGACATCAACGTAAAACATCACTAATATTAAATATATGAGCGACTCCAAGTAAAAATGTTTCTAGACGTCGCTAATTGGCAAAATATATCAACGTTTAGCGACTGTAATTCAGTTTTTAAAAGATTAGTCGCTATAAGTTCATTTAAGGTCGCTAAACATCGCTAATATATTTTATTTAGCGACGTTTAGCGACGTACTTAGCGACGTATCTCTTTTAGACATTTAGCGACGTTATTAGTGACGTCACAGACGTCTCTAAGTTAGCGACGTTATTTTTTGCGTTACTAAAACGTCGCTAAATAATTTTTATTTAGGGCTGATTCCCCCCATTTCCTTCAATCTCTCCCTCTCCTAAATTTAAACCCCCCTCCCTCCGGCTGCTCCTTCCTCCGGCTCCCCTCCTCTCTCCGGCGACTAGCTTCCTCCCTCCCGGTGACTCCCCTCCGGCTGCGTCCTCTCCCTCCGACTCCCCTCCTCCCTCCGGCTCCCCTCCTCCCTCCGACTTTCCCCCTCCGGCCGCGTCCTCCCCCCTCCGCCGTCAGCTCCTCCTTCCTCCGGCTCCCCACCTCCCTCCGGGATCCTTCCTCTGGCTCCCCTCCTCGGTGAGCTCCTCTCTCTGTCTTCTTTCTCTGTCTCTCTCTCTCTAACATGATACAACATGACACGACACTATATGACACACACTAACTGTCATGCCCCAGTCCCAAAAGTACGTAGGACTAGGACACGTAAGCCTGCAAGCCGCATGGATATGGCAACTCTAATATATGGAAACCAAATCCTTACGTACGCTATAATATGAATATTAAATCCACAAGTGGTATAAAATATATCACCAGTCACAGGATATGATCTAAATCTCATCCACAGAAAATCAAATATAAATAAATAACCAGTATCTATGAAACTAGATCTCAATAAGAAGTATCTAAGGATGATAGTTGGATGGAAACAAATCCACTACCAACTCGAATATAAGAGCAAATATAATATGAGTACAACACAATAAACACAATATAAGAATACCAACTATCCATCACGGCTCGAATAGAAGACATCCTCGAAAATATAAGTAACCATCCGAATCTGCGCTCCTGCGAATACTTAAGAACAGATACACCTGGAAGGGGACCAGGTCCTTAGAGGGACATAACAAGATACTTAAACACATGCCAATAAAGTACTGAAATAAATATCCAAAGGGGTCGCCTAACCGTCTAAGTGATTGCAGTTAAGAACAACTTTCCCCACAAGTGAGCTATCTGGCTGAAAACTGGGATTTGGCATAATTCCCTTTTGGGGATCCAGGGGCCTAAAAAGGCACGACATCTTTTGAACACCGGAGGCCCGCCTGATAATAATATAATATATAGTGGTCATCACCGCCCGTATCTCCAGCGGAGAATCCTGTCGCACAATAGAAAAAGTGTAAAGGAGCTCAAATGCGGTACTTGTTGTTCTTCCCACCCCATGCTCTAAGCATGTCACATCCATGACACAATTTGGTTCATAGCCTATTCTTAGTACCCTAGCCCAATCCTGCAACCAAACAAGGACAAGGATGGGACCACCGTACTACAATAGGCTATGTCCCTAGACCTCTAATAACTGCTAAGTCCACTAGCATGCAAAGTTTCTAACAACACTTATTCTTAACGCACGGCCCACACGTACAGAAGGCCAAACCTGCATGCAAGTCCGTGATCTACATGAGACTCACAACTCGTGTAACAACTGTGTCATGGCCAATGAACCTAATGATGCTACATGATAATAGGGTAGTCTCATAAACAAGGTCAATACAAATACATAAATAAAAACATATCGCGACGACACCGTCGCGCGTATTTTATATAATAGTTAAAATATATAAAATAAAGACAGAAAATAAAGATACATGCAACATATGGAATATAAATAACAGTACAATGGCAAGGTATACTTGCCTGGCAAGGAAGCTGCAATGTACCAATAATCTGCTCCAGAAATTGCGCAGAACAAATCCAATATCCTATGTACACATAAATATAATACAATAGAATCATTAGTCTTTACACTAGCACATACACAACCACATTTACACTGGACTCAGGGGGTATACTAGGGGTAACACTAGTCATCTAACACGGTCAATTACGCGTTGAATTATGCGGGTGTCGCGTCTTCAAGTACTGTACAAAATCAGTCAGTCAACTGACAGGTGTCTATGCCAGTACGTTAATGTATGCAAGGCGGACAAATTCACAAGTTCTTAAGGTCAACATGGTCAAGGTAAGTATGGGATAGTCCACGGTGTCCTAGGGTCGTACAGTCTGAATATTTAGTCATAATTATCAATTAGCATTTACTTACATATATATTCATATAACTATATAATAATATAACCATCAATTTATTTACATAATTATTGGAATACATATAGTAATTAAGTACATAAATATATATACCAAACTGAATAATATTTGCGTACATAAATGTACGAACGTGCGTTGGGTTCTCCGACTCAGGGTCTGATGTAAACTAACCGTGGTGGCTAAATACTATGTCCTACTGGAACACTGTCAGAGAATGTATTCGCCTAGGGTCCTGCTGCTGGTATGAATCAGAGTCCAAGTCACAGTCCAAATAGCCTATGTATTACAAATTTATCACGTCAAAAGATAATTTATTTTAATTTATTTAATTCTAGAATAATTACTCTAAAATCCTATTTTAATCTTATTATTCTAATTTTTATGTTAATTCCTAAATTTTGTCCGAAGAACTAAATTTTATCAACTCGAGACTCATGGCACGCAAATCGAGGCAATTTGTTGACCGAAAAGTCAACCGACACAAACTCAACTTTCATGCATGATTTCCTATAGATTTCAGCGTCAAAAATATGCTAGAATTTATGGCTCGTCCGAATTCAAATTCGTTTGGGAACTATGGCACATATAAATTTTGTATTGTGCACCGATGGTTAAATTCTAACCTATAAGTTCTACAGAATTAACAGTATATAAATACTTCGAAATAATTCTAAGAAAAATATATGTCAATTATCTAGACATTATCTTTTCGAAACTTCAAACGGTTCATGATTCTGATTCCTGGTTCTCCCGAAATCGCGAAAACATCGAAACACGTCTATTTTCGGACATGTTGTGCTCTACGAATTTTCCAGAATTTAATACTCATAATTTCGTAAAATAATTTATATAATCAGAAATCTAACCTCAATATCATTCTAACACAAAAAACTAGGTCTCGTTTGGAGTCCGGAGCTATGCACAATGGCCTCTGGAAGATGAAGGAACCCTAGATGGCAATTCTCCAAAAATTGG
The DNA here is from genome assembly GCA_036927795.1 of Iris macrosiphon. Taxonomy (NCBI): domain Eukaryota; kingdom Viridiplantae; phylum Streptophyta; class Magnoliopsida; order Asparagales; family Iridaceae; genus Iris; species Iris macrosiphon. The sequence goes on along the minus strand of JAYESA010000019.1, from coordinate 136,480,419 downwards.
CTCAAGAAAAACCCTAGAAAATAACTTAAACTATTATATATATAGAGGAGAGAGAGAGAGTGCAGCCGCGGCTCAGAGTTGACACGTGTCAGCCATCCGTGCAGCCTCGCCCAAATTGAACGATCATGGTTTGACCTGGCTCGGCTCAGCTGAGTCCGAGTCGAACTCTGACTCGGCTTGGCTCGAGGTCGGCTCGGCTCGGCTCGGCTCGCACCCACCCCGCGGTCACTGACAGGCGGGCCCGACACTGTTCGCTGCGGGAGGCTGACAGGTGGGCCCACTGTTTGCTGACTGGGCAGAATTAATTACTTTTTGGGTTTTCTTTTTCAGAAATTAGTTTTTAATTCAGTTTTTCATAATTAACTCAAAATAAATGCTAAAAATAATCAAAAAATTCCCAAACAATTTTAGAAAATATATTTTATTATTTAGAACCTAAAATAAAAGTTTGGGATATTTTTAATTAAGTTTGAACATAAAATAAATTCTTCAAAGTCCTAGAAAATTAGTGTTACTAGTTTTTTTAATTAACTAAAAATTATGGAAAATCTCAATAATCTAAAATAGCCTAAAAATAATTCTAAATAAATATTTATATAAGTAAATATACTAAAAATTTATTTTCTAATTAACTAAGAGAATACTCTAAAGAAATTCAACATCTATAATAAATATAATAATATAAAATACACACAAAATACCTGTTTTGGGTGAGGGGGTTTACAATCTATCCAACTTAAAAGAATTTTGTCCTCGAAATTAAAAATAAGGCATGGTTTGATAAATCATTCACATTCGTACATAAGGTACATCAATCACAATCTCTTCCAAAAATTTAAATAACAAAATCTATTCAAATCTATCGCGATCACTTCAAAATAAAATAATCATTGTTCAAATCAAAATTCAACCTATGGTTATCTCTTCTTGCTTTTTCAAATTATTCATATCCGAATCCATATAACATCTTCAAGATTTAAATACGCAATTAAATTTTCCTCACGATCTCCAACTATCATAAATTCCTCTAGAAGTAATTCGAGTCCATTATCATTCCTATTTTTCACTTATAAATTTTTGTATGCTTCAACTTTTATATTCCATTCACAACCTCAATATTTCCAATAGGTAGTCCAACCAAAATTTTAATTCTTAATTCAAATCATCAAATTGAAAAATAATTTAAATGCAGTCCACCAATGTTCAAGTCTGAAATTCTATATTTATCCTCCAAATTCAAATTGATGATTCTACCTTCATTGTTCAAAAATTTAAATCATGTACTTAAGGTATAAATATTGGGTTCTCAATATCAATTCATTAATCCTCATCATCTTAGTCATTCTTCTAAATTTCTTAAAATTAAAATGGCTTGAACCTCTCCCAATCTAATCTTACTCGATCATAATCTAAAAGAAATTCCTCTCGAGTTGACAATGCACTGCTACCCAACTTATAATTTACCCATCTATCACATAAGGCTATATACCTTAAAAAAATATTCCTTAATTTATTTTACTCATGTCATTCAATCCTCAAAACTTCCATGCCAATTATATCTTATATGATATGTCCTTAATTACGAAAGAATAATCCTCAAGTATGTGATCGGCCTATGGGGTATATCTAGTACTCTCTGTGTATCAAACTTTATACCCAGCATGAGGTTTCGTCTTTCCGAAATAAGGGAAGACGGAAAACAATAATAAAGAGTTCAAGGGGGAGGTAATCGATTAGTAGTATGGGGGTCAAGGCATTTAAAGAATCAATGGGAATTGTCAAGGCAGTTGTGGATTGAAATCTTATTTTGGTAATGCCTATCCACATGCTCGTATCGGTACAGTTATGTAACGGATACGATATGCTCAGACATATCTAGAGGGCAAGTTCATTCATCTACTAATCACTAGATATCTCAATCCACGTAAAATAGTTATACGAAGGGCGAACCACGCGCACTATGGTTGATCAGACCGTAGTACACTGATTCTGAAATATATTAATGTATGCATCCACTAATACATATATAGTGAACAAGCTTGATGAAAGAATAAGCTTGCAAAACTAGGCTATAATAGCGGCATAAATCAAGGTGGTACAACAATTATAGGTACGCTAGATAATGATGAAAGGAGGTACAAGTCAATTCAAGTTCACAAAAACAAAACAAAAAAACAGAATAAGCAATAATAATAAAGACTCTACAAATCTCTATAGTTATCATACAACCTCCTTGTCTATGTCGCTAGTCGACCAAATAGGGGCAAGGACCTCTAAATTCTATTGTCTGAATAAACACTGTCGTCTTTGCTAGCATACAATTAATGTCATTCAGTTATACTACCTCGATGGGTCAAGTGGACTATGTGATACTAGGTTGTGAGACATACTACCCAACTTAAAAGAAATAAACTAGTACTGTGACAGTCCTAAGAGGATCCTACAAAAATAACCTTGCACATGTACATAGAACAAAAACTCTTATTAGGGTCTCCTATTGCATTATATAGGTAAGGGTCACCTTAAGTCTTAATCATAGTGCTCATAGAACAGGTGTCAATCGTAGGGATAGAAGAGTTACTAGCCGTTAAGGAGGGAAAGGGGTCTAACTCGTACCGAGGTGAGGGTACAAATTACGCGATTTAACACTAAGGGATAATCATCGGGTCGCAGTCTGCAAGAATAACTCAACTTATCAAACTTTAACTACCAAGCATAAAATGTTCAAATTCAAGACTACAACTATAATCCTAGCAAACTATATGTCCTTAACAAAGGATAAAATTACTTGGCCTACTATCAGGAGGATCAGGTGACACGAGTTAAAAGATGAAGAAGAGAAAACATGATTAGTCGTCGCACAAGTAGCGAGTGCTAGGGTTTCAGGGGATAATATATGAAATAAAATAGAGAGGCTATAGATAATGTCAAGGTTTCCTTAGGGGAGATGCTACGCTACTCTCTGCGTTTGCGGTATGATCAAGAAAATACTATATTCAATGCTCTTGGCTTTCTAAGGTACTGTCTGTTTATCTCAAGATAAGAACCTAAATTTGGTTCTCCAATACTTATCTAACTGCGAAGGTTAAGTTCAGTCCTAATATTAAATTTTGGTTTTCTATTGGTTCCTCAATACTAGGAGCAAACATTATGGTAACTTCTAACTAACTCTAGTAGTATCTATACTACTCACAGGTCTTCATAATACATCAGGGGGTAATGGTAAACCAATTCTAGAGATAAGAAATTCTAGGGTTCACTAGATATTCTAAAGTTAGTGGTGTGTCTATATTCTTGTTGTATTCTTAATAGGTGTGCTACCCTAATTATCATCCTAATAATAGGGACTTCTATATTCTAGGAGAAGGCTACACTCAAGGAACTAATGAGAAGGCACATGAATCAAGCAGGATACAATTATTCAACGGAATGGATTGGAAGAAGGATGAGTCATAGTCAGTTGTGGATGAGATCTTATACTCTAATCCTAGGTGCAGGCTTGTTCGGTATAGTAACGTAACCGAGACAATATGCTCTCGACCTGTATGGGCCACCACACTAACCCTAACCCTAACTCGAACACACACACACACACGCACACGGATACACTAACACATACGAACACTAACCCTAATACTGACACGGACATAGACACGAGAATGACTCTTCAAACTAGTCAGCACTAGTCAAAACTAAGTTATACCTAGGTTTCTAGGTCAATACCTTGCTAATAGATATATTTATAGTATTTACCTACTAATACCTTAGTCTAAAACAAATACCTAGTCCCGTATCCTAGTGTTTCAACCCGTATCCCAACATTACCATGTATCTTAATGTAACTCATATACCTTATCTAAATTCAATACCTTGGTACTACTCTTTAACCTAACTTTACCTCTTAACTTGGTATTAATATCTAGCTACTATCACATAATACCTTAACTTATGTCAATTTCCCCCAATACCTTAGTGTATCTATATATCCTAGTATCTAATAGTCATCCTTAGCCAATTTCTAACACATAGGCCTGCCACCTACTGATACTATCAGGTATCAGTCACTCCTCTAGAGTATGCTACATAAACAACTTGGTACAAGACCTTGATACCTTATACTCAAGGCTTGTACCCCTTACCCCTTACCCCCACCTACTATCTGCAGGTGCAGGAACTCAAGCCCCCAACATACACACTGTCCATACTTCACTTAACACCTTGCTCCTGACATTACCTACACGCACTTACCCTCCAATATTTAGAAACCAAATCTTTACCTTACTCAACCCACTGATACAATCAAGTATTATTTACCCCAAATAACCACCTCTCGCTCAACACCTCAATCTTGCCCCTAAATAACCTCAACACTCACTCATTATTCGTAATACCTCAAGAATGGTCATAAGCACTACCCAAACCTGTGCACACTGTTTACCCCAAATCAGGTTGCACATAAATTATGCTCAGCCTACAGGGCCTCCCCCACTGCCCTTACAGACTCCACCGACGTCATTGCCTTCTCCATCGACATCGGTGTCGATTTCACGGGAGTAGTATGATCTGTTCTTATCCTTCATGCGCGCCGGTAGTCATCCTCCTGCAGATCTGCAGTAGTATAGATATTTGCATAGATATTTGCTGGATATTTGTATTATTTAGGATGAGACTCAGTTGTATGGATATTTGTTGTATTTATTACAATGATATTTTCTCCTGATTAGGTTTTTAATTTCAATATTTTATTTTCTTCAAATTTTTTATATTATTTATATTAAATATATGTTAATTTACCGGTGTTGAGTGTTCAACCCAAGGGGTCGGCGAACCCAGTAAATTCAACGGAGGGTTGCTCTGGGTCTATTTGTACAGATTATGAATTAATAAACTGCAGGAATAATAGTTTGAAAATAATTCAGTATTGATTTTTTTACTGTATCATTAGCGACATTTTTAGCGACGTTTAGCGACGTTCATACACGTCGCTAAATACATCGCTAAGTTGCGACGTTACTACACGTCGCTAATGACATCGCAAAAATGTTGCTAAAAACTTTGCTGTACGTCGAAACTTGCTGACATGGCAGTATTGTCAGGTCATAGTAACATCGCTATAAAAGTTGCTACATGTGTCACTAATTTGTGACGTAAAGCGACAATGAACACGTTGCTAATTAGCGATGTTGAGCCGCTAAACGTCGCTAATCTAGCGACGTATTTACGTCGCTAGAAAACGTCTGTATAGCGACGTTTGGCAATATTTTTTCTATCAGCGACTAGATAAAATGTGACTTCTGTAAAATATTGCTAATTACGTCGCTAAATTTATTTAGAGATGTTTATTGATCATTTAGCGACGTTTCTTTACGTCGCTAATTTGACTTTTTCTGGTACTGTATCACCGAATAGGTCTTATAGAAAGACGGAATGAGGATCTTTACTTCCCAGTTCAGACCCTGGCGAAAATGGATAACTCGAACCTCCGACTCCCTCACCAAATACTCTATAAATCGTCTCAGCCTACCAAACTCTGCGACGTACTCCTCCACAGATATGCTCCCCTGAGTAAGGCCCTCAAATTGTCTCACCAAGTCCAATCTATCCGCCCGAGCAAAGAACTTCCTCTTGAAGAGGTCCTTGAACACCTTCCAAGACTACACCGCATCAGTAAGAAGTGGCTCATTCCTCAACCAAGTACGGGCGATGTCTAACAGCTGAAGTCCTACTGCCTCAACCTTCGCATCCTCAGTAAGATAAGATACCCTTATGAGACGCTCAATATCCTTGAGCCAATCATCAGCGTAGACGATGCCCTCAGTCCCCTTGAAGACCCGAGGTTCCAGCTTTTTGAAGTCCTAGACATTACTCGACCGAAGTTGGGCACCCTGCGGAACAACCTGCTGCTGGACCGGAACTCCTCTCTCTATTACAGTAAGGGCAAGCTGATAATAACTCTCAATGCCCTGCCGTAACATGTCGGTCTGTCTCTGGTGTACCTTGGACTGGACCCTCTGAGCCTCCATTATCTCACAAAATAATACTAACACCTGAGTTGCATTTGTCGGTACGGGAGGTGGAGGTAAGTCCCTCAGTGTAAGATCCCTAATCCTGAAAACCATATTTCTCTATTATTTTATTTGTTTATAGTAGTTATAAGCTAAATAGAGATAATATATTTTTATTTACATCTTTTGAGATGTTGTACATTTAGAAGTTTTATGTGACCATTATATTTTTTCTAATTTATTCCATGTAGGAAACCCTTTGGACAGATATTAGCTCAACAGTATGCACCAATATATAATTCTTAGAAGTTCTTGTGAATAGATATGTGTATATATATATACAATTCCTATTGGTGTTAACCCAAAATTGAACCCGCGTATACTACTTCCCTGCGTAAAATCTACAATAGCAGCAACAGCCGCGTAAACTTTCCTCTCAACCGTGCGTAATATCTACAGTAGCAGTAGCAAACCAACTTTGCTATTTCCTTCCCTACGCATAAAGCAATTCCGCGCGTAAACTCTTTCCACCGCTTCTTATTTCATCTGTGCGTAAAGAACTCCACCACCGCCTAAATTCTGCTCTGCGCATAAAAGAAACCTCCATTGATCCGCGCATAAAACAGAACTCCACCGCTTAATTCTCTCCTCCGCTCGTATGGGGAAAAATATCAGCAGCAGAAGCAAAACTCAACTTTGCTTTGCTTTCCTGACCTACACGTGTAAGCTTCTCATTTTACCACTCCTTAACACTATTACTAAATAACCCTTAACCGAAACCAAAACCAATGAAAAGAAAGGAAACAACAGCGGCAGTAGTTTTAATTTCTTAACCACTAAGTTTCCTCTACTGCCTCTTATTATCTTTATATATCCATACAATGCATCCAAGCCATAAAAACCTCACTTCTTCAACTAAAAATACTGTTGGACGTGCACTACCCAGAACTTTTGCTCGGCAAGTATACCTTGCCATTATACTGATTATTTATATTCCAACAAAAGCATGCATATTTATTTCTGCTTATATAGATGTTTATTTATGTAGATTTTGGACCTGTTTTATGAGACCACTCCAGTACCATGTAGCATTAGTAGGTTCATTGGCCGTGACACAGTTGTTACACGAGTTGTGAGTCTCATATAGATTCTGGTCTACGTACCGGGTTGGCCTCCTGTACGTATGAGCCGTGCGTTAGGGATAACTGCTGATAGAAACTTTGTATACTAGAAGACTCTGCATTTATTATAGATCTATGGACATAGTCTATTTAGTACGGTGGTCCAATCCTTGTCCTTGTTTGGTTGTAGGATTGGGCTAGGGTACTAAGGATAGGCTATGAACCAGACCATGACATGGATGTGGCATGATTAGAGCATTGGGCGGGGAGGACTACTAGTAGGCGTATGGGACACCCCATTTCTCTATGCAGATTCCATACTCGACGGTTACTGTATACTTGCGCCCTTGTACTGGGGGAATATGTGGCATATACTAGCCAGTTGTCACGATTGGTGAATTACGTCAGCCTATGTCTAGCCTACACTTTCTATACGCCCAAAGTTGCCTCAAGTTGCATTTCACCTAAACGGTTAGGTAACCCACTGGATGTTTATTTTCAGTACTTATTGGCATGTTATTATATATCTTGTTACGTCCCTCTGAGGACCTGGTCCCTTTCCAGATATGGACGAGCAGGAGTATCCACAGGAGTACGGACCTGGACCCGACTCTACACACCAGACTGATACCCTCAGAGTAGCTGTAATTATTTCCACTGGTTTAGAGATTTTGTTCTACTTCAGTATAGTCGTTTATAGTGGATATTTTTCCATCAGACTATCAGACTTGATACTTATCCCTGATATTTAGTTATATTCCAGCTCTTTATTCCTACTTATTATTTGTTCTGTGGATGAGATAGAAATTATGTAGGACTTATTGTGACAGTATATTACCACTGATGGATTGCATATTCATATACAACGTACGTGTGTATATGATTTCCATATATTGGAGTTCGTATATATACGGCTGGGCGTGTTACGTATTCCTAGTCCTACGTATTTTGGGACTGGGGAATGATATGTTTTTAGTGGTGGCCCATGCAGGTCCAGAATATATTGTCTTGGTTACGTAACTGTACCAAACAAGCCTGCGTATAGGAATAGAGTATAAGGATCTCATCTACACTTGACTAAAACCTCATTCTTTCTTAAAGTTTTACGCCAAGAAACCCTTTACCCTGTGACCAGACCCATTACCCTTGAATAGCATAAAAGCCAAAAGACTGTCTGGTTGGCGTAAACGCTAAATGACTGACTTATTGGCGTAAAAGGCCAAACTATACAGAAGATTGTTTACTTTATGCTGCAGATATGACCACTGCTAAAACTATGTTTCCTTAGTATTCTCAAATCTCTAGGACACGTCATGCAAGCCACGTAGGTAAACTATCCCAGTATAAAACTTGATAATAGATAACCAGCGTAGAGCAGCTGATTAGGCATAAAATGTAAGGATAGGATGTGAGCGTATTTATCACAACCTTGGTTTTCCTAGTCATGACTAGTTAGAACCAAATCTCTTGCATTAAATGCAGGGATATGTCTCGAGCCCTGTACAGAAATAGCTTTTGATGTGGCGTCTGATTTTTGTCTCACCTTGAGCGTAAAAAGAAAATCATTCCTGTAAATAACGTATTCCGAAGCCTCAATTTTTTCTCCTCCTAAATGCGTAAAATAACTTGTATTAAATATGTCACTAAACGACAACCTGGGTCTCTGTGCAAAATTATTATCTCAGCCGTCCTTTCGATTGTCTTGCAAGTACTTTTGTCAGATGTCAGGTTCACTGATTTGACTGACCAACTCATGATGAGTTTCTCGTACGAACCTTACGTCACAACGTATTTTAGATTTTTATACACAGATTTTTTTGCATCAACTTTTACGCACAGACCTTTCACACGAGCCTTACGCAGAAAGTGTAGCAAGACTTTATGTGAAGAATTTACGCACGCAGATTTTACACAGCATATCTTTATACAGTCGATCTTTTACGCACCAACTTTACGCACGGAACCCCTTTACGCAGACTTTTTTTTCCAGACAGTTTTGAAGCTCTATTTTACGCTGACTTCTTTGAATCTCTGTTTTACACTGACAACCCTAAAAACCTTACCTTACGCTTCTCTGCTTTATGCGGATATTTCTGAACCCATGTTTTACGCCGACAAATTTTACATCTCTATTTTGAATCCTGTACTTTTCTAAATGTGGTGTACATCACCTGCAGAGAGATGGATATGCAGAAAGGATGTACTGTCACCGATGGTGACACAACTCCTGCAGTCAATGGTCAGACTCAAGGAGAGACCTCAACGAATCCTAGACTTTCAGGACCAGATGGACAGATTCACAATCCAGTTCCATCTGACCTTCCTGTTCCACCTAATGGGAACCTTCCAGTATCATCGACACCGCAGGATGGTCAGGCTCAACTGTTCCAACTCTTCCAGATGATAATGAAGGAATAGCAACAACAGGCCGCCACACTAGCTGCAGAGCAGAGACAACAAGCAGTAGAACAAAGACAAGAGTTCCTAGCAGCACTTGAAAGGATGGCGACAAAGACTACTGTGCCAGCTCAAGCATTAGCTCCAGTACCTCGAGTTAAAGTTGGTTCAGTAAAAGACTTTATACAAATGGGTCCGAAGCAGTACAAAGGCATTGAGAGTCCAGAGGAAACTACCAACTGGATCACTCACACACGGAAGATATTAGAAGCATCACAGTTGTAACAGCCCGTTCCGTTCTAGCGGACTGCCGACTCAATCGGCAAAAGTGCAACTGTCCCGACCCGCTTTGCCTCAAACGAGAAACAAAGGATATCCAGACTTGTCCCTACAGGAATCCAGCTTAGGCTTTCAGAGGCTCGCTTGACGTATCGCTCTACCGAGGCGAATCATTGCTAAGGTGGGTGGCTACGGTGAACTTGTCTTTGCTTAGCCAGCACACATAAAATCTGGATTGATACATGCTAGTCGCTAGGTGAATCACCACTGCATGCTAATAAGAATCCAATGCACCTAGCTAAGGGAATAATCCCAACTTGTATTGCTTATGCTAGAACATGGAAATTGAAATACTGCTTATATTCAGACCCTCGTATGCTAAGTCCCTTACGGTTTCATCTCTCGGTGTACCTTCGGGCCCGAGCATACGTGCCTGCTTATGTTCCTTAGAAACGCATGCTTGTCTGCTTGAATGTTGTCTATTTTCATCCAAACCCCGGGAGACTACTAAGTAGTCGTTCCGTGCATGATTGAACCTACAAGTATCCGGGACCGTTAGGTCACCAGGCAGCCCCGAACCAGGGGAATGCATTATGTCACGACCCGCACCCGGTATAGGGGCATGAGAGCGTGGGTACGTCCAGCCTACGCCGCAGCATCGGCGGTAGAACGCTGTCTGGGTCACAGTAACACTAACTAACTAAACACCTGTCAATAATATACATCTCCATGATCTCACAATATAACTCAATCACCACAACTATAAGGCACGATAAAAGATAAAAGGAAATGACATAGTTAAACACCATGTCTCAAACATAAAGATAACTCACAGTCTAACTGTCCAACACAAGTCTCCAATTAAACTTAACATAAGTCTAAGCATAAACTGCAATATCCTCCATAAGTCTCAAGCATAAATAAATACTATCTAACTGTAGGCAAAGTCTCATCTAGAAGCATAGTCTCTTTTAGGATCTCTGGTGCATAGTCTGCTTCTATACCTGGTCCGTAGTGCATGGTACAAAAATCCTCAAGGTTCTCTGGAAAAAATATCCAGTCATGATTGGAACGAAAATATACCTCTAACAGCAGTTCCACATATATTGACAAAAACTATAACACAGTGTAAAGAAATACAAGACAGATATAAATAATTGGAAATAAGATACTGAAATAAGAAATGCTGGAATAATACTGGAACATCATCATCGATATGCATCTGACAAGAAATAGAACTACAAGTGTACGCAAGTATGAAGAACTGGTATGTAAGTGTGTATAAGAACAACAACTAGAACATGTGGAAATACAAGATCAGTCTATCAAGATACATGTCAAGAATCATCTATCTAAGTGTGTGAAACATCTGTATATCATGTGATCGGCTTGGGTTATATGACTCATTACATGGATTAGCGATCATCCCCAACAGGTCAGGCTAATCGGAATGTAACAGTGATGAGGCATGTAAGGGTAAGGCTGCACCGACGTGAAATATGGGTGAGCTAATGCTGCATGTAAGGGGTATGATCACATAACTACTAATACTTCCCCGTTTTTCCTCAGCTAGCACGATGGATTCCAATCACGACTCCTCGTGACAGGTCTCAATGATACCAACTCGTGTAAAGAACAGTGTCAGAGTCATGTACGCTATACAACAAGAATTATAGAGATAATCAACATAATGGAAACTGTCAGAGAATGTACTCGCCTGTGGTCCTTAGCTGACAATACCAAAGTCTGGGTTCCAAGGTACCGTCTGAGTGATCCAACAGTCCTATAGATATATCATAAATACAATACTGCATCAGACATCACACTAATACACGATCAACAGAATGATCAAGGATCATACTAGGGGTCGCATCTGTAATTGCTGTTCATAACAGACAGTCAATGGTACGGTCTTGCCAGTACGTCAGTGTACATATGGCAGTCTACTATCATGCTACATGGTCACCGATAGATGTAGCTACGGGGTATCTGTGGTCATAATCAAGACATCTTGGATATGTGATACATGGGACTTAATATGAACTAATCTCTCATCATACTAATTAATTACATTTATAATAGATATGTATAAGTGTATTAACCTAATTGAGCATTATATGGTTCGTAGGCATATATATTAACCTACATTAATTATGATTATAATACACGTATTGATATACTAGGGAATACCTACACATTACTTATACGCAAGTATATAGATATTAGTTGGAAATATTATATATATACACCAATATACCAATACGTATGCAAGTACGTATATACATACGTCCCTAGTTACTTGTATATCATCGCAGGAAATGATGGGGACGTGGACAGGAGCTAACCTGCACTCGGCACGACGATGATTACGAGGCGATGGTCACGAACAGGGAAGGCTGGTCGATGTGCAGGGTCGGTCGTCGACTCCGGTCGTCGAGCAGTCAGTCCGCGCGGGACTCCGGGTCGACAGCGTCGGTCTCCGCAGGAACTCCTCGGTCGGCAGCGTCGATCTCCGCGGGGTCGGCAGCATCGGTCTCTGCGGGAACTCCGGTCGGTAGCGCTCAGTGCTCGGGGCTCGGTCTCGGCGTTCAGCGCTCAGGGCTCAGTGCTCGGGGCTCGGGCTCGACGTTCAGCGCTCGAGGCTCGGTCGGAATGGCTCAGCGGTTAAGGCGAGAGCCCACGGGTCGTGGGGTGAGACTTCCGGCGTTCGGCGTTCGGGTGTTTGCTCGGCGTGGAGATGGGTAAGGGAAGGGGTCGGCTGAGGTTTTAGGATTTTAGGTTAAAGGAAAAGGAAAAAGTAATACTATGTATATATATATAGGTAGTAGACTTGGGTTGACCTAGTATTAAGTTTGGTCAAGGCCCTATTGCGATTGGGCTTGCCATGGATAATTTCGATGGTTAGGGTTTCAAATAAATTAAAATGAATTTTTAGAATGTATTGGTTCAAGGGTTTGAAGCTATGGTTTCAAAGGAGTTGCTGTTAAATTACATATTCCCAAGAATCAAGAAATATAATGAAAGGGAAAATGGGTTTAATGAATTTACAAAAATTTGCACGAAATAGGTTTATTGTTTGCTTAAATCTAAATTAGATGCAAGGAGGTGTTCTATAATTCCATAGGAGTACAAGGACTGGATTTACGTAGGACACGAGCATTAATTAATGGTCCAACGTATCCAGGACAGGGGTTCGAATCCAATGGAAGACAGGGCTAACGTCCTAGTTATTGAATAATAATAAAGTGTACAATCAATTAAGGTCATTATAAATTAAAGAAAATTAATTATCATACAATTATTTACTCATTAATTACGAAAAGATAAAATTACCCCTAATCCCAAAAAGTGGGGCTGACAAGTCTACCCTCCTTAAAGAATTTCATCCTCAAAATTAAAATAAACTAGCACAAGAGCAAGCAATCAATTAATAAATTATATCTCAAGTCTCGAAGAGATATGGATACCGCTCGCGCATTTCGTCCTCTCTCTCCCAAGTTGATTCTCCTGGAGAGTGATTCCTCCATGCAACACGAACCAAGGGAATAGTCTGGTTCTGCAATATCTTTTCTCTACGATCCAAGATCTCCACTGGTTGTTCAGGATAACTGAGTGTCGGTTTCACCTTTTCTGCTGCATCCACGACCATTTCTGGCCCTAACAAGGCTCTTTCTCTAACATCATCCCAAGATAAAGGGGTACGACACCTCCGTCCATATAAAGCCTCGAATGGTGACATCTCAATGCTGGCCTGGTAGCTGTTGTTGTAAGCAAACTCTACCAAGTGTAGATGATCCTCCCAAGAACCTCCGAGATCTAATACGCAAGTGCGTAGCATGTCTTCAAGGGTCTGAATCGTCCTTTCAGACTGCTCGTCTGTCTGTGGGTGATATGCGGTACTGAACTTGAGCTGAGTGCCCAAGCTAGACTGCAGGCTCCTCCAGAAATAGGAAGTGAAACGACTATCCCGATCTGAGATAATACTCACAGGAATTCCATGTAATCTGACAATCTGCTGTACGTACATCTCAGCTAGCTTCTTCGTCGAAGTACCCACTTTAAAAGGCAAGAAGTGTGCTGATTTGGTCAACCTATCTATGATGACCCAAATTGCGTCTTCCTCCTGGAGAACGAGGAAGTCCTGAAATGAAGTCCATAGTCACGTGCTCCCACTTCCATTCTGGAATGGATAAAGGTTGAAGCAATCCCCCTGGCCTCTGTCGATCTTCTTTCACCTGTTGGCACACTAAACATCGGGATACGAAGCGTGCTACTTCGCACTTCATACCATACCACCATACATGCCTCCTCAAATCTCGATACATCTTATTGGCTCCGGGATGCATCGAGTACTGAGAGCGATGTGCCTCCTGTAAAACTTCTTCGCGCAGCTCTCCACTTGGCACACACATCCTCGTGCCATGTCGTAAGGATCCATCATCCGCAATAGTGAAATCGTCTATCAATCCTGCCTGAACTTGTGCCCTAATATTTCTTAGAGTATCATCATCGTATTACGCAGCTCTAATTCTGTCTATCAGCTCTGATTGAATCTGCAGTCCCCACATCTGAATTTTAGCTCCTGGAACTAATACTTTAATTTCCAAGCTCTCAAGATCAGCTAATAAGTGTCTATCCGAAGTCAAACACATAGCCATTGGGTACCTGCTCAAGGCATCCGCGACTACGTTGGCTTTCCCTGGATGATATTGTAATGAGATATCGAAGTTTTTATCAATTCCAACCACCTTCTCTGTCTCATATTCAGCTCCTTCTGTATAAACACGTACTTTAAGCTCTTGTGGTCTGTGAAGATTTCCACACGCTCTCCGTACAGATAGTGCTTTCACAGCTTTAGGGCAAAGATAACTGCTGCTAACTCCAGATCGTGAGTGGGGTAGTTCTTTCCATGAGGGCGTAATTGTCTTGAAGCATAGGCAATTACTTTCCCGTGTTGTTGAAGAACACATCCCAACCCTTTTTCCGAAGCATCACTGTAGATAGTGAATCCACCTGTCCCTGATGGCAACGTCAAAACTGGCGCTGTCATCAATCTCCTTTTCAGCTCATCGAATGTGGCTTGACATTCTTCTGTCTAGACAAATTACACATCTTTCTTGGTCAGCCTAGTCATTGGCTCTGCAATCTTGGAGAAGTCTTGTACAAATCTTCTGTAGTATCCTGCTAATCCGAGAAAGCTCCTGATTTCAGCTACCGTGCTGGGGGTAGTCCATGACTTCACTGCCTCTATCTTCTTTGGGTTAACTGAAATTCTGTCACCTGTTACCATGTGTCCAAGAAATTCAACCTCTTCAAGAAAGAACTCACACTTTGAAAGCTTTCCATATAATTTCTCTTTCCTGAGTGTTTCTAAGGCTATTCTCAAGTGCTCTTCATGCTCTTCTGGGATTTTTGAATATACTAGAATGTCGTCAATAAACACCACTACAAACTTGTCAAGGTACTGGTGGAATACCTTGTTCATCAAGTTCATAAATACTGCTGGTGCATTGGTTAAACCAAACGGCATTACTGTAAATTCAAACTGGCCATATCTGGTTCGAAAGGCAGTCTTCGGTATATCTTCTTTCTTCACTTTCACCTGGTGATAGCCTGACCTCAAGTCTATTTTTGAAAACATCTTTGCTCCGCTCAATTGATCGAAAAGATCATCTATCCTCGGCAGCGGGTATTTATTTTTGATAGTGAGGTTATTCAAAGCTCTATAATCGATACACATACGTACCGTGCCATCCTTCTTCGGTACAAATAATACCGGTGCTCCCCATGGCGATGAACTGGATCTAATAAAACCTTTGTCTTGCAGCTCCTCAACTTGTTTCTTTAGTTCTACCAATTCGTTGTTGTTAACTCTATAGACATGTTGTGAAATAGGCTCTGCTCCTGGTATCAAGTCTATAGAGAACTCAACGTCTCTGTCTGGTGGCAAACCTGGCAACTCCTCTGGAAATACATCCAAGAATTCTGCTATAAGTGGATGCGGTAACTCTTCTTCTTCCACCCTGGCTCCGCAAAAAGTGCCTCTGCTCCGCTCCTCTGTTCCTCTGACAATCTCAAACTCTGGCTCTCCTGGTGGTCAAAATACTACTCTACCTCTGTGACAATCTATAGAAGCATGGTGTTTACTCAGCCAGTCCATTCCGAGTACAATATCGTAATCCGAAAGTGGCATAACGAGTAAACTCACGCTCAACTCTCGGCCTTCCAATGACACTCTCTGATCCTTACAACAATCACGGACTAGGATAATGCCTCCTCCTGTCGTGATCTTGCAAGTCCTATCTAATGGTCCCATTTCTAAATGATGTTTAAGGGCATAAAATATAGATACGAAACTATGGGTAGCGCCAGAATCAAACAATGCAAGTGCTGGAATAGAATCGAGTAAAACTGAACCTGAAATCACGTCTCCAGCTGGCTCGGCCTCCTCAGTGGTCATGGCGTAAGCTTGTCCTTGTGGTGCTCCTCTCTGTTGCTGCTGCTGCTGAGCAAACCTCTCCTGCTGTATTGGAAGTGGAGGTCCTCTCTGCTGGCCTCCTGGTACAATAGGTGCTCTGGCTGGTCCTCTTTGAGCTGCTCCTCCTCCTTGGCGATTCTGAATAGTTGGGCAGTCCCTCAGCTGATGTGCTGCTGATCCACACGATAAGCAAGTGCCCAACCTTTTTCTGTAGATGTCTCTTGTATGTCCCATCCTTCCATAATACGAACATGGGGGTAACGAGCTGATTATGTCTTTGTGGTTGCTGTTGTTGAGCATGTCCTCGAACTGGTGCCTGTTGCTGGTGTTGCTGCTGGTGTTGTTGCTGGTACGGCCTATGTTGTTGTTGAAAGTGTGGGCGCTTGGCTGGTCCTGTGTTACCTCCTGTTGCTCCAGATGTATCTCGTCCTCTTTTGGGCCTGAGGTCTAAGTCGTCTTTGGCAATCTGGGCATCCATCAGAATACCCTCAAATGTAGCAGTACGTCGTCCCGAAGTACGAGACTTAATCTCCCTGTTCAATCCCTTCCTGAATTTCCAAGCTCTGTCTCCTGGGTCTCGAATCATTGATGGCGCAAATCGACTCAATCGGCAAAACTCTGCAGCATACTCGTCGACTGACATGCCTCCTTGGACTAAGTCATGAAACTGACTTTCTAAAGCTCCCAAGGCTACGTCAGGAAAGAATTTCTCTTTGAAGAGTTCTTTAAAGTCCTCCCAAGTAAGTCCTTCAGCGGCGAGTCTCGGCTCTGTACGATACCACGTCAGTGCGATATCAAACATCTGACTGCCAGCGGCCTCTATTTGAAGAATCCCTGTAATCTGTGATAAGCGTAAATTCCTTTCTATGTCTTCTAACCATTCGTCAGCATATAGTATTCCTTCTGTGCCTTTGAACACTCGAGGCATCATCCTCTTAAAGTCCACTATGGTACCGGGCCTCTGTTGTTGCTGACCTTGATGCTGCGGTTGTCGTGCTACTCTCTCCACAGCCTGGAGAGTCATCTGATGGGCATTCTCCATGCTCTCTCTCATCAGTTCGGTCTACGCCTGGTGTGCTTCTGCTTGTATTCTCTGAGCCTCAACTTGAACACGCTGAGCCTCTGCTGTTACTCTCTGGGCCTCTAGCATGCCCTGCATCAGTGCGAACATGTAAACCCCCTGAATTTTCAAAAATATTAAACTTGGCTTTTTCATAATTTTCTAGAATTTTCTGTAATTAAAATTAAGGTTTTAAATTATTAAATGATTTTAAATTATTAATAAATAATATTAAAATATCATGGAAATAATATTTTTAGGTGTAAAATGAAAAATTGGACTTAGGGTAATTTTTCTGGAATTTTTTGGGCCTCAGACCTATTTTTAAATGCCTAAAAACTATTTACCTATTTATTTATTAACTGATTTATTATTATTATTATTATTATTAATATTATTAATATTTGATCCAGCCCACTGGACCTGATCCGGCCCAGCCCAGTACCAAGCCCAGCCCGCTCCCCTACCGGGTCGGGTCGGGTCTGCCCAGACCCGACCCGCCGCCTCCGACCCGCTACCCTCACCCCCTCCCTACGACCCGGCTGCCCGGGTTTCCAGCCGCCCCGGTCGGCCACGCGGCGCCCCGCCGGCGCCCTGCCCCGCTACGACGCCCGGCTCCTCCCGGCGTCGATCCCCTCTTTCCGCCGCCATCCCCGGCCGACCCAGTGCCCCTCTCCTCTATAAAAGCCCAGCCCGGCCATCCCCTCTCCACCGGAACCGCCACCCTCGCCACCGCGCTGCCCGCCTGAGCCCGCAGCCCCGGCCAGCCTCCAGCGCCGCCGTCCTCCTCCCTTCTCCCCTCCTCGAGCACCATCTCCGGCATCCCCGACTCCAGTAGCAGCGGCAGCAACTCCCCCCCTTCGAGCCGCCTCCGGCCAGCCGTTCCCGGCGCGCCGCCGACCACCAGCCGCGTCCCAACAGCCGACGAACCGCCCCCAGCCTCCCCGGCGTTCCTCCGGCCGGACCGCCGCCGGCAGCCCCATAATCAAAAAACCCTATAATTCCCAATTCTTCGTGTCGTGTCGGACACGACACGGACACAAAAATTCCCTGTTTCTCGAGCCCTGTTCAGGTACTCATATCTTTCTCCTCGCTGCCCTATTTTCAATTCCGTAAATTATGTTGTGAAGCCTGTATGACCCTCTAGGTGCCCGGATAAACCGCTCGGGGCATCGCGCCCTGTGGTGATCGCACACCGCGATCCAAAAATAGAAAAAATATCGACCCGATTTACCCCGGAACTGAGTACGCCCCGCCAAACGGGACGACTTGGTCGCGCGCGGTCTTCACAGATACGTTCGTAGCGTTGATACGGACGTGTGGGATTTTGCAGAAATCGATTCGGGTGTACGTGCACACCGGGATCAACGCGTATCCGCGGACACCGCCCCGTATCCGCCTTTTTTGCAATTTACCCTAACTTCGTGCACACACGTCGGATCGAAACAAAATTTGTGCCATCGGACTCGTAGCAATACACTGGTCCTGTGGGTCAAGTTTGGTTCGATTCTGAGAACGTTGACGAAATCGCGTGTCGTGGGCCCCACAAGCTCCACTCGACGGGTGATTTTGTGATCGGCTCATCGGAATCCAATTCTGCAAGTTCCGTTGGGTTCGTATCATCGTTCCTGACCTATTGACACTAAGTTTGGTGAATTTGGAGACCTTTAACCTTGACACGTTTTTCGGTGCAAAGCGGGCCCACATGCGGACCCCGTTTTGGCCGAAACTGTCGTTTTTGCCCTTGTCTCCAAATTAGACCCAAGAACAGGCGTTTCTAGCTATTTGATATCTTCTGAGCATGATGGTAATGTTTATTTTAGCATCTGGACACATTCTTGAAAATTTTCTCGAGATACAACTATAATTGGATCCAAACAACAGGCAAGTACCTACACTTCAAGTTTAATCTTTATATTGTGATAATTATTCCTTGCTCTACTAGTAACCTTGGTTGTTACCCGTAGTGTTAGAATACTGGATTTCATGTCTTGAATATTGTATTTCATGTCTTGCTTTTCGTGTCGGGTGGGAGAATACTAGGAGGCATGTAGTTTACCCTTCCCCCTGTCGTGACTGCTAGCTGTTGGTACGCGACTGTACCATCAGCCTGATACTCGATTATTCATGTCTGATAGTCGTCTATGATGGCCTGATTAGCCTTATAAACCCCTACATGCCAACTATGTATTCTAAAATAACACAAGTTCACACACATAGCTTTCTGTCTGGTTATAGTTCTTGTTGGCTGTTGTAGTTTCATTTCCTGTCTCATATTATTCCTGTTTACTCATATTTTTGTTTATAGTCTTAACTCTTAGTTATTGTTGTTTCTTTATGCATATTCTCAATATGATACTCAGTCAGTTTCTTTTCTAATTGTCATAAATATTTAGTTTAATCTTGTTGTGCATTGTGTACTTTGCTCCTTTCCTGACTGGATCCGTTGATTTAGGCGATGATGAGGATTTTGCCACTACCTATTATGGCCCCTATGAGGGAACAGATGTCACTTATGAGGAGCCAGTTCCCACCCAAGAGACCACTGCTGCAGAGTAGTTAGCAGTAGCTATTTATTTCTTGCTCTTTTATCTTAGTAATCGGGTTTGTCCCCGATTTCTTTCTGGATTCTGTATTAAACATTTGATCTGTTGTCACATTTATTTCATTTGAAATCTCAGCATTCTTTTCCTGTTATTATCTTTGCCTAATTCATTATTTGTGAATGAGCTAGATGTTTTAACTGTGGATATGACCTAGACAGCGTACTACCGCCGACTCTGCGGCGTAGGCTGGACGTACCCACGCACTCGCGCCTAAATTTTCGGGTGCGGGTCGTGACACGTTTTTATGGTGGCCCATGCAGGTCTAGTATCCTTAAATAGGGTAATACCCTAGGACAGGGTATGGAATAAGATTGAGGATTCTAGGAAAAGCTCATTCACAGAATAGGATCTTTATTTCAAATCTTGATATCATTCCTAATCAATTTTCCTATCGCCCTTGATTTCCAAGTAATCTATTCTAATCTTCCTATCCCTTAATCTTTCAGAATGGTTCAGACAAGGAACACAGTAGGAGGCACATCAGAACCAGCTAAGCAGACTGTGCCTGAAACTCTTGCACGTCCGCCGCCTCCATCTACTCCAGCAGTTACTCTAGATGGGGCACAGCTACTCGGAGTGTTCCAGGGACTCGTAGAATCCCAGAAAGAACAGACTGCACTTCTACGAACCAGCCTCTCAGAAGCTCTTCGGTCCCAGGAGTCACCACTAAAGAGGCCAGGAAGTGCCAAAGACTTCAAGAACCTTAAACCCCTGGAATTCTATGGAACTGAAGGCATTCTCTATGCCGATGAATGGATAGAGAATGTGGAGCGACTCCTGAAGACTGCTCGGGTCCCTGATGATCTCAAAGTGGAGTCTGCAAGCCTGCAACTGTTCGACATAGCTCGGACCTGGTTTAGAGATGAACCCCAACTATCTGCCCCTGACCTCACCTGGGAGGACTTCAAGAGGCTATTCAAGGAGAAATTCTATCCCGAAGTGGCTCGGGAAGCTCTCGAAAGCCAATTCGAGAGACTGGAACAAGGTAACCTTCCTGTTGATGAGTACACTGCTGAATTTAGCAGGTTGAGCCACTTTGCAGAATACATGGTTCGTACCCCTGAGGATAGAGCCCATAGATTCAAGAAGGGGTTGTCTCCTGATATTCGCCTTGCTGTCACTACTAGCCGAGCTCGTACATACGAGAAAATCTTGAGCGTGGCACAAGGCGTTGAGAGAGACATGGGGCATAAACTAAAGCGGGAGAGAGATACTGGAAGTATGGGACCCCACAAACGCCTATTTCAACAACAACCACAGCAGAGAGCCCCGCAGCAAACTCAGCGTCCTCTCCCTCGAGCCCCAGCACCCCAACACCAAGCTCAAGAATAGAACCAACAAGCTGCCCCTTGTGGCTATTGCCAAAAACCAGGTCACACTTGGCAAGTCTACAGGAAGAGGCTAGGTGCCTGCCTCTACTGCGGCTTAACAGCGCATCAAATGAGGGACTGTCCTGCTGCTCAAGGACGCCCAGCTGCACCAAAGGCTCCAGTCCAGGCCAGGCCCCCAGCAGCACAGTAGAGGGGACCCTCGCTTCCAACTCAACAACAACGCTTTGCTCAGCACCAACAGCAGCAACAGAGGGGTGCACCTCAGCAAGGCCGTACTTTTGCAATGACTCTGGAAGAAGCTAAAGCCACAGCAGACGTGATCACAGGTTCTGTGCTTATAAATTCAATACCAGCCATTACTTTATTTGATTCTGGAGTTTTGTATTCATTCATATCAGTAGATTTCCTTATGAAGCATAGCTTAATCACTGAACCCCTTAGGAATTGTTATAAGATCATTACCGGTGGAGGAATTATCCCGGTTAGTGATGCATGTAACAATTATCCTATTATATTATGTGGAAAAGAACTATATGCTAGGCTACTCGTAATGCCAGTTCCCAGTTTTGACATTATACTGGGTATGGATTGGTTGAGTCAACATCATGCCACTATAGACTGTCACAGAGGTAGTGTAATCTTCAGGCCCCCTGACAAGCCAGAATTAGAATTCGCTAGAGGTTCTAGAGAAATGGATAGTAATAAAATTTGTGGAGCCCTAGTACCAGAAGAATTGCCACTACCTATCATATCTGAATATCTTGATGTTTTTCCTGAGGATCTCCCAGGATTACCCCCAGACCGAGAAGTTGAATTCTCTATTGACTTAGTGCCAGGAGCAGCGCCAGTATCTCAAAATCCCTACAGAATCAACAAGAAAGAGATAATAGAACTAAATGAGCAGATAAAAGAGTTAGAAGACAAATGCTTTATTAGGTCTAGTGTCTCACCCTGGGGAGATCCAGTATTATTTGTGCCCAAGAAGGACGGAATATCCCGAATGTGTATTGACTATAGGGCCTTGAATGCCTTAAAAATTAAGAATAAGTATCCCCTACCCAGGATAGATGACTTATTTTATCAATTAAGTGGAGCTCGGGTATTTTCAAAGATTGACTTGAGGTCTGGTTACCACCAAGTAAGGGTGAGGAAGAAAGACATCCCTAAAACTGCTTTCAATACCCGGAACGGACACTACGAATTCTTAGTGATGCCGTTCGGGTTGACGAATGCTCCAGCAGTTTTTATGAACTTAATGAACAGAGTCTTCCAGCAATATCTAGACAAATTTGTAGTGGTCTTTATTGATGATATTTTGATCTATTCCAAGACTCCCGAAGAACATGAAAAACACTTGAGGCTAGCATTGGAGACTTTAAGGAAGGAAAAACTTTATGGAAAATTATCTAAATGTGCATTCTTCCTAGACAAAGTAGAATTCTTGGGACATGTTGTGACTGAAGATGGAATAGCAGTAGATCCCAAGAAGATAGCGGTAGTAGAATCATGGCCCACTCCAGACTCTGTAGCAGAAATTAGAAGCTTCTTGGGACTAGCTGGCTACTATTGGAAGTTTGTGAAGGACTTTGCTAGAATTGCTGAGCCCATGACAAAATTAACAAGGAAGGATGAAGAGTTCATCTGGACTGATGAATGTCAGTATGCTTTTGAAGAATTGAAGAAAAGGCTGACAACTGCCCCTATTCTGACCTTACCATCTGGAACCGGAGGATTCACTATATATAGTGATGCTTCTGAAAAAGGTCTAGGTTGTGTATTGGAGCAGAACAAGAAGGTGATAGCATATGCCTCTAGACAGCTTCGACCTCATGAAAAGAACTATCCAACTCATAATTTAGAATTGGCAGCTGTTATCTTTGCTCTTAAGCTATGGAAGCATTATCTTTATGGAGAAAAGGTGAAAATATTTACAGACCATAAAAGTCTAAAATATATCTTCACTCAGAAAGAGCTGAACATGAGGCAAAGAAGGTGTCTGGAGCTAATGAAAGATTTTGATATCACCCTTCAATATCATCCTGGGAAGGCCAATGTAGTTGCTGATGCTCTAAGCAGATATCCTATGGCGATGTACTTGACTATGGACCGACACTTGCTCGAGGACTTGGAAAGTTTAGGTATTGAGGTAATTATCCCAGGAAAAGAAGGCCAAATGATGAACTTGCAGATTCAATCTACCTTAATAGATAAGATCAAGGAGACTCAGTTTCAAGACGAAGGCCTGCGAAGCATTCGAGGTCAAGTGCAAGCTGGATTAGTGGAGGACTTCAAAATTCATGAAGATGGATCACTGAGGCATGGAGATAGATTATGTGTACCTCAAGGAGACATAAGAGAAGAAATTATGCAAGAGGCGCACAGATCGCAATACTCTATACATCCAGGAGCCAACAAAATGTACAAAGACCTGAGGACGCATGTTTGGTGGCATGGCATGAAAAGAGAAGTAGCCAGGTTTGTATCTCGTTGCTTAGTGTACGAACAAGTCAAGGCTGAAAGACAAAGACCTGGGGGATTGCTTCAACCACTACCCATTCCGGAGTGGAAGTGGGAACATATTACAATAGATTTTGTTTCTGGGCTTCCAAGGACACCTAGTGGAAAAGATGCAATTTGGGTGATAGTGGATAGACTGATCAAGTCTGCACATTTTCTACCCTTCAAAGTAGGGCTATCTACAGAAAAGTTGGCAGATTTATATATCAGACATATTGTTAAATTGTATGGGGTTCCAGTAAGTATTGTCTCCGACCGAGATTCAAGATTCACCTCTCACTTCTGGAAGAGCTTACAAGCCAGCTTGGGGACTCAACTCAAATTTAGCACAGCTTATCATCCCCAAACTGATGGACAATCGGAACGTACAATCCAGACCCTTGAAGATATGCTCCGTACATGTGTTCTGGATTTTGGAGGATCGTGGGAAGACTATCTACATATTGTGGAGTTCTCTTATAATAACAGTTACCAAGCAAGTATTGAGATGACTCCATTTGAAGCTTTGTATGGACGAAGATGTCGTACCCCGCTATCATGGGACGACGTAGGAGAAAGAGCCTTACTGGGACCAGAGATGGTGATCGATTCAACTGAGAAGGTAAAACAAATAAGGGAAAGACTTCGAGTGGCTCAAGACAGGCAACGACATTGGGCAAATAGCCATCGAAGACCCTTGGAATTTGAGGTTGGAGAACTGGTATTCTTGAAGATTTCTCCGACACGTGGCACCATTAGGTTCGGAAGGAGTGGAAAACTCAGCCCAAGATTTATTGGACCTTTTGGCATACAGTAGAAAATCGGAGAAGTGGCATACCGTTTGGCATTGCCACCCTCTCTGAATGGAGTCCATAACGTTTTCCATGTGTCGCAGCTGAGAAAATATGTGTCAGATCCCAGCCATATTTTGGATCACTCAGAGCTCGAAGTAGGCCCAAGTTTGACTTACCCAGAGCAACCCGTGGAGATACTGGATCGATCGGAGAAAGTTCTAAGGAACCAGGTTATTTCCCTTGTTCGCGTAGCTTGGAAGCACCATTCTCCCGGAGAATCCACTTGGGAGCGAGAAGACGAAATTAGAGAGCGCTACCCTTATCTTTTTGAACCCTGAGGTATATTTTAACTCTCGGCCCTTTCTTTCGTGCCATTGTTATTCTTAAATTTTGAGGACAAAATTTTTATAAGTTGGGTAGATTGTAAATCCCCTGAATTTTCAAAAATATTAAACTTAGCTTTTTCACAATTTTTTGGAATTTTCTGTAATTAAAATCAAGGTTTTAAATTATTAAATGATTTTAAATTGTTAATAAATAATATTAAAATATTATAAAAATAATATTTTTAGGTGTAAAATGAAAAATTGGACTTAGGGTAACTTTTCAAAAATTTTTTGGGCCTCAGACCTATTTTTAAATGCCTAAAAACTATTTACCTATTTATTTATTAACTGATTTATTATTATTATTATTATTATTATTATTATTTTTATTATTATTATTATTTGATCCGGCCCACTGGACCAGATCCGGCCCAGCCCAGAACCAAGCCCAGCCCGCTCCCCTACCGGGTCGGGTCGGGTCGGGTCTGCCCAGACCCGACCCGCCGCCTCCGACCCGCTACCCTCACCCCCTCCCCACGACCCGGCTGCCCGAGTTTCCCGCCGCCCCGGCCGGCCATGCGGCACCCCGCTCGCGCCACGCCCCGCCACGCCCCGCCACGACGCCCCGCTCCTCCCGGCGTCGATCCCCTTTTCCCGCCGCCATCCCCGGCCGACCCAGCGCCCCTCTCCTCTATAAAAGCCCAGCCCGGCCATCCCCTCTCCACCGGAACCGCCAGCCTCACCACCGCGCTGCCCGCCTGAGCCCGCAGCCCCGGCCAGCCTCCAGCGCCGCCGTCCTCCACCCTTCTCCCCTCCTCGAGCACCGTATCCGGCGTCCCCGACTCCAGCAACAACGGCAGCAACTCCCCCCCTTCGAGCCGCCTTCGGCCAGCCGTTCCCGGCGCGCCGCCGACCACCAGTCGCGTCCCAGCAGCCGACGAACCGCCCCCAGCCTCCCTGGCATTCCTTCGGCCGGACCGCCGTCGGCAACCCCCAAATCAGAAAACCCTAAAACCCTAAAATTCCCAATTCTTCGTGTTGTGTCGGACACGACACGGACACGAAAATTCCCTGTTTCTCGAGCCCTGTTCAGGTACTCATATCTTTCTCCTTGCTGCCCCATTTTCAATTCCGTAAATTGCGTTATGAAGCCTGTATGACCCTCTCGGTGTCCGGATAAACCGCTCGGGGCATCGCGCCCTGTGGTGATCGCACACCGCGATCCAAAAACAGGAAAAACATCGACCCGATTCACCCCGGAACTGAGTACGCCCCGCCAAACGGGATGACTTGGTCGCGGGCGATCTTCACAGATACGTGCGCAGCGTTGATACGGACGTATGGGATTTCGCGGAAATCGATTCGGGTGTACGTGCACACCGGGATCAACGCGTATCCGCGGACACCGCTCCGTATCCGCCTTTTCTGTAATTTACCCTAACTTCGTGCACACACGTCGGATCGAAACGAAACTTGCACCATCGGACTCGTAGAAATACGCTGGTCCTGTGGGTCAAGTTTGGTTCGATTCTGAGAACGTTGACGAAATTGCGTGTCGTGGGCCCCACAAGCTTCGCTCGACGGGCGATTTTGTGATCGGCTCATCGGAATCCAATTCTGGAAGCTCCGTTGGGTTTGTATCATCGTTCCTGACCTGTTGACACTAAGTTTGGTGAATTTGGAGACCTTTAACCTTGACACGTTTTTGGTGCAAAGCGGGCCCATATGCGGACCCCGTTTTGGCCGAAACTGTCGTTTTTGCCCTTGTCTCTAAATTGGACCCAAGGACAGGCATTTCTAGCTATTTGATATCTTCTGAACATGATGGTAATGTTTATTTCAGCATCTTGACACATTCCTGGAAATTTCCCCGAGATACAACTATAATTGGATCCAAACAACAGGCAAGTACCTGCACTTCAAGTTTAATCTTTATATTGTGATAATTATTTCTTGCTCTACTAGTACCCTTGGTTGTTACCCATAGTATTAGAATACTGGATTTCATGTCTTGAATATTGTATTTCATGTCTTGCTTTTCGTGTCGGGTGGGAGAATACTAGGAGGCATGCAGTTTACCCTTCCCCCTATCGTGACTGCTAGCTGTTGGTACGCGACTGTACCATCAGCCTGATACTCGATTATTCATGTCTGATAGTCGTCTATGACGGCCTGATTAGCCTTATAAACCCCTACATGCCAACTATGTATTCTAAAATAACACAAGTTCACACACATAGCTTTCTGTCTGGTTATAGTTCTTGTTGGCTGTTGTAGTTTAATTTCCTGTCTCATATTATTCCTATTTTCTCATATTCCTGTTTATAGTCTTAACTATTAGTTATTGTTGTTTCTTTATGCATATTCTCAATATGATACTCAGTTAGTTTCTTTTCTAATTGTCATAAATATTTAGTTTAATCTTGTTGTGCATTGTGTACTTTGCTCCTTTTCTGACTGGATCCGTTGATTTAGGCGATGATGAGGATTTTGCCCCTACCTATTATGGCCCCTATGAGGGAACAGATGTCACTTATGAGGATCCAATTCCCACCCAGGAGACCACTGCTGCAGAGTAGTTAGCAGTAGCTATTTATTTCTTGCTCTTTTATCTTAGTAATCGGGTTTGTCCCCGATTTCTTTCTGGATTCTGTATTAAACATTTGATCTGTTGTCACATTTATTTCATTTGAAATCTCAACATTCTTTTCCTATTATTATCTTTGCCTAATTCATTATTTGTGAATGAGCTAGATGTTTTAACTGTGGATATGACCTAGACAGCGTACTACCGCCGACTCTGCAGCGTAGGCTGGACGTACCCACGCACTCGTGCTCGAATTTTCGGGTGCGGGTCATGACAGAACATCTATGCCCCGTCAGCGGGCACTCCTCCGGGAATCGGTGGTGGTGGAAGGTTGTCTGTCATAGTTGGGGCAATCCTCTGTATAGGTGGAGGAGGAATCCCGTTAGTTGCAGACACTCCCACACGAACATGAGATATAGGAGAATCTCCAGGTATCTGTTCGTCAGGTTGAGAGGTGGCAGTCCTCTCTGAATTGGCTGCTCCCATTCTCATGGATCTAGTATTCGGTGACATCCTGAATACAGATCAAAGAATCAATTAAGGTGATAGATATGATATTATCAAGAAAGGACACTACAGCGCTAAAGGAAGCAATCCATTAGAATAGCAATATGAAGTTCAGAATTTCCTAGTGTGATTGAGCATATTCTCATCCTAGATCCTATTTTCTATATCCTAGCACAGGCTCGCAGCAGTACAACTAAGTTGTCGCACTACTACGGTATCACATAACTTGCGAGACTAGACCTGCATGGGCCACCACTAAAAACGTGTCACGACCCGCACCCGGCATAGGGGCACGAGAGCGTGGGTACGTCCAGCCTACGCCGCAGCATCAGTGGTAGAACGCTGTCTGGGTCACAGTAACACTAACTAACTAAACACCTGTCAATAATATACATCTCCATGATCTCACAATATAACTCAATCACCACAACTATAAGGCACGATAAAAGATAAAAGGAAATGACATAGTTAAACACCATGTCTCAAACATAAAGATAACTCACAGTCTAACTGTCCAACACAAGTCTCCAATTAAACTTAACATAAGTCTAAGCATAAACTGCAATATCCTCCATAAGTCTCAAGCATAAATAAATACTATCTAAATAGCTGTAGGCAAAGTCTCATCTAGAAGCATAGTCTCTTCTAGGATCTCTGGTGCATAGTTTGCTTCTATACCTGGTCCATAGTGTATGGTACAGAAATCCTCAAGGTTCTCTGGAAAAAATATCCAGTCAGGATTGGAACGAAAATACACCTCTAACAGCAGTTCCACATATATTGACAAAAACTATAACACAGTGTAAAGAAATACAAGACAGATATGAATAACTGGAAATAAGATACTGAAATAAGAAATGCTGGAATAATACTGGAACATCATCATCGATATACATCTGAAAAGAAATAGAACTACAAGTGTACGCAAGTATGAAGAACTGGTATGTAAGTGTGTATAAGAACAACAACTAGAACATGTGGAAATACAAGATCAGTCTATCAAGATACATGTCAAGAATCATCTAAGTGTGTGAAACATCAGTATATCATGTGATCGGCTTGGGTTATATGACTCATTACATGGATTAGCGATCATCCCCAACAGGTCAGGCTAACCGGAATGTAACAGTGATGAGGCATGTAAGGGTAAGGCTGCACCGACGTGAAATATGGGTGAGCTAATGCTGCATGTAAGGGGTATTATCACATAACTACTAAGACTTCCCCGTTTCTCCCCAGCTAGCACGATGGATTCCAATCACGACTACTCATGACAGGTCTCAATGATGCCAACTCGTGTAAAGAACAGTATCAGAGTCATGTACGCTATACAACAAGAATTATAGAGATAATCAACATAATAGAAACTGTCAGAGAATGTACTCGCCTGTGGTCCTTAGCTGGCAATACAAAGTCCGGGTTCCAAGGTACCGTCTGAGTGATCCAACAGTCCTATAGATATATCATAAACACAATACTGCATCATACATCACACTAATACACGATCAACAGAATGATCAAGGATCATACTAGGGGCCGCGTCTGTAATTGCTGTGCATAACAGACAGTCAATGGTACGGTCTTGCCAGTACGTCAGTGTACATATGGCAGTCTACTATCATGCTACATGGTCACCGGTAGATGTAGCTACGGGGTATCTGTGGTCACAATCAAGACATCTTGGATATGTGATACATGGGACTTAATATGAACTAATCTCTCATCATACTAATTAATTACATTTATAATAGATATGTATAAGTGTATTAACCTAATTGAGCATTATACGGTTCGTAGGCATATATATTAACCTACATTATTTATGATTATAATACACGTATTGATATACTAGGGAATACCTACACATTACTTATACGCAAGTATATAGATATTAGTTGGAAACATTATATATATACACCAATATACCAATACGTATGCAAGTACGTATATAAATACGTCCCTAGTTACTTGTATATCATCGTAGGAAATGATGGGGACGTGGACATGAGCTAACCTGCGCTCGGCACGACGACGATTACGAGGCGATGGTCACGAACAGGAAAGGCTGGTCGATGTGCAAGGTCGGTCGTCGACTCTGGTCGTCGAGCAGTCAGTCCGTACGGGACTCCGGGTCGACAGCGTCGGTCTTCGCAGGAAATCCTCGGTCGGCAGCGTCGGTCTCCGCGGGAAACTCGGTCGGCAGCGTCGGTCTCCGCGGGAACTCCTCGGTCGGCAGCGTCGGTCTCCGCGGGAACTCCGGTCGGCAGCGCTCAGCGCTCGGGGCTCGGGCTCGGCGTTCAGCGCTCGGCATTCAGCGCTCAGGGCTCAACGCTCGGGGCTCGGGCTCGGCATTCAGTGCTCGACGCTCGGCGTTCAGCGCTCGAGGCTCGGTCGGAATGGCTCAGCTGTTAAGGCGAGAGCCCGCGGGTCGTGGGGTGAGACTTCCGGCGTTCGGCGTTCGGGTGTTTGCTCGGCGTGGAGATGGGTAAGGAAAGGGGTCGGTTGAGGTTTTAGGATTTTATGTTAAAGGAAAAGGAAAAAGTAATACTATGTATATATATAGGTAGTAGACTTGGGTTGACCTAGAATTAAGTTTGGTCAAGGCCCTATTGCGATTGGGCTTGCCATGGATAATTTCGATGGTTAGGGTTTCAAATAAATTAAAATAAATTTCTAGAATGTATTGGTTCAAGGGTTTGAAGCTATGGTTTCAAAGGAGTTGCTGTTAAATTACATATTCCCAAGAATCAAGAAATATAATGAAAGGGAAAATGGGTTTAATGAATTTACGGAAATTTGCACGAAATAGGTTTATTGTTTGCTTAAATCTAAATTAGATGCAAGGAGGTATTCTACAATTCCATAGGAGTACAAGGACTGGATTTACGTAGGACATGAGCATTAATTAATGGTCCGGCGTATCCAGGACAGGGGTTCGAATCCAATAGAAGACAAGGCTAGCGTCCTTGTTATTGAATAATGATAAAGTGTACAATTAATTAAGGTCATTGTAAATTAAAGAAAATTGATTATCATACAATCATTTACTCATTAATTACGAAAAGACAAAATTACCCCTAATCCTAAAAAGTGAGGGTGACACATCAAGGCAAGATATTCACTGTACAGAATCAAGATTCAAGTATCCCGTGTATTCGTGTACTCGTGTTTCCGTGCACTCGTGTTCTCGTGTTCTCGAGTTCTAGTGCACGCGTGTTCTCGTGTATCTCGTGATAATTGGAAGACCCCAATTATGCATGTCGCGGACTAGTTCCACGGACGGTCACCGGGGCACTGGGTCCGATCCGGTCCGGATGGAGCTCGTGTGTAGTCATCGTGTTCGGGACTGGGTAGCTTGCAGCGCATCATGTACTCTCATAGCATGCTATCCTTGTCCTCGACTACGTCCATAAATGGCTACACCAGCGACTCGTGTTCAGATAGATAAGTCATCCTCGCTTAACAGCTATCCGCGTACGAGTCATTGCATCACATCAAGAAACAACTGAACACATGAACGATCATGTCATAACGACCCTCGTGTTTGCATATGCTATGCCTCCTGAATGCTTATACTTGCCCGCACTTGAATTAATAATATTTGCCTTGGACAGGGAAGGACAAATGGTAAGTTGGTAAGTCTCGCCGTGTTTCCTCTCATGTCGCACGACGCACTGCCACACGAGTTAGGCTATTCAAATCTTGCATGAAACTGATCCTAAGGCAACTAGAAAGATAACTTAATAGTTGCGCATGGAACCTGTATTACGTGTTTGGATTTGTCGAGCGGGCGAGTAGCTTCCCCACTAGTGCATTCAATGTACTGATAATCCACCAGTTTGTATGCAGGGTGCGAGAGAACCTCGTTCGGTGCGGATGCCTCCTTAGTATGTGCTTAGGCGTGGAGAACACTTCGAAGCAATGGTGCGTCCGGAACTGAAGCACATATACAAGACATAATATTGTGAACATCGCCTGATCATCGCCTGTACAATCATTCCATAATTGTAGCCACTTGGCACGCTTTTACTGTTTTAGAGAGAGAGGCTTGAGCGACTTGTAATCTCGGCTATACGCCGCCTGTAACACTTGTTTATATCAATAAAGAGTTGCTTTACTTCAACTTGTGTTTCATTGCTTCCGCTATATTGTCAACTCAGTAAACTTGTTACCGATCGCCTATGCGTTCATGACTCTGCTGCACTCGGATAATCTGTGTGACTCTGTGGCTTAGAACTCTTACCGCCAGCCAATGGACCACGGCCTTGCACGGGCGTAGCTCACGCTCGTATGGCATCACGCCCGGATGGGTCAAAGCGATCATCCCGCGAGAGCGCTGGCGAGGGTGATTCCCGCCTAGCAGGGACGACCGAAATAGCTACCTGCAGACCTATGGATGATAGGTGTAAGGATGCTTCTAGATGGTAATGCTCATCACTGGTGGGAATCCATGGAGCGCCAGTTAGGTACATACCAGACTTGGGAGCAGTTCCTGGAGTGCTTTGAGAGGAAGTACTTCCCGGACACCGTCCGAGATGCATTGTACGATCAGTTTCTTCACCTAGAGTAGGGGAACAGAACAGTAGATGAGTATGATGCTGATTTTAGTCGCCTTAGTAAATATGGCGTTGCTTTGATATCATATGACTTAGCTAAGGCTAAGAGGTTTCATCGTGGACTAACTCAGGAGCTACAACACTACACTAGCTCCCAGTCCCGAATCTCTTACACCGAATTACTGACAGAAGCCAGATTACAAGAAACTATCAGCAAAGGAAAGAGAGGTCAGCGAAAGACACAACAAGAAGGACCTACCAGACATCCTTTAGCTCAGCAACAACAATACTAGCACCAAGCAGAACCATACCAGATTCCAGAGAAGCCCCACTGCCATCATTGTGGGAAATGCGGACATACCAGGAGGGACTATCGACTTCGCTTAGGACAATATATGAGATGTGGTTTCGGACAACATATAATAAAAGACTGTCCTATGCCACAAATAATGACACTTCCACCACCAGCACAGAGGCTAGCGCTACCAGCACCAAGACCAGCTCAGTAAATGTGAGCTCTTTTTAGATAAGCTTTTTGGACAGAGTTCATTTCTTGGGCATGTCGTTATAGGAGTTAGTATGACAACTATAGAGACTGGGTGAGTCTTATCTTCTCTAGGAACTTGAAATATTTTATAACATCTCTCATCATAATCCAGCGTATTTATATTTTCTGAACTACCTTGACTTATGACTGCTGTTACAGCTTAGTTTTGCAAGCTTATTCTTTTATCAAGATTGTTCATGATATATGTATTAGTGGATGTATACATTAATACATTTTCAGAATCAGTGTATTACGGTCTGATCAACCATAGTGCGTTTGGTTTGCCCTTTGCAATACTACTTTACGTAGGATTAAGATACATAGTTGACTAGTAGACGAATATACTTGTATTCTATCACCTTCACCTGAAATTCTTTATTATTGTTCTCCATCTTCCCTTACTTCGAAAAGATGAACCCTCGTGCTTGGTATAAACTGATATGCAGATAGTATTAGAGATTCCCCATAGGTCCATCACATTATCTGATGATTATCCCCGTAATTGAGGATATGCCATAAGTGATATATTTTGTGTAATCCTTGAAGATTGAATAGCATGATTAAATAATTCGAGGAATAACTTTCTTGGATATATAGCCTTAAGTGATAGATGGATAAATTCTAAGTTAGGAAGAAATTGCATTTATTAATCATGAGGTGAATTCTTTTAAATTATGATCCAGAGAGATTAGATAGAGAGACCCCTACCCTATTTTAATTTCGAGGACGAAATTTTTATAAGTTGGGTAGAATATAAGATCCCTAATCCTGAAAACCGTATTTCTCTATTATTTTATTTGTTTATAGTAGTTATAAGCTAAATAGAGAGAATAGATTTTTATTTACATCTTTTGCGATATTGTACATTTAGAAGTTTTATGTGACCATTATATTTTTCCTAATTTATTCCATGTAGGAAACCCTTTGGACAGATATTAGCTCAACCGTATGTACCAATATATAATTCTTAAAAGTTCCTGTGAATAGATATGTGTATATATATATACAATTCCTATTGGTGTTAACCCAAAACCGAACCCGCTTATACTACTTCCTTGCGTAAAATCTGTAATAGCAGCAACAGCCGCGTAAACTTTTCTCTCAACTGCGCGTAATATCAACAGTAACAGTAGCAAACCAACTTTGCTATTTCCTTCCCTACGCGTAAAGCAATTTCGTGTGTAAACTCTTTCCACCGCTTTTTATTTCATCTGTGCGTAAAGAACTCCACCAACGCCTAAATTCCGCTCCGCGCATAAAAGAAACCTCTACTGATCCGCACATAAAATAGAACTCCACCGCTTAATTCTCTCCTCCGCTCGTGTGGGGAAAAATATCAGCAGCAGAAGCAAAAATCAACTTTGCTTTGCTTTCCTGACCTACACGTGTAAGCTTCTCATTTTATCACTCCTTAATACTATTACTAAATAACCCTCAATCGAAACCAAAACCAATAAAAAGAAAGAAAACAACAATGGCAGTAGTTTTAGTTTCTTAACCACTAAGTTTCCTCCACTGCCTCTTATTCTTTATATATATCCATACAATGCATCCAAGCCATAAAAACCTTACTTCTTCAACTAAAAACATTGTTGGACGTGCACTACCGAGAACTTTTGCTCGGCAAGTATACCTTGCCATTATATTAATTATTTGCATTCCAACAGAAGCATGCATATTTATTTCTGCTTATATAGATATTTATTTATGTAGATTTTGGACCTATTTTATGAGACCATCCCAATATCATGTAGTATTAGTAGGTTCATTGGCCGTGACACAGTTGTTACACGAGTTGTGAGTCTCATATAGATTCCGAACTACGTACCGGGTTGGCCTCCTGTACGTATAAGCCGTGCGTTAGGGATAACTGCTGATAAAAACTTTGTATGCTAGAAGACTCTGCAGTTATTATAGATCTATGGACATAGTCTATTGTAGTACGGTGGTCCAATCCTTGTCCTTGTTTGGTTGTAGGATTGGGCTAGGGTACTAAGGATAGGCTATGAACCAGACCATGACATGGATGTGGCTGATTAGAGCATTGGGCGGGGAGGAATACTAGTAGGCGTATGGGACACCCCATTTCCTCTATACAGATTCCACACTCGACGGTTACTGTATACTTGCGCCCTTGTACTGGGGGCATATGTGGCATATACTAGCCAGTTGTCACGATTGGTGAATTACGTCAGCATATGTCTAGCCTACACTTTCCATACGCCCAAAGTTGCCTCAAGTTGCATTACACCTAGACGATTAGGTAACCCACTTGATGTTTATTTTCAGTACTTATTGGCATGTTATTATGTATCGTGTTACGTCCCTCTAAGGACCTGGTCCTTTTCCAGATATGGACGAGCAGGAGTATCCACAGGAGTACGGACCTGGACCCGACTCTACACACCAGGCTGATACCCTCAGAGTAGCTGTAATTATTTTTACTGGTTTAGAGATTTTGTTCTACTTTAGTATAGTCGTTTGTAGTAGATTTGTTTCCACCGGACTATCAGACTTGATACTTATCCCTGATATTTAGTTATATTCCAGCTCTTTATTCCTACTTATTATTTGTGCTGTGGATGAGATATAAATTATGTATGACTTATTGTGACAGTATATTACCACTGATGGATTGCATATTCATATACAACGTACGTGTGTATATGATTTCCATATATTGGAGTTCGTATACATATGGCTGGGTGTGTTACGTATTCCTAGTCCTACGTATTTTGGGACTGGGGCGTGACACACATGATATATGCATTCAAAGAAGGACAGTTAAAGATTAAATATCAATATCAAGGAAGAACAATTAAAATAAACAATAGAGTTTTTCCTAGATGTGATTGAGTATTCTTAGCCTATAGCCTATATCATGTATCCTGAAACAGGCTCGTAATAGCACTCAAATAAGAGCACTACTACGAATAGCACTAATTGCGACCTCTAAGACCTGCATGGTCCACCATTAAAAATGTGTCATGACCCGCACCCGATGTAGGGGAACGAGTAGTGAACAACGCCTAGCCTACGCCGCAGCATCGACGGGAGGACACTGTAAGGATAAATTATCTATTTAGCAATCAAGATATAATAATGAAATATGAATACTCAATCATAGATCTATAAGATGGAACAATCGTACGAATAAGATAAAAGAACTGAAGAGTCACAATACAGCTCATAAGACAATTAATATCCAATGTGTCATATCAAAGAAATACTAATTACCGAGCTGAAGACAAATCTAGTACAAAATAGTCTAACTATTATACTACGAGTCCTGGGTCATCTGTCTCAGTCGGGATGAGACCCTCCTGAGCCAAGGTCTCTGGCTCTAAGCCTACGACATCCTGAGGCCCGTAGTGAGTGGGGTACCACTCCTCAGTGTTATCTAATAAATATATATCTAGCCAGGAAAGGAGCAAAGTACATCTCTAACAACAGTTCTAATAAATGATATAAACTATGTAACAGTAAATAGAGCGAATATACAAGATACAGTATAAAGGTATAAGAGATATGCAAAAAAGGAATACTGAAAATAAATACAAGAATAAGCATCATAAGAATGAACAAGAAATACTACTACTTAGTGAGTGAGTACCAGCTTTAATATGTGATCGACTTGGAAACTTGCACAAGGATAATGGCCTAGTTAATCATACGTGCGATATATGATTAACACTATTCAAGGAACAAGACATGGACAAGGAGGGTATGATCACATATCTACACTACATACTCTCTGCCCCCGACTAGTATAGTGGATCCAACCATGGTAGGTTATGACACGGGATTCCATAAGAAGGGCGCTACTCTTCTCAT
Organism: Iris macrosiphon; assembly: GCA_036927795.1. NCBI lineage: Eukaryota > Viridiplantae > Streptophyta > Magnoliopsida > Asparagales > Iridaceae > Iris > Iris macrosiphon. The sequence goes on along the minus strand of JAYESA010000019.1, from coordinate 136,443,495 downwards.
GAACCTATGTCTGTATTTGTACAAGAAGAACAAGGAAACAAGGGTTGTACAAGATACACCATAAATACCAAGGAATAACATCTCATGACAAGATTCATATATACCAATCCGTGTAACCATCATGTCAATAAAATAAGGATATCTACACTAAATACAAGAGACATAGAGGATATCATGAATGAAAAACAATCACAGAATATACTTGCCTAAAATTTGGTGAACAATATCAAAGATGTCCGGTACGGTGCCTCGAAGACCTAAATATAAAATATTACATCAATACAAGGTTTAAAATAAAAATAAGTTAAACTAGTAAACTTCTAGGTCATAAAGCCATTTCTATGTCAAAATAGTCAAACTAGGTCAACTCTAGGTCAAACTAGTCAAACTTGGTCAAACTAGCAATTTCTAGGTTGTATGAGTCCATCTCTAGGATATTGGGTCCATACACTAAGTAGGCCTTACTAGCTATACTAGGATACTAGAAAATCAATAAGATACCGTATCATAAGATACACAATTTATTAGATATGAATATATTGTAATATATATACAAGACAAAATATATATCACTCCTAACTAAACTAATACTAAGCGGATACCTTGGCTTTGAACCAAAAGCGGTATCACACCACTTACACTCCCATCTTGATGTGCAAACTCAATAACTTGAGTAAAACCCAATACCGTGACATTATCTTGGTATCACAAGGTAATTCAATATCTAACATACAACTACTACCCATACTCCTCACTATACACTAATATGTATTTAAACTTATAACAATACTATACTAAACTATATACTAACATACCCCTTCGGATATTCAATAGTACTCAAGATATCTCCACTCTCATTACCTTGGTGTAACTCAAGGTAATCTAGAAATAATACTAACTAATATTAACTAGTGCTTATGCATATATATATTTCATATATAATATATACTAACTTATTTACAATATATACATAACCTACTAGCTTATCAATATAAACTAACTAGCTTATATATATATATATATATATATATATATATATATATATATATATATATATATATATATACTAACTTGCTAACTTACTAGCTTATCAAATAAGTTAGACTTATTTAAAAATTGTTGTTGCTTACTGCCGTTGCCGCTTTTGCTTCTACTTTCTGCTGCTGCTTCTGCTTTCTTCTGCTTTTGCTGCTTCTGCTTTTTGCTGCTTTTTTGTTTTGTCGCTTCTGCTTCTACTTATGACTGCTTATTCTCAGCTTTTATGCTGCTACTTTTCATTGCTTTCCTCCATGCTTTTTATTGCTTTTTCTCACTTTTTTTATTATTTCTTCACTGTTTTCCATTATTTCTTCTCCCATCTAGCTCTCTCTCTCTCTCTCTCTCTCTCTCTCTCACACACACACACACACACACACACACACACACACACATATATATATATATATATATATAATATTATTATACATTTATATACATATATATACATATAACCATACTAGAGATGCACATGAACTCCTACTCTCCCATGATCACCAACACATCAACAAGAATTATAGATCATATATATATATATATATATATATATATATATATATATATATATATATATATATATATATATATATATATATATATATATATCTCACATAATAATTATAATTACAAAATTATAATATCTATAACCAAGGCAAATAAATTAAAATACAATAAAACAAACACGTGAAGTGCACCGCACCCGTATTACACTAGATCTATGATACGCTTGTGATACGACTCCACCACACAACCAAACGTATCCCAAAAGAAACTAGCAAGTCTAAAATCATAATTATGAACAATACGAAGAGGTATCTACTCAACTACGTGTCCGTATTAAAATGTGACATGCTCAAACCCCCGTGTCAGAGAAAACCCCCCAAATTAATCCGTATCTCCAAATTGTCGGGATACGACCTGCACGTATCCAATTTTGGATACGACACTAACCACACATGACCAAACATATTTCAATTTGGTCTAAATAACCTATTGACAAACACAAGATGTGGCAATCTCAAAAGTCTTCCAAAATTAACACAAAATACCATATAACCTTCTCCAAAGGCCTCCTATGAACCTAATTCCAATTTTTATGGATAGCCTTAGCATATGAGGTAATTTTTAATGATTAAAATATAGATTTATAGTCTAATTAGAGAGAAAAAAAATTAAATTGTACCTATTGGGAGATGGATTCTTATTGAAACCTCCAAATTGAGTGAAAAGAGCCTTCAACTTGTAGATCCTTGCTCCTCTTTATAGATTCTTGCTTCCTTCTTGTAGATCCTTGCTTTCCCTTATTCTAATAGCTTTTAATGATGATTAGGGAAGGAATTGGAAATAAAATTGGGTATAATTTGATGTGGAAATAAAGAAATTTGGAAGAAAAAAATTCTAGATTTGAAATAAAAAAATAAAGAGAGAGAATTTTCCTCCACTCTAATACTAGGCCGGCCCCTTCCCCCTTCCCCAAGCTACTATAAAATGTCTAAAATACCCCTTGCGGTTTGTCATAAAAAAATAATTAAGGAGGAAAGGTTCTAGTCTAATTGGTTTAACTTAATTAATCATCCTCCTAATGATTGGGCTTCTTATTGGGCTCAATTCTAACTAGAGTTAAATGTTGGTCCATGAATCTAATCTAAACTAGTTAGGTCCACTAACACAAGTCTAAAATAATATACTAACATCAAATAATAAATAAATAATATAATAAATAAATTTACAACATGCATAATATTTAATTAATTATAAAATGACCAAAATACCCTTTTTTAGAAAATTTGGTAGTGACAGTGCATCTGAGAATGACTCGGGTGTAGTCGACGAAGGCGTCGATGTTTGGTCTTGTGTCTAGACTTAGTCACTAGTGGACTTACATAAATTTTAAGGAGATATCTTTGTATTTTCCTAAACCTTAACACTTTAACATCTCACGACACAATGAGTGGGGATGAGAGCATGCTAGGACACTGGCTTCGCACTCGACTAGCTATCGATGTGAATGGTTTGTGTGATGATATATTATTTAACTAAGGGAGTCTACTTAGTTAGTGACTTTCATTGTAGATATGAGATTCTATGTCGTAGTCACGATCTGTACATTGGCCTTGGGCAGGGAAGATAATTAGCAGGCGTATTGGACAACCAAATTGGTTTGTCATAGTCTTCGGAGGAAACTATGGGGTTTATGATTCTGATTTCATAGTTATCCGGTTATGGGCTTATATACTAGTGGTTATATCCGGCCTCGGTTACTCGCCCTGAGCTAGGAATGGCTGGAAGATATGATAGTATATATTTCTGGCATTATGTTTGCAGCTAAATGTCAGAAATGGAGCTTTCCCTACCCATACGCACCAAAGTTGTCTTCAAAGTACATTCACATAGATGGTTACTTCACCATGATATTTTATAGTATTTATATTATGGCATGTACTATTTGTATCTTGTTATGTCCCTCTGAGAACCTGGTTCCCTGCCAGATTATAGAGTTGACTGACGTTGTATTTTGTTGGAGCTGATGATGGTATCATCTTATATACAGGTATTGTTAATTATTAGGTATTTATATTATATTCTTTCACTGTTTACCTATTATATTTTATTTACTTATTTATCTTCTATTATAGCCTAGTATGGGATATTTTGAGTCTATTCGTACAAGTGTGGTATGGGGTGCACACCATGATACATGTTGTCCTTTTTTATTTCATATTCTTGTGGATTGAGATATAGTTAACTATTGGATATATATATATATATATATATATATATATATATATATATATATATATATATATATATATATATATATATATACATAAAATTGGAAAAATCTTTGGAGTCTTACTAGCTGGCCATTGCCACTTGGCCGGTCCCGTATATTTTGGGACTGAACGTGACATAATTTTTGTGGTGGCCTATACAGGTCAGAGCATATCGTCTCGGTTATGTGACTGTACCGAACGAGCCTACGTTAAGATAAGAGTGCTAGGATCTCAATCCACAACTGCTATTGAAACCTCTTTGAATTTTAATATCGTCCTTGAACCACGTATTTGCATTCAATTAGACCTTCTTAAACTCCTTATTATTACTTCTCGTCTTCTTATGTTTTGGGAAGACGAACACTCATATTCAAAGAATATTTTTAATGATATTTTGTTGTAGTATAGAAGCAAGGTTGATAAAACATATATGATGGAAGTAATTGTCTAAGTTAGTAACAATGAGGATGGATACATTTACTAGATAGAAGAAAAGTACGAATTGAAAGTTTGGATTTGTATATAAGGTATAAAATTCATAGAAATTTTTTCTCTTATTTATGGATCTAACTCCTAGTATTTACTTGAGAAGATAGAGTGGTTAAGAAGTTTACTAGTGGAGATTAGTTAGAGGATAAGGTAGCTTTTTTTAATGTCTGAAATGACTAGGTATATGATTTGAGAATATATGTAGTAAAACTTTGAAAATAATTGTATCTCTTAAACCAAGATAAGACCTGTCAAATAGAAGACTTAAGAAGAAGGACTTGAGAGCCTTGATATAGATAAAATGATTTGATAGGTATTTATGATTGAGTATAAATTCTTATAGAAATTTTAGGTCATATCAATTTTGAGAAATACCCTCTCACCTGGAGGATATAAATTTGTGACACCGTACTTGAGTTAGGAAATGACTTTGGAATAAGATAGTAGCCTAGTCGAGAGGACTTTCGCTAGAGGAATAGATCTTAAGTATCAAAAGGATGAGGTATTGCGAAAGTGGAGGATAGACAAGGGTTGACAATAATGTAATGGAACCGTTGAAAAAGTGGATGAGTTTAAATGAGTCATATCATTCTCAAATATGTTAGATTAGATTTTGAATGAACAATAAAACTATAATTTGAGGATGGTCTATTATAAATATTTTATGTTAGGTGTATAACATTTAGGTACCTGCTTAATGTAGCCTTGACCCTTACCTATTAAGTTAGGAATAAGAGTAGTTAGACGTACTTGTAAGAATTGTATAGCATGTTTATAGTTAGAAAAGGGGTAAATATATAGTTGTATTATTAAGAAGATTTGTGGTATAACCTATAGGAGTATAGTAGAGTATAAAGTTTAAGGACTAAATTCAATTTTTCTAGCTTACGCGAGTAGTCATTAATAAGGACTTTAGATTAGAGTCAAATGTCTTACCTTAAGTAGACTAGTATCTATAGCTATAATAAACCATTGACCGATACAGTTTAGCCAAAAATTCTAAGAGATGGTAACTAGAGCAGTTATATTTTGATTTAAGGTATGCATAATAGTTATATCGAGGAACGAATAATAGTAAGAGTATTATGTTTAAGGAGAATAATTGAAGAAGTGCAAGAGTGAAATAGTAGAGAAATTTTATTTATAGAAAGATAAAAATTGAGAAGTGTCATAAGATAAATTGAGAAGATGACAGAGACTACCTAAGATGACATAATCAGGATTACAAAGAATGCACAACTTAAGTAAGTTGGGTAGCGGTAAATTAACCTTAGAGTTTAGGACTCGAAGAAAGAATGAGAAGGTTAGCTTGGGAAAATAGAGGATACAATTTCGTGATGAATGATAAGAATGCTGGAAATCAACATATATATACAAGTCATGGTAATGCAAGAATAAGTTGGTAGTACCATAGATTATTTAAGATCCACAATTATGATTAGGACAAAAGACTTTCAAGAACCAAACAAACAGTAAAATAGCTTGAGAGGAGAAAAAAGAATTTTTTGATGTTGCAATATGAGAACAAATGGAAGTGGGGTATCCCTAAATAGATCGTTAAATTGTTCCTAGAATTTTGAATTATAAACTGGAGAAAAAAATTGTTGGTGATAGAGTTACTTATAAATAGAGAAAGACGAGAAGTTAAAGACTATGCTGAAAATTTCCAAGAACCAAGGTTGATTAAAAAGTTTCGAAGGTTGGAAACTTTGGTAATTTATATTTCCAGTAATATAACACTATATGGTTGGAGCGACACTTGAAGAAACCAGGCCCTAGGAGTGACTGAACTAGTTGGAGTTGAGATATAGGAATCATAAAGTGATATAAGACAGGTTCTGTCTTGAGTTGGTTAGTCTTATTTTCTTTTTTAATCAGATGTTTTCCTAGGAAACCAGAAAAGTTAGACTATATGCTAGTATGGGTAGGAGTGCAACCCCTTTAGTCTGCTTGATCATCTAAAATCTAGAATTATTCTAGTTATTTGATGTGTAATTCGTAATCGATTGTAACACTATACTTTATATTGTTATTTCTTATCTTATGTTGCAATTGCAGACTTATGATGTTGGTGTGACAAAATATTTTAATTAGTTGATGTGGTAGAGTACTTATTCCTTCCCTAATCGTGCCATAAATTCGAAAACCAACTCATTAATTAAAACCTCCCCTTGTATTTAATGGTCATATCACCGTAGGTATCAGTTCTTCTTCTATTATAATTTTTTTGACCTAGTCACTATGACTTAAATCTCAATATATCTAGTTAATCGTGCCTTATATTCTAATTCAATTATATGAAATTACCTCATGAGCAAACCCTTATTCATTTATCATGGGCTACAATTTCTTCTTTCCATGATTTCCTCGCCAGCACCCATGATATATGGTGATTGTATTCCTCTATACCGCCTCAACCAAGCTATATTAGACGTATGTGATGATCTTGTCTCTTTTTCTTTTGTTTGTTGAACACATGATCTATATAGCCGCAGAGTTATATTTACTTTCCATCATAGTGTTATTGACCAAAATACCATATGTTAGTACTTACATCTCCTCTGAAGATCTGTGATTACAGTCAGAAGTACCAAATATTCTCGTATCTTATCTTGAAAATAAACTTTTCCAGAAACCTTATAAATAGGATCATGGCTAAAGTTTTTACTGCCAAATTAATTTTTATAAGTTGGGTAGCGCCTTGCACTAAGTGTACCCTTGCTCTTAGACTATGATATCAAACTAAGAATGCAATGGTAGCTGTATCTCCCATCTTTCGAGAATTAATGTATGACCTTGCATACTTAAATTTCTCCTCCACCGCTTTGAATTCTTTATCTTTAGATCATGCTTTATTTATAATATCGAGAACTTCGTACGACAAGTCTTAATTATCGTTCTTCTAAAAGGAATTCTCTTATTCTTTCCTACCATGATTATTTTAATTTCGAGGACAAAATTCTTATAATTTTGGTAGAATATAACTCCCCCAAAAAAAATGATACTTTCTAGGATAAATTTTTTATATCTAACTTCTAAACATAGTGTATGTATAGTTTTGTGTATTTTTATACATAAATATATGTATATATATATATATATATATATATATATATATATATATATATATATATGTGTGTGTGTGTGTGTGTGTAATAAATATAAGGTATAGTGTACTTAATTTAATATGTAGCATGTGTTTGATAGTGGTTTAGGTGCACTAGAACTAGTGTATGGTTTAGGCTAGACAAACCCAACCAAACCAATTCTAAACGAACCCAAACTTGGTCCACACTTCCATGAGAGTGAGTAAAAGTAACCCAAGCCCTTACACTACAAAAATATTATTAAATAGTGATGGATCTAAGTGACAAAAATTAATTCATCGTTGAGTCAGTGACAAAAATACGACGGAATAACGACTAAATTATTTATGTAAACCAAATATATTATATTTTGCCAATATTCTGTCGCTAATCCGTCGCTATTATCTTAGCGACGAAATAGCGAAGAAAATATCCATCGCTGCGAAAACATAAATTTTCTGAGCCCGTTTCATTTTCCCCCATTCTCAATCTCTCTCACACACACTCTCTCTCTCTCTTGATCCCCCCGACCCCTTACCCCTCTATGGCGACATCCTCCTCCACCGACCCCCTCCCCCTCTCTGGCGACCTCCTCCTCCATCGACCCCCGACCCTTCTCCGTAGCCCCTCCCCCTTACTCGCCCTCTCATCCTCCTCCTCCTCCTCCTCCATCGACCCCCTCCCCATCTCATGCGACCTCCTCCTCCTCCAATGACTCCCTCCCCCTCTACGGTGACAAGCAGCCCCTCCCCCTCTCCGGCGAGCAATAACATCCTCCCGAGCCCTCCTCCTACTCCTTGACTTGAGCGTCGGAGACATCCCCCCGAGCCCCTCCTCCGACCTCAGGAATCTGAGCCAGGCCCTCCACCGGCCTCAAGCGTCCGCCTCTGCGCTACTTCAGATCCCCTCCTCCCTTCCGAAGGTAAACCCTAACCCTCCACATATCTATTTGGGGAATGACTATACACATTGTCAAATATATTTAAATTTTGGAAAAGACACATGACACAAGATGCTAGAAGACACATATAAATATCAGGTGTATAAACACATGTTTGCTTTGTATCGTTTTGGAATGCTACTAATTTGTCATATGGATACTAGTTACGGGTTTTCTTTAAAATGTAGGATCGACGATATCGGTATCAGACCATTACTATGAGTATCGGTATCAGACCATTACTATGAGTATCGAGATCAGCGATATCGGTATTATCGGCGGTATTGGACCAGAGTATCAAATTTTTTGGTATCTGAAACAAATAACTATTAGTAAATTATTAACATTTTAGAATATATATATTTTATACTTTATGCATAAATTTAAGTATTTGTAGGTTTGTTTATTAGTTTTTTTTTGGTATTAGACCATTACTATGAGTATCGGGATCGAAGATATCGGTAATATCGGCGGTATCGGACCGGAGTATCGAATTTTTTGGTATTAGAAACAAAAAAACTATTATATGCGATAGATAATTTTTTCCTCTTGCATTTTCTTTTAGCAACTATCCTAACTAGGTACTCAAATTTCTTTGTTTTTTTTCTTTTGACATGGTATGTGCATAATCATTCAAGTCTATAAGAAAGTAATGAGTCGATACATAGTTGACCGATCGTGGACGTACAATCGGCGTCATGAGAGTATGATTGGTTTGATAGATGTTTTCAAGGCGAGCGTTGAGAAATTTCTGAAATACGCCAGTAGTCAACCTTATTTCATGGATGAGAGTCTCATCAAGTGTCATTGTGTCAAATATCATAATATACCATTCAAAAAGGTGGATCTCGTGAGGGAACATCTCTACAAAACGGGTTTTGTACCGAACTACAAGGAGTGGACAGCTCTAAGTGAACCTTTGACTCCTCAATACCATTCCTTCTTCAATATGGAGGTAGAAGAGTCCACTATCGGAGATAACTTTGAATATCGACCACGAAACCTGGTGCGTGAGTTGGTATTTGATGCGGTCGGTCCAAGTTTTGATCTGGAGGATCATAATTCTGATACCAAGGAATTCTATAATATATTCAAGAATGTCAATACTCCGTTATATCCGGTTGTGATTCTCATTTTGTCCTATCGGTGGTTATACAAATGTTGAACCTCAAATCTAATTTTAACTTTTTACAAGAATGTTACGATCAGATAATTCAGTTTGTTAGAGAGTTGTTGCCAAAAGGATCAAAAGAGTTGCCTGAAAACTTCTACAAATCAAAGATAATGATACAAAAACTCAGATTAGGCTACAAAAAGATAGATTATTGTCAAAACGGTTGTATGTTGTACTACAAGGAGAACAATGATAAAGATAGATACAATTTCTGTTACGCGGACCGGTACAAGCCAATTCGGGACAAAGAAAAGTCAACTACCCGAGCAAGGTTGTGTCCCTACAAGTACATACAATTTTTGTCAATTACAGAAAGGCTGCAGAGGATGTATATGTCTACAAAAACAACATAATACATGCTATGGTATAGCAAAGAACGAAAGATGGATGATGGAGAATTATCTCATCCTTCCGATGGAGAGGCATGAAAGTATTTTGATCGGTGTCATCCTGAATTTTTACGGAGCCCAAGAATATGCGGTTGGGTTTATGTTTTGATGGATTCACTCCGTTCGGACAGTTGGGATCTCAGTACTCTTGTTGACTAGTTATTTTGACTCTTTATAATCTACCATTGTGGATGTGCATGAAGACTCCTTACATATTCTTGACACTTATCATATCCGGTCTAAAAAATCCATAGAATAACATCGATAACTACTTGTCGCTGTTGGTGGATGAGTTGAAAGAATTGTGGCAGTTCGACATTCAAACATATGATATATCGAAGGAGCAAAAATTTTAGATAAGGGCATCACTCATGTGGATCATCAATAATTTTCTAGCATATAGGATATTATTTGGGTAGAATACTCATGGTACTTTGTCTTGTTCAATATGTATGGGAGAGAGTAAGGCATTATGTCTCCATAATGGCGGGAAAGCATGCCTTTTTTATTGTCACCATCAGTTCCTTCCTGCGTCTCATCCATGCAGAAGGAACATAGATATCTTTAGAGCATGTAAACAGGAACTATCTTCGCCCCCGTTAAGACTAACTGGATACCAAGTTTGGAAAGATATAGATGGATTATCGAATGTGATGGAAGATCCAATATCGGTCATTCACTTTAAAGGGTTCAGACATAGACATAATTGGGCAAAGCGGTGTATCTTTTGGGACTTACCTTGTTAGAAGGACAATCTCATAAGAAATAATCTTGATGTTATGCATATCAAAAAAAATATTCGACAACATCTTCAATACAGTGATAGATATCAAGGAAAAAATGAAAGACAATTTTAAAGCAAGAAATAACTTGAAAATTATTTGCAGGCGTTCATATTTGCAACCTAAAATAAAATGCAAACGGTAATTGGGTCAAGCCTCTAGCGCCATTTACATTGAGTAGGGAGGAAAAATTGATAATATGCAACTGGATTTCAAAGTTGAGATTTTTTGACGGCTACGTGTCAAATCTGACAAGATGTGTCAATCTCAACGAACACAAGTTGATAGGGATAAAGATTCATGATTGCCATGTGTTTATGGAGAGGTTACTAGCTATTGCTCTGAGAGATATGTTGCCTCATCAAGTATGGACTCTGTTGACCGAATTATCTATATCCTTTAGAGATTTGTGTTCAAGCAAGTTGATGGTGCAACATTTAATAGAACTTGAAAAGAAGATTATATTGACATTATGAAAGTTAGATATGGTGCTACCCCCCAACATTTAATAGAACTTGAGAAGAAGATTGCATTTACGGATTTAACTTACATACGAAGCACGTGTCGGTGCTCCCGTCCATTATTAATGGATGTATCCATTTGAGAGGTATAAATTGATTAGTTTGTACTATTAATTTCTTTACTCAAATAATTCTAATATTCAATATATTATCTATATGTGTCTACATCACCTAAAAAAGAAAGTGGACAATAAGGTTCATGTAGAAACTTTGATATATGAAGCATATATCATTGAGGAGGTTTCAAACTTCTGCTCAATCTACTTTGATATTCATGTTAGAACAAATCGTAATAGAGCCCCAAGGAATGATGACAGTGGCATTTATGAACCGAATAGTGTAATCCGCACTATCTTCAATGTGGGAGGCAAGACTACAACTGCTACTAAAGTACGGTAGTTGAAAGACGATGAGTTTGAAGCCGCTCATCGGTATATATTGTTAAATAGTGATCTTGAGGAGATGTTTGATATTGAGAAGTAAGTGACACATCTTTGCTACATATTTCAATTATGTATATGCTTGAAAAAAAGTGCTCTAACTATTCTTCTTACTATCATAGTACTTTTAGAGATGAGGTAAAAATTGAGATACCTACTATTATTGATGATGATCTTGCTAGAGAAGTTGATACAAAATTTCCATCATGGTTCAAAAATTATGTATGGATCCTAAACATTAAGCATTCTAAATTTAGTATTCTGACCGATCTTTGTCTAATATTTATATGATACATGGTGTTTCAGATTTTTTTGTGCTGCTACAGAGTTACAGATTGAATGACTTCGAGCATTAGCAATTGGACCAAGCAAGTGGGCAAAGTGTTGGGATGGATACCCCATCAATGGCTTCAAATTTAGAACCACTGATAAGCCTATTAATCAATCATTTGTCGACGAGGAGGCTAATTATACAAAAATTCTGGAGTATGTGTGAGGGGTTTAGTCTATGATGATGTGAGACTCGTCTCACTATCGAATATTTTTTCATGTTCATATCTTATATATATGTGTGATATTGATATATATTGCTTCCCGTATATTTTTTTTTGGATTTCTCTAGCTGCTCTCATGTAATTTCTAGATTTGTGAATAGTATTATCCACCCTTGATATATAACCCCCTCTCTTTCTCTCTCTTCTCCATTCTTTCACTTTTCTCCTCTTTTTATTTTATTTTATTTTCCTTTCCTTTTGTAAATCCCAATATTTTCAAATATTATATTTAATAAATTAATTATTGAATTTATTTATATTATTCGTAGTTAATTAGAAAATAATATTATTGATTTAATTTCTTGGATAAATACTCATTTAGGATTATTGCACAGTCCTATTATTTTATTTTAGGAATCTCTGTGGAAGAATAATAGATTTTTTTAGAATTTAATTTGGGTACAAATGCATTTTTATATACCTCAAATATATACATAAATAATAAATAGTTATTATATATGATAATAATAATAATAATTAGTTATAATAATAATTATTATTATAATAAGTATTAAGTAATAATTATAATAATAATAATATTAATAGTTATAATAATAATTATAATAGTAGTGGTATTAATAAAACAAAAAGAAAAGAAAAGAAAAGAAAAAGAAATTAATTAAAACCCTAAATCTATTAAAAAATCTTAACTCTATTAAATCCCTAATCCTACACTAATCCAACCCATTAATCCCTTAAACCCCCCTAACCCAGACCTAAAATAAACCCACCCGCGAGCCCACTGCTCACACCCGCGGCCTAGGGAATACCCAGCCCCCTCTCTCTTGATATATATATATATATATATATATGTGATACCTCTAACCCTAACCCTAACCCTAGCTCATACTCCTCGACCTTCTTCTCCGCCTCCGCCTCCGTGCCACCAGCGCCGCCGGCGATCGCCGCAGCCACCGTCCGCCGGCGCGACCGCAACCGCGCAGCGTACACCGCAGAATTGACAACGAAGACCCCTCCTTCACGCGCTATTTTTTGCCTCCTCGCTCGACCAAATTCAGATTCGTCTTCGCCGGTATGATCACTACTTATCCCTCTTTCAACTCTGTAATTTAGTATCCGTCGAACAACGTTAAACCCTAGGTAAAAATTGAGACCAAGTTGAAGAAAAGCCACAACTTTTTAACTTTAAAAAACTGTCGCGATGACCCATGTTAAGGACCAATATCTTCCACCACTGACATCCAAATCTAAAATTTCTTTTTGCTATGTAAATATCATATAATCGAGATTATTTTCTGTCAATTATATTATTTTATTTTGTATTATATGCAGAATGAAACTAGGTTAAAAATCATGAAAAACTTGTTTATAACTTCAAAATTTGCGATACGGAATGCGCCCCACAAAACGGGACCTCCCCGTTGCGTACAAATTGCATCGAAATATGCGTACGGTATATCCTAATGTGTGAAATTTTGTAAAAACTGATTTGGACGTTTGTGCGCGTCGGAATCAACCCGTATCCGCGAAGAATTCTCGTATTGTAACTTTTGTAAAACACCACACCATTTAGCGTACACTCGTCAGAATGCGATAAAACTTGCGCCATTGGATTCGTGGTATCACACTAGTCCGTGATCCAAGTTTCATGCGATTCTGAGATAGTTGACCAAGCCGCCTATTTGCGGGTCCCATGGTTGACTTTTTGGGCAAATTTGTGTTCGGCTCACCGGAATCCAAAATTGGACCTACCATTGAGTTTGTATTAACGTTTAGAATTGGTTTGACCTATAATTTGTCCCATTTAGAGACCTTTACCTCTGGCACGTATTTTGGTACAAAGTGGGCCACATGTGGACACCGCTTTGACCCAAAATTATCCTTTTGTCCCTGTGTCCAAATTGGACGAAAGGGTAGTATTTTCTAGCTATCTTGCTTATTTTGGGAACGTTGGTGATATTTATTTCAGCATCCGGAGACGTTCATTCTGAGGCCATAGTTTTTGACCCTTGGTACTTGACATCTGGACGCTTACACTTTGCAGCTTTCTTGCCAGGCAAAAAACCTTGCCAAATTGCTTACAATACTTTGCATGCTTATTATATTTTTATTTATTTATTGCATGTGTGTTTTTTTTCATTCATAATTATATACTATATATATGTTGACACACACTTGTCATATAGTATCATGGGAGGGGAGGACAATCAGTAGGCGTATGGTCTATAATAACTCTAGTAAACCGTAGTATCTAGCACACACTACGGTAGTGTGTCATACTGGTCGCTACCTTCGCGGTAGGTCAATTTCTGGAGTCGCGCTAGTCGCTACCCTCATGGTACGTCGATTTCTGATATTCCTGACGTGTGTCTGAGTTGTGAGATTAAATAGAGTTGCCTACCCACGCCCATACGTCAAAAAATTGTCCTCATTGTGCATATTCATATAGATTGTTTGGTACAACGTACTTATATATTTTTATCTGTTATGTATGTTTACTGTATTCAAATTGGTATACTTCTATGTATCTTGTTACGTCCCTCTGAGGACCTAGTCCCTTTCCAAGTATAGATGATCTTGACTATTCATAGGAGCACGGATCAGGAATTGCTACTTATCTCTTTCGAGGAGATCTTCTCTTCAAGTCTCATTGTTCATTAGATGTTCTTATGTGGTTTCCCTTATATTCTAGTTTGGAAGTGGATTTATTTCCACCCGACTATCATTCTCTAATACTTCATATTGAGATTCAGATATAGTAGATTGGTTATTTATTTTTATTTGATTTTATGGATGAGATTTAGTTCGGCCCTGTGACTTATGACAATATTTATACCACATGTGAGTTATTATTCATATTACAACGTACATGTGTATTATGGTATCCATATATCGGAGTTGTCATATACATACGACTGGCATGCTTACATATTCCTAGTCCTACATATTTTGGGACTGGAGCATGAAATATTTTTGTGGTGGCCCATGCAGGTCAAGATCATATTGTCTCGGTTATGTTACTGCACCGAGCAAGCTGGCGCATAGGATTAGAATATAGGATCTCATCCACTTATTTAATCACCTCCCTTAATTTGTTCCGCATTCTAAATTGATTGCTTGCATTACATCTTGCTTGATCCTTTCACAACGTTAATCTTATCTTTCCTTCGTGCTTGATAGGGGGTTAGGAAGATGATTTATACTAGGAATATATACTCTGTTGTTCAATAACACTATTAGTTAAATTATTGTAAGTTGGGTAGTATGTCTTATAACCTAGTAACACGTAGTCCTATTTCCCTATTAATAAAGTGTAATTAAATGACACCAACTATAGGCTTGCATAAGAAGATAGTATTTATCTAGACGGTAGAACTTTAGTGTTTATCTAGACTGTAGAACTTATAGGCCCATACCTCAATTTGGTCGACTATAGACTTAGACAAGGAGTTAGTATGACAACAGTAGAGGCATAATACCAGTCTTCTTGGTGAACTTAAATTATTTGTACCTTCTGTCATCATAATCCAGTGTACCTATATTTTCTGTACTACCTCGACTTATGCTACTATTATAGCCTAGTTTTGCAAGCTTATTTTTTTATTGAGCTTGTTCATGACATATGTATTATTGGGGTCCCACACTAATATATTGCCTAAATCAGAGTCAGTGTATTATGGTCTGATCAACCTTAATGCACTTGGTTCGCCCTTCGCATAACTACTTTACGTGGATTAATATATAGTTGACTCAGCATATTAGACGAATATACTTGCCTTTAGATATGTTCGAGCATATCTTATCGGTTACATAACTGTACTGATATGAGCATGTGAATAGGAATATACCAAAATAGGATTTCAATCCCCAACTGCCTTGACAACTCCCTTTTGAATTCTCTAATCCCTTTGAATATCGTACTTGTATTCTATCACCTCCTCCTTGAACTCTTTATTATTATTTTTCGTCTTCCCCTATTTCAGAAAGACGAACGGTCGTGCTTGGTATAAGTTGATACACGGAGACTACCAGATATACCCCATAGGCTAATCATATTACTTGGTGACTATTTTTTGTAATTAAGGGCATATCACAATGTGATATATTTAGTGTTAAATTTTTTGGGGATATGTTAATATTTTAACTAGATGGCATATCCACGGTGCTAATGGATGACACGCATAGCAGTAGTAGTATTCTCCTTCCTGTCACTATCTCGTCCTCTTGGGTTGCTCATCTTTCCTTCCATATCCATTCCTTATTCCACGCTAAATTCTTCCTATCATAGTTGCGTCTTTTTGTGCCATCTTAAATTATTGATTTACTTTAACCTTACCCTTATTTTGTTAGCTAAAACATAAATATGTTAGTAATGATTAATAACTAAGGGATGAGTTCTTAATAATAACCCTTGTGTTTATGCCTTATAACAAGATCTGTATTCTCTTATTATATTTTTTTCCTTAAGTAGCATCCTTTAGTCTAACAGAAAATTTATGGGATTGTGGAAATAGTTCATACTTCAAATAGTTTTATAAAGTTAGTCAAGACCTTAACTGTTGCCCTAAAAACTTAGACTAAGCTTAGGAAAGAGTTGAAGGCACTTGTTACGAACTGATGACTATGATAAATCGCTGGCGAGGTAGCGACAGCTGTAACTAGACCATCATAGTAGAGTATTCGAAGTATTTACAGACATACTGGTCATGTGGCATGGCAGTATTAGACTACGATACTTGACGGTTACAAAGAAAAATTATAGTTATGAGATTCCAGACAGGTATCCCAAAATTCTCGACCCAATGAATATATTCGTCCTACAACCTAGACAATAGCCTCAAGAGACTTTGACTGATAGTAGAATTTTTGTAAGTTGGGTAGTATAGACGATTTAGAGGATAAAATAATAGTGTATAAACAATAAGATGAGAAAGTGTTAGAATGACTGACCATGACTTTTAGGAAGCATTGCTAGATAGCAATAAAGTATAATAGTTATAGTGATTATTATGAATATGGGTTAGTGTCAATTTCGAGGACAAAATTTTTGTAAGTTGGGTAGAATATAAAACCCCATATTTTAAATATTATATTTAATTAATTAATTATTGAATTTGTTTATATTATTTGTAGTTAATTAGAAAATAATATTATTGATTTAATTTCTTGGATAAATACTCATTTAGGATTATTGCACAAAGTCCTATTATTTTATTTTAGAAATCTCTGTGGAAGAATAATAGATTATTTTTAGAATTTAATTTGGATACAAATGCATTTTTATATACCTCAAATATATACGTAAATAATAAATAGTTTTTATGTATGATAATAATAATAATAATTAGTTATAATAATAATCATAATAAGTATTAAGTAATAATTATAATAATAATAATATTAATAGTTATAATAATAATTATATTAGTAGTGGTATTAATAAAACAGAAAGAGAAGAAAAGAAAAAGAAATTAATTAAAACCCTAAATCTATTAAAAATTCTTAACTCTATTAAATCCCTAATACTACACTAATCCAACCCATTAATCCCTTAAACCCGCTTAACCCAGACCTAAACTAAACCCAGCTGCGAGCTCACTGCTCACACCGGCGGCCCAGGGAATCCCCCGCCCCCTCTCTCTTGATATATATATATATGATACTTCTAACCCTAACCCTAGCTCCTACTCCTCGACCTCCGCCTCCGCCTCTGTGCCACCAGCGCCGCCGACGATCACCGCAGACGCCGTCCGCCGGCGCGACCGCAATCGCGCAACGTACACCCGCAGAATTGACAACGAAGACCCCTCCTTCACGCGATGTTTTCTGCCTCCTCGCTCGACCAAATTTAGATTCGTATTCGCCGGTATGATCATCACTTATCCCTCTTCCAACTCTATAATTTAGTTTTCGTCGAACAACGTTAAACCCTAAAGAAAAATCGAGACCAAGTTGGTGAAAAGCCACAACTTTTTAACTTTAGAAAACTATCGCGATGATCCATGTTTAAGGACCAATTTCTTCCACAACAGACATCCAAATCTAAAATTTCTTTTTGCTATGTGAAGATCATATAACCAAGATTATTTTCTGTCAATTAAATTATTTTATTTTGTGTCATATGCAGAATCAAACTGGGTTAAAAATCATGAAAAACTTGTTTCTATAACTTTAAAATTTGCGATACGGAGTGCCCCACCAAATAGGACTGCCCCGTCGCATACCAATTGCACCGAAAGGAGCGTATGGTATATCCTGATGTGTGGACTTTCATAAAAACTGATTTGGATGTGCGTGCGCATCAGAATCAACCCGTATCCGCGAAGAATCCCCGTATCTGGACTTTTGTAAACACCATACCATTTAGTGTACGCTCTTCAGAATGCGACAAAACTTACGCCATTGAATTAGTGGTAATAAGCTGGTCCTGTGACCCAAGTTTCATGCAATTCTGAGATAGTTGACCAAGCCGTCTATTTGTGGGCCCCAAGGTTGACTTTTTGGGCAATTTGTGTTCGTCTCACCGGAATCCAAAATTGGATGTACCGTTGAGTTCGTATTGACGTTTAGAATTGGTTTGACCTATAATTTATCCTATTTAGAGACCTTTACCTCTGGCATGCATTTCGGTGCAAAGTGGGCCACATGAGGACCCCGCTTTGACCCAAAATTACCGTTTCGCTCCTGTGTCCAAATTGGACGAAAGGGTAGTATTTTCTAGCTATCTCGCTTATTTTGGGAACGTTGGTGATATTTATTTCAGCATCCGGAGACGTTTATTCTGAGGCCATAGTTTCTGACCCTTGGTGCATGACATCTGGATGCTTACACTTTGACCCAAAATTACCCTTTCGCCCCTGTGTCCAAATTGGATGAAAGGTTAGTATTTTATAGCTATCTTGCTTATTTTGGGAACGCTGGTGATTTTATTTCAGCATCCGGAGACGTTCATTCTGAGGTCATAGTTTCTGACCCTTAGTGGTTGACATCTGGACGCTTACACTTTGTAGCTTTCTTGCCAGGCAAGATACCTTGCCAAATTGCTTAAGTACTTTGCATGCTTATTATATTTTTATATATTTATTGCATGTGTGTTTTCTTTCATTCATAATTATATACTATATATATGTTGACACACACTTGACACATGGTATCATGGAAGGGGAGGACAATCAGTAGGCGTATGGCTATAACCACTCTGGTGAACCATAGTATCTAGCACGCACTATGGTAGTGTATCGCGCTGGTCGCTACCCTAGCAGTATGTTATTTTCTGGAGTCGTGCTGGTCGCCACCCTTGTGGTATATCGATTTTTAATGTTCTTGACGTGTGCGTGAGTTATGAGATTAGATAGAGTAGCCTACCCACGGCTATACGTTAAAAAGTTATCCTTATTGTGCATATTCATATAGATTGTCTGGTATATAATACTTATATATTTTTATCTATTATGCATGTTTACTGTATTCAAATTGGCATGCTTCTATGTATCTTGTTACGTCTCTCTGAGAATCTGGTCCCTTTTCAGGTGTAGACGATCTTGACTATTCGCAGGAGCACGGATCAGGACTTGCTACTTATCTCTTTCGAGGAGGTCTTCTCTTCAAGTCTCATTGTTTATTAGATGTTCTTATGTGGTTTCCCTTATATTCTAGTTTGGCAGTGGATTTGTTTCCACCCGACTCTCATTCTTTGATACTTCGTATTGAGATTCAGTTATATAGTAGATTGGTTATTTATTTCTATTTGATAATGTGGATGAGATTTAGTTATGCCTTGTGACTTATGATAATATTTATACCACATGTGAGTTATTATTCATATTACAGCGTACGTGTGTATTATGGTATCCATATATTGGAGTTGCCATGTACATACGGCTGACATGCTTACGTATTCCTAGTCCTACGTATTTTGGGACTGGGGCGTGACACCTCTCCCTTCCTCCCTAGCCGAGAGCAGCACAAGCCGGTCCACCTCCCCTTTTCCTTGGTAGTAGTAGTAGTAGTTAGCTGTGGTTTTAGGCAAGTACATCTTGCCAATGAGGAAGAACTTACACTTTTTGTTATTGTAGATTTTTTTTGCATTTTATTAGTCTATATTGTGATCTATGAACTCCTATACATGTTTACTTTTTGGTATTTTTGGTTTTGATAGCTTGGTTGGACTATATCTACATTTTTAGTTTAAGGTGTTATTGAAATTTTTATGGTTTGATCTCTTAAAACTTATATTTGTCAAAAACTAGTTGATCTATGTGATAGAGCATCTGATTTTAAGTGATTTAGAACTTTAATTCTCTGGATTTGGGCTAAAAATGAGAATTTTATCAAGAATCACATTTTTAGGACTTGGAGCTTTTCCATGACTAAAACTTGCTATTCTGGGATGAAGGGGCTCCATGTGTCCTGCTTTGCATGCGGCCTGGACTTCTCGCTCCAAAATCAGCATACGGCTATCTTGTTGGAAGCATGACTGAATCAACACATGCGTCCCTTGACCAAATGCATGAAACTTGAATAAATTTTTTTTCTCTAAGTTTCTAATTCCATGCAGCCTAGAGGAGCCTGTGGACAAAATTATCTATGCGGCCCGAGCTATGTATTCATCTTTTCCTCTAATACATGACTCAGTGCCGCCTTGGCCCAATTTCTCCTGAATTCGTCTTTTCTTCTCTGCACGCTTTATTGGCCAGTCACATCGGTCACTTCTCTGACACGCTTTATTGGCTAGTCACTTCAGTCACTTCTTGGCCTTGTATTTATTCCCATTACTCAACCCTTGTCCCGAGGAGTGGAACTTGCGATGATTCATGTGGCCAGTTTGATCCATACGACCAGCTTCTCTCATGCGACCTATTTTTTGCCTGTAGCCAGCTCATCTCCTGCACTTCTAGCACTTATAGTAGCAATATTTTTTTTGTTATATGTTCTCTTATGGATTATTTACTACTTGTGCTTGGCCTAATTAGTTAAATTCATATGATGCATATTATTTCTAAATTGCTTATAACCTGGATGCTACACTTACCAGAACATAGATTACCCAGAATATGGAATATAATGGCACTGTTGAACTAAGAACTCCTGGCACCTGACTTGTACTGAATAAACTTGATCCCTGACTCCAGATACCTGATATGTACTGATAATCAGATAGTGGCTCGACGTAGCTCACTCCTGACTTGCTAAAATCTCTAGAACTGAAATATTTCTACTGATAAGATAATTTTCGTGGTTGCTTGCTTGTCCCTATCCTTATTATACTTGTCAAGCTATCGTCCAGTCTTGCATTATGTCTATGACAGATTCCTGAGAACCACGGTCAGGAATCCTTGATAAATTGCCTAAGTTAATAACTAGAATAATTATCTAGAAGCATCTAGAGAGATTTCCTGGCTGCATGTAATCCTGGTATCCCAGCGACACCTGATGGATTGGAGCTCTCCGTCGAGAGGGGCACACTTCTAGCACACCGCCAAGTGTTATAAATTATCAAAAAAAATACTATATACTTAATTAATCTATGCTATATACTCTTACGTCTGGATAACCCGGATAGTCTGCAGGGCATGTGGCTAAATGGAATCTCAACTGCATTTGTTAGTAACCAGGATTGTGATAACCCTAGTTAGTTAATGGTAGTAAGCCGTAGGTCATATTTTGTCGTGATTACATATTTTCTAGTCTTATCTTGTCTTAGATCATTCAGCTACTAATCTTGAACTGTACCCGTTACTGATTCCTAAAACTACTTAAACTGCTTATTTATATATTGCTCTTATTTATATTTCCTTATTCTATTGAATATTTGCATTCTGATTTTAGTTCCTAAGTTGGATCCCTTGTGGTACTTTGCTATTTTGGGGTATGACCCCACTGGTTTTGTATGGCCAGATTTCTGAGCAACACCGCAGGATCTCCCGTACATCCCGCCTCCAAATGGTGAATACCAGGAATACCCAAGGACTTGAGTGGGTTTCTTCTTCATCACCCACATGATCTTTTACTTATACTTTTGAGGCATTTAGCCACCGAGCACGTGTTTAGCTCGTGTATTGATACTTGATATTCTACCCAGCGGGCCTATATGTAAAGCATATTCTAGACTATAGCTAGAGCTGATCATGTAATATTGCACTATGCTAGTTCTTTATTTTGGTAACTAGCTTCATGATCATCTATGTATGTATAGTTTGGGATGCCTTACTATTATATGTTTGGTGATTATACTTCTTGTAACTTGTTGCTTACTCGAGATTGAGACAACTATGACTCTTGACCCAGGAATGACTGTTGTATTGTAGAGTAAATCCTCACATGTCTAGACAGCCGTGACTATATCTCAGGATATAGAGTACTCTGGTGTACGCAGCTGGCTTTGTTCGTCCCCGCTCTCCACTATTCTGGTTAAGGGGCATTACATATGAGGATCCAAAATTTGACTATTACGGTGTACTAAGAGGTATCGTGGAGCTGGAATACTCTTATGAGATAAAAATTGTGTTGTTTAAATATGATTGGTTTGACACAACACCCAAGCAAGGATAGAAAATTGATAACCAGTTTGGGTTTATTGATATAAATTAACCATTTGTGTTGGCTAGTCAAACAGTTCAAGTGTATTATACGAGCTATCCTAGTCAACGATGCAATAATAAGGATTGGTGGGCTGTATGCAAAACTAAAGCTAGAAACACATATAATATTGGGGATCTAGCATACCAGGAGGATGAGGTAGTTATGCCTCACCCTATATATATATGTTTGGCCGGTGTTAATGGTATAGAGGTTGATGTTACCATAGAGGATGATAGAGTTAATGAAGAGATTGACATAGAAGATTTACCTTATATAGAGGAGGACTCTGATATGGAGTTATCGAACAAGGAACAAGAATTGTAAGATGAAGGTGATAGTTAAAGTAAAAATGAAGAAGATGAAGATAAAGATGAAGACAATTCAAAAAATAATTTGAAAGACGATTCAGAAGATGAAGAAGATTAGTACGTACATATATATGCATTAGCTTAGATTATTTATTTATTTAATAACATGGTTATTATTTATTTTATCATCATACTAGTATTTATTTGTTTCACCATACTATCCATTACTTTATAATATCTTGATGTCACTATTTTTATTTGTTTTATAACACCATCTATTATTTACTGTCAGATTTACCTATGGCTGGACGAGGATGATCACGACGACAGGTTCATAGAGGATCGTCTTCCCAGCATCCTCCAGCTACTACGAATGCAGGTCGCACATGACCATTAGAGGACGGGTTCATAGATGCCAAGGATGGTTTATCCCAGCCATGTACTCGTTCATCGGTAGGGGGATATACTCCATCTTTCGGTCTTCCTTTGGCTTCTACCCCTGCTACTACTCTTGCGACTACTGTAACTATTAGTATACCAGCTACTCGACTAGTTGCTCCTACCGGAGCAAATCTATATCCAGGCCTCCTGATAGAGCACGGAGTATATGTCCGTTGTCCAGGAATTGTAGATCCCCCTACTTTACCA
The DNA here is from genome assembly GCA_036927795.1 of Iris macrosiphon. Taxonomy (NCBI): domain Eukaryota; kingdom Viridiplantae; phylum Streptophyta; class Magnoliopsida; order Asparagales; family Iridaceae; genus Iris; species Iris macrosiphon. The sequence continues at coordinate 136,419,813 of JAYESA010000019.1, read as the reverse complement.
GAGTAGCTAGCCAATATCGATCGTCCCGAGCTGTGGGCCGATGGAGCGACATAAGTACTTATTGTCAATTCACACATTTATTTATTTATTTATTTATTTTTATTCTAATTGTATATTATTTACTTATTTCAGATTCTTTTCGACTAAGGCTGGCAATGATCTGGGGGACATCATGCGGGAGAACTTTGATGGCCCTTATATCAACTTCAGTGACTTCTCGCTGGATCGATGCTTCATTTGGCTGGATATGCTAAGGGTATGTATAAAAATTTTATTTAGAATAATATATAATTTATGATTAAAATGCTAAAAAGTATTTTTTAAATTTGCAGAAGAAGTACTGGTGGACGGATCATAGAGAGTCTGCCATCCGAAAGTGCTAAAAGACCGTCGTCATCAAGGTTCAGGGATATGATCAATGATCAAAAGGCGCTGGCGTCACATTCATGGGATCTTCGCAAGGAGTGGCTTAAGGAGGAGTTCTGGGATAAGATGGAGGCCCAGGCCTATAAGGTCAAGTACGAGAAGGCAAGAGCGTCCCGTACTAAGAGTGGTCTCCACACGGGTGGATCCATTCCGACCGTCGAGCTTTTCGACGGATGGTCAGTATTATAATTTTTTGCTAGATCGATTCTGGATAATTCTTGTTTTTCCTTATTAATTAGTTAATTTTTATAGTGCAATGAGGCCATCAGAGCCAGAGGAGACCCGAAGATCGTCGACTTTACCGCAATCTTCCAGTGGACGCATAAAAGGAAGAAGGATGGGAAGCTCGTAGATGAGCGGGTAGCAAAAGCATACATAAGTTTTGTTTATAAAATTTTGTCAACAAAATTTAATTAAATTATTTTTATAATTTAACTATATTTTTTTACCCTAAAAATCTAACCTTAACTTTAATATTGTTACCTATGATATCCAAAAACCTTAACGATAAACCGAATCTATGATATCTAAACTTAACTCTAAACCTAACCTTAGTTGTAGTCAATAAAAATATTAATCCTAACCTACGATATCTAAACCTATTTACATAAATAAATATAAGAGACGTATGAGACGTTGGAGGGTGGGACTGAGAGCAGTACGCCGACTGAGAGAAACGATCGATAGGTACAAGCTATCGGGAGAGAAAAATGCGTTAGCATGTACGGGACTGGATTATTGGTATCCCAACCATCGTTTATTTTCTGAGCTCCTCTGATGGCTCCCCCAGCTCCATCAGAGCCCGTTCCTCCTGGTGATGTCATGACCCATACCCGAATATTCGAGCATGAGTATGTGGGTATGTCTAGCCTACGCCGCAGCATCGACGGTAGAACGCTGTCTGGTTCAACTCTACTATCTAAGCATCTCATACAATATATATACATGGTACCAATCAATCATCTTAACTCCAAACAGAGAAATAATATGGTATATGATAAATATAACTATACTCAATCATAATGCAAACTAAGGAACATAGAGCACAAATGGAATAATGAAGGAAAAGAATCACAAAACAACCACAAGTCTGAAATAATATATACATGCCAATAACCTCAATAAAAGTCTAATATAAGTCTAACAAAATAATCTAAACCTCCTCAGGCTCTAGTACTAAGTCCTCCTGGTCTACAGGAGTATCCTCTAATGGTATTCTCTCATGCGGTCCGTAGTATGTAGAACACTGGTCCACGAGCCAGTCATCTGAAAAATATATCCAGTCAGGATTGGAGCAAAGTACATACCTCTGAAAGCACTTTCTAATACATAATCGAGCATATAAAACATATAATAGAAAATAATACAAGATAACTAAATAAAAGAATAAAATGAACTAGAGTGAACATATAATGTACTTGAAAGAAGAACATACAATAAAATATCTGTAATATAATGGAAATAACTATAATCTAGCTAATGTGCCATAGAATACAAGCTCATTATGTGATCGGTTTAGGTTGAAAATGAATATAATATGGTAACTCGATTACAAGTGTGATATATAATCGACATGTACACGAATACAATGGGGCTTGATCACATAATCAACTCCTACTCCCCCATCCCCAACTAATACTAATGGATCCAATCACGATACGTTACGAACAAGAATATGGGCACACTGAATATGAGCAGTATGTGTACACGAATATAAGTACACTGAACACGAGCAGTGTATAAACACGAAGTATACTAAATCAATACCCGATACACACGATGAAATACATGTGAAGGAGTACCCATTGAACACGGTAAGGAATAATATCTCCTGACATGATCCTTGTAGTACCAGTCTGTGAAACCACTGTGTCGGAATCAAGTATACAGTTCTAGAACATGAGATATATACATTATTATGAAATAAAAACTAACAAAGATATGTACTCGCCTGAGGTCCTGAGCAAGGTGTGTCTCTCGATGCCCAAGCCGGTGTCACACAGTCCTATATATAATATCAATGTTAATTAGGTGTTATGGATGATACATGAGTTAAAATGAACCAATATAAATTTTTAGGCCATTTTTAGATCTAAATTGTCAAACTAGTTATTTCTAGGTTGTATGAGCATGTATCTAAATTATTAGGTTGGTATCGCAATGATACAAGTTATACTAGCCAACACTAGATATTAGAATACCATATAGTATCAATATAATATGCCTAACTTAAAACACTAGCTTACAAATTACCTATACTAGTAGCAATATTACCTTAGCTAGTTATATGTATAACCATAACCCGATACCTATATATAAACCCAAAACCCTCACCTATACATTATACTAAGGCACTGATACATTAAAATACACTTAACACTAACTGTAATCATAACAACTAATATCAACTATTAATATAGCTACTAACATCTAACATACCACTCAACTAATTGTTAACCAATATAACATCTAACTCCTCATACTAATATCTAACATCAAAGCTAACACTCTAAACATTCACTCGTAATATACACAACTAACCTATTAACAATTAACTAACTGTTTACTCATAATACATTACTTAACATGTAACTAACCATCTAAACTCATACAACTAATCATCTACAAATCAGTAACAGCTCCCCTCTCCTCTTTATATCCACCACATCATGTATAGCTGTTGATATTTCTCTTGTTGTGACTGCTTGCACTTGCTAATACAAGCTGCTGATACTGCTATTGCTGTGACTACTCTTGATGTTAGTGCAAGCTGCTTTACTTGCTATGTGCACTATAGTTGCGGCTGATACTGCTCTTGCTGTGAATGCTCTTGCTACTAGTGCAAGCTGCTACACTTGTTATGTGCACTGCAATTGCTGTTGATACTGCTCTTGCTGCTAGTGCATTGCTAGCTGCTGTAGTTGCTCTGATACTGCATTGCTAGCTGTTGCAGTTGCTCTGATACTGTATTGCTAGCTGCTGCAGTTGCTCGATACTCTACTGTACTTGCTTTTGATGTAGTTGCTGCTCGATGCACTGTAGTGCTAGCTGCACACTGATGCACTCGAGCATGCTATGTTGATGCATTACAGTTGCTCTGATACTTGCTGCTCGATGCACTGCAGTTGCTCTGATACTTGTTGTGCACACTGCATGCACTGCTGCTTACTAACCTGACCACCCCTTTTCCAAAGCACACTTCCAACACCACTCTCTCACACACAAATACCTCACAAACACAACCAATGTTGTACAATACTTAGACACACACACAAAAACAAATATATATATATATATATATATATATATATATATATATATATATATATATACACACACACACACATATACATATACATACATACATACAAAAATTACAATATCTGTATGGGTATATATATATATATATATATATATATATATATATATATATATATACACACACACACACACACACACATACACACATACACACACACAGGTTGACGCAATTAAACAAATACCTATAGTGCATCAACTAGCATACCTATGATACTCCACCATTGAGATGCCAAACTCTCCAACACCCATAATTAATCATTCCTATAAGTCATATATATATATATATATATATATATATATATATATATATATATATATATATATATATATATATAACTATTAGAAATTATTACAACATATAATGAAGAGAATTCATGTAAATTACCCAAAATTGACACGTATCACACCTTATCGTAAAATACCGTGATATGGCCAATACGTATATATTTGTGGACACGTACCTAGTCCCATAACCATGATCTAAGTCTAATTAGATCTAATTGGCCTCATGACACACAATTGATGTATCAATTTCATAATTGTCCCAATATATACACACAAATTATCTCATAGATCTCACAATAAAAAGTCAAATATCATATAACTTGTTTTTATAGGTAGTCATATGCCATAGAGTCATTCCTAATAGTCAAATGCATGATTAAGAAGCTATAATAAGAGAAAAATTCAGCAATTACTAATTGGGAGATGGATTCCCAATAAAAATATAATTGGACACGATCCAGACACGATCTCTAGCTCCAAAGCTTCTCCTCCTTATGCTCCTTGCTTCTTCAAGCTTCAAGGCTCTAAGAATGATGAATTAAGAAGGAATGGTGAATTATGTAGAAATTCAATGGAGAAAAATTTGGAAAATTGGGGATCTAGAATTTGGACACAAAATAAAATACAAATAAGGAGAGAGAGAGAGAGAGAGGAGAACCCCCCTCTTTATGTGGCCGATCTCTTCCCCCTTCCCTAAGCAATGTCAAATGTCCAAGTTGTCCCTTACATGTTTCATTATGAGGAATAATTAAGGATTGGTATATTTGGAAGTCTCTAATTAATTATAATTATACTAGTCATTTTTAATTTAATTAGTGGAATGACTAATTGGGTTTGGGTCCAAGTTGGGCTCACTATTTGTCATGACAATTTAAATAGGTCCATATGTGACAAGTCTAATTATTGTTTAGTCTCTCTAATTAATTAATCAATCACAAGTCTCTAAATAACTAACTAATGCTAGTCATAACAATCATAGCTCAACTTAACTAAATAATATATATAATCATCACACAATATTCAAAATTATATTTTTTTAAAATAAATACCCATGCCAAATTACCAAACTACCCCTATTTGGAAAAGTGAGGGTGATATGTGCTATAAGTTTATAGCAGATCACGACTGATAGAGTCTCGTGATCCTGCAGCTCCTACTTCTCCTGCAGCACCTGCTCCTCCTGCTACTCCAGCTCCTCCGATGGTTCCTCTGTCTCCTGTGCTGCTCTGCCTGTCGTTCATTAGGATCTACAACAGATCATCGCTGCAATTATGGCGCAGTACATGGCTACTCGACAGCCGCCGCTGCCTCCTCCGTCTCTACCGTCAACTTGATGTGTATTTTTGTTTTCTTGATAGTTTGATAATTTGTTGGATGTATTTGTGTATAACTATATATTTTTGGATTATGGTAGTATATGATAACTTATGGCTATGCACTTATATTTAAGTTCTATTGCATTTGATGTGTTTGGATGTATTTGTGTATAAGTGATTTGATTTTGTGTAATATTACAGGAGCAAAAAGTAAGTGATTCAATTCTTTAAAAATTATTTATGTTTAGCGACGGAATAGCAACATAAAACTGGAAAATTCCTGGTCAGCGATGGATCTGTGACGCTTTAGCGATGGATTAGTGACGAAAAATCTGTCGCTAAATATGTCTGGTACCAAAAATATATGGAATTTTTTGTATCAGACATACTCGTTAAATCCGTCACTATGTCTATCATTTTTAGCGACGGATTAGCGACGAAACTTCTTTCTGTGAACTTCTAAATTTTTTGTAAAAATAGGCTCACACTTTTTGTCTCCAATCCGTCGCTAATCCATCACCAAATAAAGTGAGCTAAATATTCTGTCACTAATTCGTCGCTGTAAGTTCATCGCAAATCCGTCGTCATGTCGCTGATTAGCAACGAAAATATGGCAACGACACTTAAATTAGTGACGCCATATTTTCGTCGCTAATCCGTCGCTATATTAAAATAGCGATAAAAATAGGCATTTTAGCGAGGAAAATTTTTGTCACTAAAACTCTATATTTTTGTAGTATTAGGATTCACTTTTGGTGCACTCAAACCCATGGGACATTAACTGAAAGGTGGGAGGACTGAATCACATTTTTTGGGTGTGCACCACATGAAAAGTTATAAAAACAACCCCCCGCTCATCCAAACCTCCTAAAATTCATCCCACACCTTCCCCACACCTCACCTAAATCCTATGTCCTTCCCAAACCATTTCTAACTCATTTCCATTACCATTTTCTCTCTATAAGTGCTCCTATATTCAACAGTGAGATTCTGAATTCTACTGTGTCGTACTGATTTCCACAATGTGTTGCATCTCCAAATCAGAAGGTAAACCCTTCAACTCCTTCACCACCATATTCCTCTACCTCTTACCCTTCTTTCTATATTTTTTTCATATTTTTCTTGTTGTTTTATATCGCATTAATCGCTGTCACACGACAAAGTGTCCAGAATAGGTGTTGTCAGGATGAATCATGCAAAGAACAAGACGCACACCCCAAATTGCTAGGTAAAATTCTTCTAAATCTTTTTATTGCATACCTTTGTCAATTCCTGTCATATACATATATGACTTGTCATATGCTCTATCATTTTTCTCTTCCGTAGAGGATGTTCTCCTCGAAGTGCACAGTCTGAATTTGGCGACAAGCACTCTGTCCGTATTTCGTAAATAGGTACTTAGTTTTTCTTTATTTTATGATTTATGACATAAGGAATAACTAGTTACTTCACTCTACTAAGTAGAAACCATAATAAAAATATTGTAGAACTAAGGAAAACCACTTTAAAAACTGACACGGGAATTAAAATTTAGAACTGACACATATTTTTGTTACTATTATTTTATGTGTAAAATTTTCATATTTTTGTACGAAACATTCACAATAATATCCCTAACTTAACTCTCTAATATGACAAAATAATTATTTTATGATAATTCTATGTAAAATTTGGGTTGAAATTTGTTTTCTTGGCATAGTTTTCAAATTTTCAGAACTAAAATTATGCGACATGTCATAAAAATTGCTATTATTTTATGTGCAATATTTTCTTGGAATAAAACCAAATACGAACCAGATTATATAAACCATATTAGGTGCTAGAAAAGTATATATTTGCATGTTAATTGTTATCCAAACATTAGGTTTTGGTAGCTTTAATTTAAACCATAATTTGGTTGTAATGAACTTTAGAAACATAATATATTCTGAAATGGACTTATAGGTGATGTACTAAAATATGTTAGAATGTTATTCCAAAGGTTAGAAGACAGAAAGAATGATACCATAGGCAGTTACCAACTAAGACTAATTATAGAAATAAAACATAGTTAACTCACCATGTAGAGACACATTTTCATGTGTTAGGAAGGGTTAGAAATGGTACCAACATGGTAATATAACTTAGTAAGTTAGTGACCCGGGACTTTAACCTAGAATTAGGTACACCTTATTTGACACTTACTAGTATATTTCCCTTTTGAAGCCTTAATGCTCATTGGTAGAGAATAAAACTTAGTATGATTAACTCTAGAAACATGTGTTATGTAGTTGAATAGGAACCAAGTTAAGCTAGAGTTTGGATAAACCTCTACGTTAACTAATTGGCTTGTGACCTAGAACTAGTTTTTTTTATACTAAATCCTTAATTTTATATTCTAGCTTAAGTATAAATGGTTAATAATGTTGTGTATATGTAACAACTATAGAATAACTACTAATATTATTACATATATAATATAGGCATCCCGGAAGGTTCGACTTCGGAGACGGGAGTGAGATCGCAGCTTTACTATTTTGGAGTTCCAAGCAAGTATACGTTTTCATGTTTTACTGTTTAAACATTAAATATTGTTGTTCATAAGCTTTTGTTCTGAATAAAATATAATTGTGTGCGTTTGAGAATGACTCGGGTATAGTCGACGAAGGCGTCGATGTTTGGTCGTGTGCCTAAACTTAGTCACTAGTGGACTTACCTGAATTTTGAGGAGATATCTTTATATCTTCCTAGACCTTGACACTTTAATATATCATGACACAGTGAGTGAGGACGAGAGCATGCTAGGACATGGGCTTCACACTCGACTAGATATCGATGGAAATGGTTCATGTGAGTATATTGTGTAATTAAGGGAGTCTAGTAAGTTAGTGACTTGCATTATAGATATAAGATGTCCATGTCATAGTCACGACATGTACATTGGCATTGGAAAGGAAAGACAATTAGTAGGCGTATGGGACAACCAAATTGGTCTGACGTAGTCTTCAGAGGAAACTACGGAGTTTATGATTCTCATTTCATAGTTACCCAGTTATGGGCTTATATACTAGTGGTTATATCTGGCAGCGGTCATTAGCCCTGAGCTAGGAATGACCGAGAGGTATGCTATTATATATTTCTGGCATCATGTTTCCAACTAAATGCCAGACAAAGAGCTTTACCTACCGATAAGCACCAAAGTTATCTTCAAAGTGCATTCACATAGATGGTTAGTTTACCCCGATATTTTTAGAGTATTTACATTATGGCATGTACTATTTGTTTTTTGTCGCATCCCTCTGAGGACCTTGTTCCCTGCTAGATTGCAGAGTTGACTGACGTTGTGTTTTGCTAGAGCTGCTGATGGTATCATCTTGTATACATGTATTATTATTAGGTATTTATATCATATTCTTTCAATGTTCACCTATTATATTTCATTTACTTATTTATCTACTATTATAGACTCATATTGTACATTTTGAGTCTATTCAGAGTCTTACCAGCTGGCCATTGCCACGTGACTGATCCCGTATATTTTGGGACTGGGGCATGACATAAGCCACTTGTCATATTTTATTTGTTTCGAGAGAGAGAGCTTGAACGATTATAATATTTGGCCAAGTGTCATTATAATTGTTGTTCAATATCAATTAAGTGCTTTGTTACATGTCATACTTGTTGTTATTCAACTTTTTGGCTTGGAACTATTTTTGCGACTCCGTGGCTTAGTATTTCATTCGGTCGCTTTTACTGCTTATCTTGCATGAGCACAACTTAGGCTCGCATGGTATTATGTACAACGAGTACGTTTGGTCCTTCGGGATCGGTACGTGACACGTCCTTCGCTCCTGGAGCGCGTGGAAGTCCGAAAACAAAATCTATCATGATATGTTTCATTTTTACTCTGGAATCGATAGTGGCAGAAGCAACCCTCCTGGTCTCTGCCTCTTGGTTTTGACCTACTGCTATACTAGACATCTGGAAATAAAGAGTGCCACCTCTTGCTTCATATCATACCACCACACATAATCTCTTAGATCTTTGTACATCTTGTTACCTCCATGATGTATAGAATACAGAGAACGATAAGCTTCCTGCATGATCTCTTCCCGTAGATCCCTACTAGGCACACATAACCTATCTCATTGCCTCAACGACCATACTGTACAATGGTAAAATTATCTAACAATTGGCCTGCACCTGAGCTCTGATACTTCTCAGACTCTCGTCCTCATACCGTGTCTCTCGAATTTTGTCCATTAAAATAGATTGAATCTACATACCCATCATCTGTATCTCGACTCCAGGAACTATAACCTTAATGCCCAAACTCTCCAAATCTTCTAGCAAGTGATGGTCCATTATCAAATACATAGCTACTGGATACCTACTCCAAGTATCAGCAACTACGTTGGCTTTTCCCGGATGATATTGTAAGATAATATCAAAATATTTTGTCTGTTCTAGCCATTTATGCTGCATCATATTCAGCTCATTTTTTTGTAAAAACATACTTCAAGCTCTTGTCGCTCCATTAGATTTTGTAAACCACCTGTTACCAAAATCAAATGTATGAAAGAACCCCTACCTAGAGACTGACCAACTGTCATGGGACCGAGAGACTAACCCTCAATCTTTGGCTCAACTACATTCGTCGCTTTGTTTTGATGAACCAAATCATTTTTATCTCTTAAATCATCTCGAAGACCGCCCAAAGCAAGTTTTTGATGATCCTTAAACTCCTGTCGAACATCTCTCAACCCTTCATCTGATCTATTTAAAATGTCTATACATCTCGACGGCTTGAGTATGTACATACCAAAATATATATCTCCTCGAGCCAGTTATTGAGAACCCTTCTTAAGCTTCCAAATTTTGTCCCCAAATATACTGTGACAGTAATCATCTGCTAGCTTCCCTACTGAAACCAAGTTATGGCAAAAACTGGTATATGATGACACCCCCCCCCCCCGAGAACGAGTGTCTCACTAAGCTTCGTTGTCAAGTGTACATCACCGATGCACACAACTGTTGTCATCCCCTTGTCGCTCATCTTCACACGTCCAAACATGCAGCCTCGGTGATCCTCTTCAATAGAGTAGCGTAAAATGATACCCCCATGTCCAAGACCCAATCATTTTCATGACATACATCATAAAGTTTATCTACGTCAGTAACTACAAAATTTTCCATAGTCGTGAAATCTATATGATCATCCTTGCCTTTAGCCTTCTTATTTTTTACTTCAAGCAGTTCCTTTTAAAATGATCATTTTCTCTACAATTATAGCATCCCTTCTTGTGGTCCACACTCGCAAGATCCCGAGAACTCTCTCTGTAAACCCCCTAATTCTAATTTATAATTTTAAGTATTTTTATTTATTTAATTATAGGATATCTATTTTAGTTATTTACTTAACTATTTAGATAATATAATTCTTTGATTTATTTAACTAAATAAATATTTATCAATATTAGATAACCACAAATGTTTCATAAAAATATTTTTTAGTGCAAAATTATTTAATAAGTGTTAGAAAAATTTCATCAAATTTCTAGAGTTTTTCTTATATATATATATATATATATATATATATATATATATATATATATATATAGGCTACCAAAACCTTAACCCTAACTCTACCCTTCCTCCACCTTTTTGACCTCTGCCGGCCGCCATCGCCGACCACCGTGCGCCGCCAGATTGTGCCTATCGAACACGCGCCTAACATCAGCCCGCGATCCCGATCCCCCTCTCTTCGAGGTATCATATCTCTCTCACCACTTTTTTTAATGGTTTCTTCATGCTTATAGACAACCTAACCCTCTAGGAACCCATTCAAGTAGAATAATTTTAGGTGCCCAGGGTTGATCGAAAAGTCGGTCAAAAGTTAGACGAAAAATTGTTCGAAACAGTTCAGAAATTCAGTCCAAGTTCCCATGTTCATGCTTAGTTTTCTACTAACTCATTAAATATTTTCAAAATCTATTTGAAGGAACTTATTCACAAAATATCCAAGATTATTTTTATTCTTTTAGTTTTTCTTAGTTTGCCTTATTTATCAAATTATTCTGTTTCCAAAATAACCAAAACCATATTTTTCAAAACCCAAAATTTGTGATACGGAATGCGTCCCACCAAACGGGACCACATCATCGCATACTAGTTGCACAGCATATGGTATATTCGAACGTTTGGGCTTTCGTAGAAGTTGATTTGGACGTGTGTGCGCACCGGAATCAAACCGTATCGGTAAAAAGTCCTCCGTATCGGTATTTTGGAAATTTTCCTATTAGTTTCTGTATGCTCGTCGGATCACCACGAAATTTTTTCTTGATTGAACTCAAAGCATTTGACTTGTCCTGTGACCCAAGTTTCGCTCGATTCCGAGTCAGTCGACGAATCACCGTTTCACGGACCCCACGATTCGACTTAACGAGCGATTTTGTGATCGGTTCTCCGGAATCCTAAACTGGATATATAGTTGAGTTCGTATCGTCATTTAGAATCTGTTTCACCTATAATTTGTCCCATTTAAAAATTTTTACCCCTAACATGCTTTTCGGTATGAAGTGGGCCACATGTAGACCCCGCTTTAACCCAAAATTACCATTTTGCCCCTGTATTCAAATTGGACGAAATGATAGTGTTTTTTGACTATCTCGCTTATTCCGTGAACATTGGTGATATTTATTTCAGTATCCGAAGACGTTCATACATTTTTCTCTCTTTGTGCTATTGTTGACTTAATATATTCACTGTCTGGACATTGTCTAAACTCTTCTCAGACACCAGGCAAGATACCTTGCTATCTTTACTACTTGTATGATTTTATTTCAATATTTTATTTTATTGTTTGATATTTATTATTATATAAAATGTACGTCTAAGCTTGACTTGGGTGCAAACGACGATGTTCGTCGTCTTTCGTAGCTTTTATTTATTTTATGCTGACTTAGTTTTTGCGAACTACCTCCTAATTGTGGGATATTTTTATATCTTCTTGGACCATGAAACATACATGACACGAGTTGTGACATTCTATTAGGGGAACAGACTGCGTAACCGACTGATCATCAATACATAAGGAACGTGTGATTGTTAAAAACATAGCTGTTATGACTAGTGTGTTAGAGAATCATACAGTTACAATAGTGGACATGTTTTGCATACGATTTGGTCAGTACAGGAATGAGAGGAAAGAAAATCATTATGAGTATCAGATAGCCAAATCGGTGAGCCAAGTCTCCGGGTGGAACTTGGTGTAATAATATAATATTATTATATACCTTGTGATTATATGTACATGAGCCAATAATTCCACTCATACGTACGAAGGTGACTTCCAAATTGTACTTTAGGTGGCTAGAAAATCCTTTACATATTTACTTATTGCAGTTTATATAGCTTACTTCTATGTATCTTGTTACGTCCCTTTGAGGACCTGGTCCATTTTCAGGTATAGACGATCAGGAGTATAGACGATCAGGACTATCTGTAGGAGTACGGACCGTGACCTGATTCTTATGTCGAGGAGGTCTTACCTTCTGAGCATCTTTGATTGCGATGGATCTTTTAGTTGATAATATTTTATTATTATTTTATTTTACATTGGAGTTTCATCCTCCTCTCTAATTTTAGTTTGCTATTATCGTTGGTAGTAGATTTGTCTCCACCCGACTATCATTTTAGATTATTTAGACTTGAACATTTGGATCTATTTGGTTAGTTTATTTCTCTATTTATTGACTTGCATATGTAGATAAGATTTAGTTGCCTGTGACTTGTGACATAATGTCCCACTTGTGAATTTTTATTCATAACACAGCGTGCGTATGTGTTATAGTTCCATATATTGGAGTTGTCATATACATACGGCTGATATACTTACGTATTTCTAGTCCTATGTATTTTGGGACTGAAGCGTGACATATTTTTGTGGTGGCCCATTGTCACGCCCCATCCCAAAATATCGAGGGACTGGACACGTGGCAATGGCCAGCAGCACACACCGATGGACAAACCCAATTTAATGGATCCATCAGGGTGTACTTAAGCTGTAGTACAATAATAAAGGTCCAATGATACAAGTCACAGTCTATTCTAATCTCAATCACAAAAGATAATCACAGATCAAATGCCAGAATAAATCAAAATAAATATAATCTAACAAGTCTCAATAAAAGTGTCTCGGGGAACAACCCGAGAATAAGTCAGATACATCAATGCAATAGACAGGAAATAAAGTAACTAGAAACAGAAATAACTGAGTATTTAAAGCCAATACTCAGGAGAAGTCCTCTGGCACGATCTCGTCCTCGGGTTCTGGTACTGCTCCAATATATGCTCCTAACCCGTATACCTCGGGATAGATCTCTTCGGCTATACCTGGGGACACAATCCGGATCCAGGTCCTCAGGGGACATAGCAAGGTACAAGAATAACTCAAGCCAAAATAAATATAGTGCAATAATAAATAAAACAATAAGATAAACTATGTAACCAACTAAGTGATATGCAAGTGAGAGCATTAATCATACTTAGGCTGAAACTACTATAGACACTGTGTCGGGGAAACCCATAGCAGCATTTAGTATCATGACTCCCGTATATATGCCAAAGCAAGCAGTATCACGACTCCCGTATATATGCCTAAGCAAGCAGTATTGTATATATATCAATAATCAGCCTGTAGTATGGTGTGTCTCTCCCTACCCAATGTAATCACACGTCTCATGTCCATGACACGCAAGATCTTGACCTCTAACTGATGCAACAAGTCATAATGATAGCTAAGCATATGTAATATCTATGTCATAAGTCATGTAGCCTATACATAATCACCATGAATAGCTCAGAAGATTTTGTCACATAAATAGTATCAGGTGTCCTGGGTATGACGTACTTGATAAGGCAAGCACAAGAATGTATAGGGTCTCGATATCCATCACTATGTAACGTTACACAACTCCGCGTACGGGGTTGGCACCCGAATATTATTCGGACGCTAAGTAATGTCACACGGTCCTAGGTTGAACATTTATATCAAGATTATATATGTATGTACAAAGAACTCAAGCAAATACTATAACATGAATCACTGCAAGTTGATAAGGTATACTTGCCTGGGTTTTGGTTACCAACTACGGCTCTGGTATCAGCGGGTTCTGTAGGTACTTCTCTGGTTGCTAAAATAGACATCACCATCAGATTCAGAAGACATCAAATAGCTAGAAACGCCTGTCCTTGAGTCCAATTTGGACACAGGGGCAAAAATGACCGTTTTTGGTCAAAGCGAGGTCCACAGATAGCCCACTTTACACCGAAAAATGTGTCAGAGATAATGTTCTCCAAAATCGTCAAACTTAGTGTCAACAAGTTCAGAACAATGATACGAACCCAATGGAACTTCCAGAACTGGATTCCGATAAGCCGATCACAAAATCGCCCGTCAAGTGGAGTCGCGGGGCCCACGATATGCGATTTTGTCAATGTTCTCAGAATCGAACCAAACTTGGGTCACAGGACCAGCGTATTGCTACGAGTTTGATGGTGCAAGTTTTGTTTCGATCCGACGTGTGTACACGAAGTTACAACGAGCTCTAAAATGGGGTCGATATGGGGCGTTGTCGACGAATACGCATTGATTCCGGTGTGCATGCATATCCAAATCAACTTCCGCAAAATCCTATATATCCGTATTAACGGCACGCACCTTTCGGTGAAGTCCGCACGTGACCAAGTCGTCCCGTTTGGCGGGGCGCACTCAGTTCTGGGGAAAAATAGGGCATTATTTTTCTTAATTTTGGGTCGCAGTTTGCGATCACCACAGGACGCGACACACCGAGCGGGTTGCACGGGTATCAAAAGGGTTACGCAGGGTTCGCGTCACAACAGACAGAATGGGAAACGTGGCAGCGAGGAAAGAGAAAAGGCTACGTGAACAGGGCTCCATAGAAACTGGGATTTTTTGTGTCCGCGAGGCGACACGACACGACGCGGGGCTAGGGTTAGGGTTCTGGCCACTGGGCGGACGAAGGAAGGCAGAGGCGGTGGCGGCTCGGCTCGTCGGAGGCGACGGAGCACTGGGAGGCTGAGGCGTCACCAGGGGGCTCTGGCGGCCGGAGGCGGCTGCTGCTGCTGCTGCTGGCGATCGGCCGGGGACGGTGCCGGAGGATGAGGGGTCGGTGGCAGCGGGCGAAGGCCAAGGGCGGCGGCGACGATGGCTGGAGGCGAGGGCGGTGGTGGCTGGGGGGTTCTGGTGGCCGAGGCGGTGATCGGTGGGGGGGGTTTATAGGGCGAGGGGAGAGGGAGTGGGAGCCAGGCAAGACGGAGGCGAGGGGGTCGTGGCGGGGGAGGCGGAGCCGAGGCGGGAACGTGGCGGGGGAGGTGGAGCCGTGGCGTCGTGGCCGGGCGGGGCGGGGCGAGACCGAAAAATGCGGTGGCGGTCGGGGTGTGCGGGTGAGCGGTTTGAGCGGGTCGGGCCGGGCCGGGCTGGGTAGGTAGGACCCGACCCCTTAGGGTCTAGGCCGGTCCGGTTTGGTTGGACCGGGTTCAGCCCGGTTCAACCCGGTTTAGTTTGGTTTAAATAAAAAATTGGGTTTTTAGGTCTTTAAAAATTGTTCTGAGGTCCAATAAATTTCAGAAAAATTACCCTATGTTCAATATTTTATTTTACACCCAAAAATATTATTTTCATAATATTTTAATATTGTTTAAAAATATTTAATTTTATTTAATTTCAAAATACCTAGATTTTAATTAGTTAAAAATCCCAGAAAATTTCAAAAATTAGGGGGCTTACACCCATGTAGATCGAGAGTATATTGTCTCGGTTATATTACTGTACCGGACAAGCCTGTGAATAGGATTAGAGTCTAGAATTTTATCCACTTATTTAAATCACCTTCCTTGATTCCATTTTTGAACTCTCGTTTGACTGCTTGATTCGCATCTACCTTGAACTTGTTTTAATGTTGCCCTTATCTTCGTGTCCAGTAAGATGAATCTTCGTAGTAGATGTGTCACTACCCTCGCCATCACTACAGGCGACTCATATACTCCAGAAGGATCGGGAGATCTTCCTTCCTAGATGATGCCTCCGACTATACCACTCCATCCAAGACAATCTTCACAGGCAAGTCAGACACCACCATCGGTTCAGTAAGACCCTCAGATTATATCATCTCTGGTGGGGCATCAAGAGCAACAGACTGCAAATCGCCAAGGTGGGAGTATGCCACCACCGCTACCCCATTTTTTGCCTCAGTTCGCCTCATAGATACTACATGTACCCCCTCCACAGTCATTTCTGTAGCCCGACGGGAATGTCAACTCGACCCAGGTTATGCAAGCTATGATGTAAGCCTAGTAGAAGCAAAATGAGCTACTGAGGCAAGCCCTTATAGTTGCAATGAATAGGCCTCTACAACAAACTGGGTCGATAGGACGACAACAGCTACAAAGGCCAATAGCACCAGGAGTAGAAGTACCTCGTCTACCAGCACCTAATGGATATCAACAAGGATCACCCATGGAACCTAATGGATTTCAAGAAGGATCACCTATGGCACCTAATAGATATCCATCCTTACCAACACCAGGGATAGGATAACAACAGCTACAAAGGCCAATAGCACCAGGAGTAGAAGTACCTCGCCTACCAGCACCTAATGGATATCAACAAGCATCACCCATAGCTCCTCTGACTACTCAAATTGAGAGGGCTAAACCCCAGCTGAGTGTCACCCCCACATTTCAGATTAGGGGTATTTTCCTCTTTTCATGATTAATATATAAAATATTTCATGATATTTAATAATAATTAATTACCGTAATTTTAATTATTGTGCCTTACCGTTGCTTCGATATTTGAAGCGCTACCCTAGCCATTGCCTTCCAACATATTCCACAACCTTGTCCTAGACATGACTGCCTTCCTTTCTGACCCTTGTGTAACTTATAATAATGTTCTCTTGTGCTTCATTTTAGTCGCACAATATTCGTCGCGGACGTGTTTATATAATTCAATATAAATTCAAACTTGTATCCTTGTGCGTTCCAATCAAAATTGGAGACACAATCTCGACCTATTTTGTACAACCCAAATTAGGGTAATATTCTATTACAAGTCTATTTCATTTATGTCACTTCTGTCCCACCTAATTTTAGCCCCTTGTACTTCTAATTAATTTTAGAACGCCAATTATATTTAATTTTAATTAATAAAATCCAGAAACCCACTTATGTGCAATTTTCCAATTGTTGGAGACTTAATTGCAAAACTGCAATGATGTGTCAAAATCCTATTAGTTTAAACAAATGAAGAAACCAACCCCCCTTTCTTTGACTAGTCAACCAAACCTCTTTCTCCTCCTTTTGTTTGCATTTTTCCCCATGTTGAATCTGAGCCTTCCATTTTAAATGGAGCCATCATCACCACACAATACCCTCTCCATTATATATAAATATATCCTAAACCCCTCTCCCAATGCAAAATCTATCCCAATATGTGTAGCCGACCCTAATCCTAGGAGGCCACCATCAACCTCTTCCCCACATACAAAAACCACCATCCCCATTAAATTTCTTCATCACCACCTCAACCCTAAACTCCAACTAAACCCTAAACCGACCTCGGCCATCTCCCCGGCCCAACTCTGGCAGCCTCTCCTCCGTCTTCTTCTCCCTGACACCTCCACCCTCGTCGATCGGGGACTCCCCTCCGCCTGGCTAACCCGACGCCTCTACCCCACAGTTCTCCACCGCCTCACCGTTCGACAGCCAACCACTTCCTCCTCTCTTGCCTGAACGACCTCCCCCTCACCGGAGACTCCTCAATCCAGACCGCCGAATCTTTCTCACCGTCGTTCTCCTCCTCCCGCCACCTGAAGTCAACGACTTCGTCTTCCTCTCCGTTCTCCTTTAATACCGGATCTCCCTCACCGTCGCTGACCCACTATCTCGAAGTCGCTTAAACCAGAGCCGTCCTCAGTCGCCTGAACAGTCCCCCATAGAGCCCACTGCTTCTTCTCCGTCGAGCACGCCGGAGCAGCAGCACCCACGACTCCTTCAACCAGCCCCGCCGGCCTTGCCTCGACCAGATCCTCCGCCTGTACACACCCCTCGACCCGCTGGAATTCTCATCCCCTCCGATGAACCCGACCCCGTCTCCACCACCATTCATCCTCCCCGGCCTCCCCCTTTCTCCCTCAGCCGGACCTTCCTTCCTCCAGACTCTCCGACCACCACCCGAGCTTCCTGCCTGAAGCTCTCTCCGGCAGCACCTCCATCATGACTTCGTCGACCTCCTTCATGATCATCATCTCCATAATCAATATCGTCACCATTACCATCACCATGATCATCATCACCATTCGCCCTCGTCGTCGTCAACACCATCGTCATAATCATCGTACCCGCGCGCAGGTTTGTTCCTGCCCGCATTTTCTGTCATTTTATGTGATTACTTATACGTATTTGTATGGATATATGTATGTGCGTATTGGCATACGTATTAGAGTATGTTTAAATGTATATTAGTATATATATATATATAGTATAATTCTCAAGGTAGTATATATATACAAATGTATACGTATAGTATATGTTTAATATATATATATATATATATAGTATGTATTTAATTAGTGTATATACCTATATTTATTATATATATAATAAATTGGTTTACATATATATATATATATATATATATATATATATATATATATATATATATACCAATGAATATTAATGTATATGCTAAGTTTAATAAATATGTATGTATATGTATACGTATATAAATATATAGTATAAACTCTATTAAGTATATCTAAATGCATATATCTATTATAATTGTAATTAGTTAGAATTAATGTTTATAATAAATAATAATAGATATTATATGCCCACGTACTAGATGACCCTAATGTAATTACGAATATCCCGTAGCTATCTTGACATGTGGCCATGTAGTATGATAGCAGACTGTCATATATACACTGACGTACTGGCAAGACCCGTATCATTGACTGTCTGATTGCACAGCAATTACAGACACGACACCCGTACAATTTGACGCACACTTGACCTTAGTTGACCAGAGTCATACCTAGCGTGGCCCCGAGTTCAGAGTACTTATGATTGTGTGATTAGTGTAATGTCTGATACAATATTATATTATATGATGTCTATAGGACTGTTGGATTTTCAGACGAGACCTCGAAAATCGGATATTGTTATTGCCAGCAGCAGGACCCCAGGCGAGTACATTCTCTGACAGTTTTTATTATGTTGATTATCTCTATAACTCTTGTTATATAGCATACATGACTCTGACACTGTTATTTACACGAGTTGGCATCATCGAAACCTGTCACGAGGAGTCATGATTTGGAATCTATCGTGCTAGCTAGAGAAAATAGGGAAATATTAGTAGCTTATGTGATCATACCAAAACTTTACATGAATCATAGCTCACCCATATCTCACGTCGGTGCAGCCTGACCATTACATACCTCATAGCCGGTTATGTGTGACTAGCCTGACTATTGCTCGCATCATAGCTATCCGGATGGTTAGCCTGACCTTACATAAATCATAGCTAGTCATACATAGCAAGCCTGATCAGTCCTAAGCTGATCACATGATATACTGATGTTTCATATACTTAGTTAGATGATTCTTGACATGTATCTCTAGTATATTGATCTAGCATCTCCACATGTTTTAGTTATTGTTCTTGTACACATTTACATACCAGTTTATTGTTCTAGCGTGTACTTGTATTTCTATTACATTGCTAGATGTATGTAGATGATGATGTTCCAGTATTCTTATTCCAGCATCCCTTATTCCAGTATTTCTCATTGCCAGTTTTTATATCTGTCTTTTATTTCTTTATACTGTGTTATAGTTTTTGTCAATATATGTGGAACTGCTGTTAGAGGTGTATTTCGTTCCAATCCTTACTGGATATATTTTTTCAGACTGTGACATAGAGGACTCATTTCCGACATACTTGGAGACTGGATGTTTTGGATTGCAGGTTAGATTATTTATTGTTGTTTAGACTTGTTTTGTATTTTATTGCTCACTTCGATATCTCATCGTGTTTTAGCTTATGTGATTGAGTATATTCCATATTATATTATGGTATTTGTGTCTCCTTGTGGAGTGGGATATTCATGTGAGAGTGATTAGCTAGTATTGTGACCTAGACAGCGTTCTACCGCCGATGCTGCGGCGTAGGCAGGACGTACCCAGGCTCTCGTGCCCCTATACCGGGTACGGGTCGTGACATGTTTTTAGTGGTGGCCCATGCCGGGCAGACTTCGCAAGTTGTGCGATGTCGTGGTAGTGCAATGCCTTAGTTATACTACTGCATGCCTGCTATAGAATATAGGACATAGAAAACTAGGATGAGAGAGGATACTCAATCACAAAAATTCTTGAGAGATTTCTGGGATGACCCCTTGAGAATCTTATTATAATTTCCAATTTAAATCTTTATCCTTGTTTTCGTCCGCTCTCGCTTGTTGTTATTGAACTTGATTCTTGTTGATCAGTTATTAAATTAAAATCTTGGTATCATTGTTGAATTTGATTCTTGTTGACCAGTTGTTAAATTTAATTCTTGGTATCGTTGTTGAGTTGATTTCATATCGAGATGAATTTTATGGGCTAAAATTTACGGTATCATCTGATGACATATGTTGATGAGGACAGTGAGAAAGGTAAAATATCTACTTTGGTTATGGAATCTAGAGTTTATTACAGCCATATTAGCTGTCGTGACAAGAACATAGGAACCTGACTTGGATGTACATACTTTAGTTATGAAATTTAGAGTCTCTCGCAGCCATACCGGTTGGCATGGAGAAGATTCTAGATGACATAATTATAGAGTTGCATACCTTAGTTATGGAACCTGTCGTTTATCGCATCTATGCTTACTAGCGTGACGAGGATTCTGAGTGTCATGATTTCAGATAGGCGTGTATGATTATCAGGTCGTATCTTAAATTGGTTCTTAAAGTATCATCTCAAGACTTATCTATTTCTGTTATTCCAGGACTTTGTTCCATCGCTTCTTTTTCTTTACTAGCAGTAAAGATACCTTCAGTCCTTAATCATGTTCCTTTTTGAGCTTATTTTCCTTGAGGAGTCCTTGTAGTATGATAATTAGTAACTTACAATTTTGTCTGTGTCTTGTATTAGTGTTGGCTGAGTGTGACTTGTTAGTTGTAACTGTTTCTTAGTTAGACATGTGAGCAGTAGGAATCAATCTAGAGTTAACCCATAACATATTACCTCGTAGCAATAGTTCTATATAATGTGTTATTATGGTTAGTATTGGTACTATTAGTAGAAGGAGGAGAAAAGAGTATCAGTGATGGTTCCAAGAGTTAGTATCAGAGTCAGCATGCCAGTCCCGGATAGTCATGAATTCATGTAGTTGGTGGTTATATGTAAACAATTAAGTATCAAGGAATTGTGTTAAAGATTAATGGAGCATGATATTCAATTTAATGGGTGATACTTGGGTGTGTCAAGAGTAAAGAAGTGCATATGCATAAAGAAAATTAATGAGTGTACCATAGTAGGAGGATACCCATAAGTGTATAAGAAAGTGTGAGAGAATAAGAATGCATTATGCTAAGTAGTGAGACTTGTGTTACAGATAAGTAGGGCCTTGATAGGTTATTTGATCTAAGTGTACCGATATATGACTAATGATGGATGTATCACCTGATATTGAGGCAAGTGATGTGTTGGAAGCAATAGGTGAAAGAGTATAAAAAAAATATTGTGCATGATGCACAGTGGGTGATAAGTATTAGAAAACGAAAGTTCATGAAAGTGGAAGCATGAGTATTAGAAAATTCCAATAGTGTGCCATGGGTAGAAAAATATATCAAGATGGATCATGCAAGGTATGAAGTGTATCATAGACTAGTGTAACAGGCTGTAAAAGATTTAAGAGAAGATACATATACATAAATCGAGATATGGAACCATATGCCTGCCTTTGAGAGTGAAGTAAAACATATGAATTATAGAAAGTACAAGTGATCATAAGTTCTAGTCAATGTGATGAGGTAATCTGATAATGAAGTTAGTGTTACCATGCCAAGAGTACTAATTTTTCTATATTAAGGATTAGTCGAGAATGGTGCTAATAACAGTAAGTACTTCGTATGATGATAATTAGATTGATGTACCAGTTAATATGGATAGAAAATCATTGGAGAAAATACGTGTGATGATAACCTTGATTATTGAAAGTAATATTGCAAGTAATCCAGGTAGTACAAATTTTAGTACACAGTTGAGGGTTGTAGACAATTGGTGTATTTAAGTGCACCTTGAGTATTAGAGATTGTGAGTATTTATATGTATACTTGTGGAGTTAAATTTTATAATTTGAAGAGTGGAAATAAATTTTAATTTATAAGATTTTTGAGGAGTTGAGATTTTATGTTATTAAAATTTTGAGGATTCAAATTCAATTCAGTAAACATAGTCAAAGCTATAAAGATTTCTGGAGTAATTAAAAATTTTATTTCGATATTTGAGCATTTGACTTTTGAGGAAAGTATATGCATTTTATTTTAAATCGTTCGAGAAGTTAAATTTTGAGGATTTATTTTGAGGATAAAATTTTATGGTAGGTAAGAAATATAAATTCGTATAAGAGTAGATGATGTACATTTGTAAGGATCTATTGGCTTGAGCATATTTGAGATGGCACTACAATTAGACTTGGGTATCCATCTAGAGTTGTATTAGAGATGAGTAGTAATTAGTATGGTGTGTTGCACTTGGCGTGCACTTGAGTGATAAGAACAACTAGTATAAAGAATTGCAGTTGGTACGAGAGCTACCAGTGGGTATGCTAGTAGTACAAACAGTGGTACCAAAGGATAGGGGTATCAAACTTCAGATGCATTATTTGACCGATGATTATGTTAAGAGGTCCTTGGTATCAAAATTTGGTATTAATAGACAGATATGTGTAATATGGATGTATCCAAGGATATCTTATGGACTAGTGATTAGTTGATATGGGTAACAGTGTATAGGGATAGGAATTTGTGAATAAAATATGCCAGAGTTAAGTGTATGATAGAGGTTGTAGATGTCCAAGTAATGGGTTAGAAGACTGTATTCTGTTCTATTTTCCGTCTGTTTGATTGATTGCTTGATTCCTTAGTATCGTAGCATGTATCAATGATTCTCTTGCTAGAATATAGCTAGTAGTACACCCCGACAGAGGCTGCAATACCATGACAAAAGAGACCACAACCATGCATGTTTTATCTAGATTGTATATTTTATCTAGAATACGTGTTGTATTGCGTGTTGTATTGCGTGTTGTATGACTATAGGTAGGATTCTCTTAGACTTTGATTGTTGAGAGTTGACCGTAGTGAAAGAATTTATGAAAAGGTTACGATTTGACAAAGAGAGACAAGGTGCCTTAAATTTCGAGGATAAAAGATTAATTTAAATAAAGAGTGAGAATTAATATGGAAGAATTAACGATTTGTTAAATCATAAATTGTTATGAAGATTGTTGTATGATTGAATGTCACTAACATTTGAGGAAGTTAAAGAGATTATCATTATATTCATTGGCCTACAATTTATGAACTTATATTGAATATGGTATTGAAGATTTTTATAACTATTACAATATTTGTTTTGCGTGGAAAAAGAAATCGAGGATTGAGATCACTAAAGGGTTAGTGTTCGATTTTAAATTTTGAGATGAGGATTTAAATTTTATAAATATGCATTGACTGGACTTCAATTAAAGGATTGGATAGTAAATTTTGTATTTAGTGATTTACTCAAAATTTGAGGAGTAAGATAATTAATGGGTTAGTGTTTGAATACAAACTTTTTGGATGAGATTTTTTTTTAATTTTATAAATGTGCATTGATTGGATTTAAAATTAGAGGATTGGATATTAAATTTTTGGGTATTTAATTACTAACATCAAATTTTGAGGAGATTATGACACGAATGGAATTCAATTTTTAAATTTGAGGATTTTTCAGAAATACGATATCTATAGAATTATAAAATTTTGTGAAATAACAATGTGGGATTACTTCATGATTATGGGGTTCGATAAATTTGAGTTTTGATGGAAAATAAATAAATAAATAAATACGACTGTTGAGGATCTTAAATTTTGAGGACGAAATTCTTTTAAGGAGGGTAGACTTGTCACCCCCATATTTCAGATTAGGGGTATTTTCGTCTTTTCATGATTAATGTATAAAATATTTCATGATATTTAATTATAATTAATTACCGTAATTTTAATTGTTGCGCCTTACCGTTGCTTCGATATTTGGAGCGCTACCCTAGCCATTGCCTTCCAACATATTCCACAACCTTGTCCTAGACATGTCTGCCTTCCTTTCTGATCCTTATGTAACTTATAATTATGTTCTCTTGTGCTTCATTTTAGTCGCACAATATTTGTCGCGGACGTGTTTATGTAATACCATATAAATTCAAACTTGTATCCTTGTGTGTTCCAATCGAAATTGGAGACACAATCTTGACCTATTTCGTGCAAACCAAATTAGGGTAATATTCTATTCCAAGTCTATTTTATTACGACTCTTCTGTCCCACCTAATTTTATCCCCTTGTACTTCTAATTAATTTTAGAACGCCAATTATATTTATTTTTAATTAATAAAATCCAGAAACCCACTTCTATATAATTTTCCAATTGTTGGGGACTTAATTGCAAAACTGTAATAATGTGTCAACAACCTATTGGTTTAAACAAATGAATAAACCAACCCCCCTTTCTTTGACTAGTCAACCCAACCTCTTTCTTCTCCTTTTGTTTGCATTTTTCTCCATGTTGAATCTGAGCCTTCCATTTTAAATGGAGCCATCATCACCACACAACACCCTCTCCATTATATATAAATATATCCTAAACCCCTCTCCCAATGAAAACCCTATCCCAATGTGTGCAGCCGGCCCTAATCCCTAGGAGGCCACCATCAACCTCTTCCCCACATGCAAAAACCACCATCCCCATTAAATTTCTTCATCACCACCTCAACCCTAAACTCCAACTAAACCCTAAACCGACCCCGGCCATCTCCCCGGCCCAACTCCGGCAGCCTCTCCTCCGTCTTCTTCTCCCAGACACCTCCACCCTCGTCGACCGGGAACTCCCCTCCGCCTGGGCTAACCCGACGCCTCCACCCCGCAGTTCTCTACCGCTTCACCGTTCGACAGCCAACCACTTCCTCCTCTCCCGCCTGAACGGCCTCCCCCTCACCGGAGACTCCTCGATCCAGACCGCCGGATCTCCCTCACGGTCGTTCTCCTCCTCCCGCCGCTTGAAGTTGACGACTTCGTCTCCCTCTCCGTTCTCCTGCAACGCCGGATCTCCCTCACCGTCGCTGACCCGCTGTCTCGACGTCGCATGAACCGGAGCCATCCTCAGTCGCCTGAATAGTCCCCCACAGAGCCCACAGCTTCTTCTCCGTCGAGCACGCCGGAGCAGCAGCACCCACGACTCCTTCAACTAGCCCCGCTGGCCTCACCTCAACCAGATCCTCCGCCTGCACACACCCCTCGACCCGCTGGAATTCTCATCCCCTCCGGTGAACCCGACCTCGTCTCCACCACCATTCATCCTCCCCGGCCTCCCCCTTGCTCCCTCAGCCGGACCTCCCTTCCTCCAGACTCTCCGACCACCACCCGAGCCTCCTGCCTGAAGCTCTCTCCGGTAGCACCTCCATCATGACTTCGTCGACCTCCTTCATGATCATTATCTCCATAATCAACATCGTCACCATTACCATCACCATGATCATCATCACCATTCGCCCTCGTCGTCATCAACACCATCGTCATCGTCGTCGTACCCGCGCGCGGGTTCATTCCTGCCCGCATTTTCCGTTATTTTATGTGATTACGTATACGTATTTGTATGGATATATGTATGTGCGTATTGGCATATGTATTAGAGTATATTTAAATGTATATTAGTATATATATATATATAGTATAATTCTCAAGGTAGTATATATATACAAATGTATACGTATAGTATATGTTTAATATATATATACATATAGTATGTATTTAATTAGTGTATATACCTATATTTATTATATATGTAATAAATTGGTTTACATATATATATATATACCAATGAATATTAATGTATATGCTAAGTTTAATAAATATGTATGTATATGTATACGTATATAAATATATACAGTATAAACTCTATTAAGTATATCTAAATGCATATATCTATAATAATTGTAATTAGTTAGAATTAATGTTTATAATAAATAATAATAGTTATTATATGCCTACGTACTAGATGACCCTAATGTAATTATGAATATCCCATAGCTATCTTGACATGTGACCATGTAGTATGATAGCAGACTGCTATATGTACACTGACGTACTGGCAAGACCCGTATCATTGACTGTCTGATTGTACAACTATTAAAGACACGACACCCATGCAATTTGACGCATACTTGACCTTAGTTGACCAGAGTCATACCTAGCGTGGCCCCGAGTTCAGAGTACTTATGATTGTGTGATTAGTATAATGTCTGATATAATATTATATTATATGCTGTCTATAGGACTGTTGGATTTTTAGACGAGACCTCGAAAACCGGATATTGTTATTGCCAGCAGCAGGACCCCAGGCGAGTACATTCTCTGACAGTTTTCATTATGTTGATTTTCTCTATAACTCTTGTTATATAGCGTACATGACTCTGATACTGTTATTTATACGAGTTGGCATCATCGAGACCTGTCACGAGGAGTCGTTATTTGGAATCCATCGTGCTAGCTAGGGAAAACAGGGAAATTTTAGTACCTTATGTGATCATACCCAAACATTACATGAATCATAGCTCACCCATACCTCACGTCGGTGCAGCCTGACCATTACATGCCTCATAGCCTGTTATGTGTGACTAGCCTGACTATTGCTCGCATCATAGCTATCCGGATGGTTAGTCTGACCTTACATGAATCATAGCTAGTCATACATAGCAAGCCTGATCAGTCCTAAGCCGATCACATGATATACTGATGTTTCACATACTTAGTTAGATGATTCTTGACATTTATCTCTAATATATTGATCTAGCATCTCCATATATTTTAGTTATTGTTCTTGTACACATTTACATACTAGTTTATTGTTCTAACGTATACTTGTATTTCTATTACATTGCTACATGTATATAGATGATGATATTCCAGTATTCTTATTCCAGTATCCCTTATTCCAGTATTTTTCATTGCCAGTTTTCATATCTGTCTTGTATTTCTTTATACTGTGTTATAGTTTTTGTCAATATATGTGGAACTACTGTTAGAGGTGTATTTCATTCCAATCCTGACTGGATATATTTTTCCAGACTGTGACATAGAGGACTCGTTTCCGACATACTTGGAGACTGGATGTTTTGGATTGCAGGTTAGATTATTTATTATTGTTTAGACTTGTCTTGTATTTTGTTGCTCACTTCGATATCTTATCATGCTTTAGCTTATGTGATTGAGTATATTTCATATTATATTATGATATCTGTGTCTTCTTATGGAGTTGGATATTCATGTGAGAGTGATTAGCTAGTATTATGACCTAGACAGCGTTCTACCGCCGATGCTGCGGCGTAGGCTGGACGTACCTACGCTCTCGTGCCCCTATACCGGGTATGGGTCGTGACACTGAGCAACCAAAGACTAGGCCAAGCATTCGTTATGACAAATATGGGAGCACAAACACAAGAAGCTGTAGATGCAGGTATGCCTTATAGATATAATTACCATTACATAATTATGAGCCACATTATGACACGGGATTTTAGGAGTATAGATCAATATATAATGGTATATATTGGGTGGGTTAGTAGTTAAAAGGATAGGTTGATAGCTTAACTAGATGACATACCCACGAAGGTAATAGATAACACGAGTAGCAGTAGTAGTATTCTCTTTTCTATCAACAACGCTTTCTCTTGGGTTACTCATCTCCTCTACCGTATCCTTCGTATCCTTGGTCCCTTGTGCAAGTTCTCCTTGTAGTTAAAAATTATTTGTGTCATATTACCTTACTAGAGTTGGCCAGACTGACTCTTAGAATTTAATACATAAATTATATTTTCTTCCTTCCAAGTTCGAGGTACAATAATTCGTACTAGACCCCTATATACCATATTGCTCTCTTATTTTCTAAAATCGTGCCTTATTTTTAATTTCGAGGACAAAATTCATGTAAGTATGATAGAATGCAAATCCCCTAATTCTAATTTATAATTTTTAGTATTTTTATTTATTTATTTATTGGAAATTTATTTTAGTTATTTACTTAGCTATTTAGATAATCTAGTTCCTTGATTTAATTAACTGTATAAATATTTATCAATATTAGATAACCATAATTTTTTCATAAAAATATTTTTTTAGTGCAAAATTATTTAGTAAGTGTTAGAAAATTTTATAGAAATTTTTAGAGTTTTCATATATTTATATATATATATATATATATATATATATATATATATATATATATATATAAGCGTAGAAGAAAAATAAAAAATTAAACCTAAACCCAATAACTAACCCTAACCCAAACCCAATAACTAAAACCAAACCCTCCCCCGCGTACAGGCGATTGTCGATCACCCCCACCCCCTCTGTATGTGTGTGTGTGTGTGTGTGTGTGTATATATATATATATATATATATATATATATATATTATTTTTTGCTGAAGAAAGAGTTAATTGTGTTACAGACTTCTGGCCCGAAGGCCTACAAACTCTGCCCGAAGGCCCACCACATACCGAACCGAAGGCCCTACAAAACATCTCGGCTAGTAGGCCCGCACCTGCACCACACTTGAACCGCACCTACGCTGCACCCATCACCAACTCACCACTTAATTACCTCAAAGGGAAATTAAATTACGCCAAGGAGGCTCAAACCCGCAACCTTCTCGGTAATATGCATCGATCTTAACCAATATATATATAAGCTACCAAAACCCTAACCCTACCTCTACCCCTCCTCCACCTTTCTGACCTATGCCCGTGTTTGCCATTAAATGCAAAAGTTTGGAAAGAAACTTGATTTAATTGAACAAACTGAAGAGAGTACAGAGAGGAGTCCTAAACAGATATTCTAAGTACAATTTTTGTATTCTAGGGGGGCAATGGAGGGTTATGAGTGTAGCAACTCTCTTTATTTTGTTGACGATCTGATGCGGAAGCTCTTCTCTCTAGATGGAGTATGGATTAGCGGATAGCCAGCAAGCCTCTTGTATGGGTATGGTACCCTGCTATTTACAGTCATCCTTGGGCGCACATATGATGGGCCTCATGGATGCTGGAGGGTTCCACGTGCCCCTTCTTGACAGGGCATAGCTGTAACCGTGAAAAAAATGAGCTGCCACGTGGACGCTTGTTAGAATTTTTTATTACTAAAGATCTGGGTGGTTCCCGTCCTTTGTGGGCATGACTTGGTCAGCTTGACATATAGTCCACACTTGGTTGGAGAGAATCACTCTTGTCATAACAATAAGATTTAGTCTTCATGGAGTTTGAAACCCATATGGCTAGAGACGCATGGGACACGTGGAGTCCAGGACACAAGGGGCCAGAGATGCATGGACCGCATGGATTCTGGGATGCAAGGGGCCAGAGATGCATGGAACGCATGACGCATGGAGTCTGGGATGCATGGGGCCAGAGACGCATGGGACGTATGGGGCCAGAGACATATGGGATCGCATGGAGTCAGTTGTGCTGTACACGCAGTGCTGCACATACATCGAGAGTGAAGTTCTATGCTGACATGAGACTTTTGTCCTTTAGTATGTTCACGTCTTTTGAGGTAATCAAAAAATCATTTTTGTCGAAATTTTTTGTCCGAGACTATCCAGCTGACGGGGACGCCACGTTAGGTCATTCTGCGGCCAAACTTCTTTGGCTAATTGGGGATGCATGGATGTCGTCTTTTTGGGCTGTAGGGTGACTCTGCAGCCTAATTTGAGCCTCCTTTTGGCGACATATGGCTGTTAGCTTGTTGGGTCACAGGGAGACTCTGCGGCCTGATCTCTTCTGATTTTTTATTTTGGGGCCCATGGTCGCATGGATGCATATTTTCTATTCTTTTATAATACCCCATTTAAAGTTTTCAAACTGATAAGTTTGGAATACTTTGAATAAGAATCATGGAGGAAGAAGCACTTTTGGCCGCATGGCTGGAAGGTCGCATGATCGTTGGATCGCATGGGCGTTGGGCTGCATGGGCGAGCACTTTCAAGTGGTCAAATCATCATTAACTGATGGATTTGTCTTGATCTTTTAGTGGATCTACTTTGGGATCATGCGCCATCTCCTAGTATAGGGCCCGAGAGACCGTTATTTCATTAAGGCTGCCAGCGTGGCACGAGAGCTGAAGGTTCACCTTCATCCCCTATAAATAGGGGCTCCACTGGTGAGAGGTAACTTTCCTCTTCCCACTTCTTCAACCCTGTATTCCTGCTGTCGACCACTTGCTCATTTTTTATGGCCCCCAAAGCTTCGTCCTCTGCTTCCACCGTAAAAAAGATCGACAAGGGGAAGCGCCCAGCTTATGCACCCGATGCCTGGGAGGAATCTTTCTCTTTCCACGAAGACATTCAAGTTCCCCTCAAGGGTAAGTTTTGGCGGGGGAGAGGTATAGATGCCTAGCCACTTGGCATATGGTCCAATACATAATTTAGAACATGTTCGGATTCGTCCATATGACCATGCCGCATGCTTTATGCGCGGGTCTTATTTTGGCCATATGCACTGGTATTGACTCGGTTGCATGGAGGTCATGTTCGTGACTGGGTCGGATATATCCTATACGTTTTTTTGTGTGCTCGAGTTTATTTTTGATGTGCATATCATCCCGAAGGTTCTGACCGACTTTTTGTTTTTGGTTTTTAGTGACATTACCTGTGGCTTCATCAGGGGAGGTGCTTGTGTGTCATGCTTAGGATGCACTAGGCATAAGGTTCGACCACATAGTGGTAAATGTCCAGGCCCAGATAAAGAAAGGTCAATCTGAGGCAAGAATAAAGTTGATCACGGACCAATCTTTATTCTATCTGCTTAGCCAGCTGAACTCTGGGTTGATTGAGGGTTCGAAGGGCGTTTCCCATTTGAAGCCCATCTTCCTGTTTGGGGATGCCCTCACCAATTTTGATCCTAAGGTAGTAAAAAAGAGGAAGAACTTGACATTTTCCTCTGGCAGGATGCAGCTACATATACCTACGATGGAGTGCTACTTGACTTTGTCGGCCTTTAACATGGTGTCTTTCCCAAGGAAGGTGTTGGGCACCCTGATGCCAGACCAAAATGGAGCTCAAGTCGGCCGTATTCGTTTTAACTCAAAACTGAAGTGGGAATCGACATCTAAGGAATCATTTTCTTATTCCCTTTCGCGGGTTGCGATCTTGATACTCCCCCCAAAATATAATTTTTCTTTTAATCCCTCCTTATGGAGAAAAAATAAAAGTTATCCTATCTATTTTGAAATTTATTTGTGTTAGCCTTAGGTATCGTATTAGAGGTAATATGAACGTAGTACAATACCGTACTTTATTGAGGATATCCTGCTAGGGGACTTTTGATGGACTTATTACTTGTAGCGCATGTTGAGTACAAATAATATGTTCAAAAATAATCCCTATCAGAGAAAATATGGACCTGATAGGTTTTGTGGACCCATTAATTTTTGCGTATGTTAGGCAAGTAATAGGTTTGAGACAAGCCTTGCCAGAGGTGATATGGGCATGGAAGTTTTTGTGGACTTAATGCCGTTGGTGTACCTTGATGAGTACGAGTGATAAGTGGAGATGAGAATCGTTATCAGAGGTAATATGGATGTGATAATCAATAGCCAAGACCCGAAAAGTTTACTTAGAAATACTATGGACATGGCAAACACAGCCGGGGAGAAAGATTAGGACGATATTTTAGAGGTAACATGGACACGAATTGACGTCAAAAAACTCGCTGAGGGGTGATTTGCTGAGTGTGGTCTATCCAAAAATGAAGATAGACCTGAGGATTGCTCCGCAAGGTAGATTGGTGGGACGATAGCTCAGAGGCAATATGAATTTGGCTAGCGTCTAAAGAGATTGGAGTGAGTGATCACTACAGGAGTGTGCAAGAGGACCTGAGGACTGCTCTGCCTGAAGACTTTGAGGATCCATCATTTATTGCATATCTAGGGCTCCTGGATACCGACGATGGCTTTTACAAAAATTTGTAAAGAAGAAGAAAATGTTGCACATAGGCACTTGTTGGGGATGAAGAACTAAGAGTGTAGAGATAAACATCTGGGTTGTCCCTGTGGTGCCCCGTTCCTCCTATTCGAGGAGCGCAGCTAAGAAACACAATATGGTATCGTTCGATCAGGATAGATTGAAACAAGAACTCGTCCTCGTTATGGATTTGTTTTTTCGAAATCGATTCCCATATTTAGTGGACCGTGCCCTCGGGATCGACTTAGCGGCAGAGTCAGGAGGGACCTCTCCACTGTTATCTTTGTTGCCTTAGATTTCGATGTCGCTTGTTGCTTTTGTGCTTTGAGTTGGTTTCGGATTTGCTTATTTTTCTTAAACGATTTTGATGGATTTCATTATTTTTGTTCATTGAACTGCACTTCAATTCCGAGATTGGAAAGAGAGGAAGGAGTATTGATCGAGCTATTCGTGATGCAGGTGAACGAGTAGTAGGCGGCTTATGAGCAGAGTCTTGAAGCGCCTCTTTCCTTCTCCCTTCCAACCAACTAAGTGAGTGGCTACCATCCCGATTAGCTAGCCCTGCTTCCAAGTCTTCACACCAAAAACTCTTGCATTCTTGTTGCCCTGATCAGACGATACCAAGTAATAACTAAAAGACTATAAGATAAAATGGGAATAGACTTGGATTATTATGCTTGTCAATCCAACACGTGAACTATTATCTTATTGTATGCTTGCTCATTTTAAATGTTCTATACATGCCTCAATTTTAGCTAGAATGCATCTTCTTCTATAATTGTGCTAAGTATGGAACCCATATTGTATGCGCATAATTGTTCAGGGAGGCTATGCAAAATGAATCATGCCTTACTGCTTGTCGTGTACTCGTGTTCCCTCAACTGCATGAACTGTTAACTTGTAAACTTATCGTTCGATCACGGACAACTTGTGCATAAGGATTGTATGAGTTCCGCGGATGGTCACCGGGGCGCTTGGACCGATCGGATCCGGACGGAACGTATATATAGTCATATGTTACCAGGAAAAATGTTATGCAGCGGGGCTCGCTACCCACGTTGCACGTCAATTTGCCTTGAGACTATAACTTGTCCCTCATGGCAATATGCCACTGATCCCTGTATATTTAAACCTGTTGCAAACTAACTTGTGTCTTCATGGCAGGGAAGGCATGGTAAGTATTGTGCAGGTGATTCAGACGGACAGGTAAAAGTCACCAAACGGTGACAAGTTTATTTCAGTAAATTCTATATGCTGCTTACTTGTAAATGAACTAAGGCAAGATAGAAATCCACAATAATATGCATGCTTCATTAAAATAACGTGTTGATTGATATAGTTGGGTTAGCTCGCCTTCACCAGTATATTTTGCCATACTGACCCTCGTTGAAACAGGTTCCCCGTACTAAGGCGAACCGAGCGAGGAGCTGAAGTCGTCTTCTCGATCCAGTCCAGCTGTAGGCGCATCCTGATCGTGCTACTTTTTGAAGTACTTAAAGGAAGGAGCTTGCAACTCTATACACAGTGCAGCTTCGTGGCAAAGCCGTCCTCCAGCCCGGAGGTCTATATCATTTTAAAGTTTAGTAAAGGGATGTAATATACAGGACTGCTATCTTATTTTGTGTCAACACTTTTGTAAGCCCGTGCGACAAATTAGCTGACTCATTCAAGAGTTTGTAATAGATGTTCATTATCAATAAAGAGAACTTTTCCATGTTTCAAATCTGTGTTTCAATTTATCTGCGTACTCTGAATATGTGTTCGTTGTGTAAAATACTTTAGCCTTGTGCGGGCGCAACCCCAGGCCCGTACGGCGGTCATGATTCGGGAGATGCCCCAACGATTCCACAGAATTGGGTCATGATAGTCCCGCTGGTGATGATGGAAGTACAAGTCAAGTTTAGACATATTACTTTTTCAGGAACTTATTGTTGATAGGCATCATGAGCATTCGTCGTTGGGTTTCGCGAACCGGTAGACGCCGTTAGAGAATATCGATTCTACGACGAACGACCCTCCCATTTAGGATGGAATTTGTCGACCATCTTGTGGGTCATAACCATCGGCCTCCTTATGGTCAGGACGAGATCACCTACTTGGTAGGTCCTCTTCTCCACCCGTTTGTTGAAGGCACCAGAGAGACGTGCTTGGTATAGCTTAATGCGCTGTTGAGCTAAGAGACGTCTCTTGTCGAGTACTTCTAACTCTTATAGTCGTCGTCAGTGGTTGTTGTCGACGATTAATTAGTTGTAGAGAGCCACTCAGAGTGAAGAGATTTGGATTTTGAGTGGAAGGACCACTTCACTTCCGTACACCAGAGAGAAAGGCGCATTGCTAGTAGCTGTCTAGACCGTTGTACGGTAGGACCAAAGATATTCAGCTAGGTTCTCATTCCAATCGCATTTATTGGAAGATACAAACTTTTTGAGAAGTTTTATGATGGTTTTGTTGAAGGCTTCTGCCAGACCATTCTTTGCTGGGTTGTAGGCAGTTGATGCTACATTCTAAATTTTATTTTATCATAAAACCGGTAGAATACATGGCTTGCAAATTGGGGACTATTGTCATGGATTATCCTCCATGGCAAGCCGAAGAGGTATATGACATTATGCTTGACAAAGCTTATTACGTTGGACGTCTTAACTTCCGAGAGTGGTATGGCTTCCTCCCACTTGGAGAAATAGTCGGTGATGGTGAGGATGAACCGATGTCCCTTGGATGAAGGTGGACTAATTGGCCCAATAATATCCATACCCCAGGATTCGAATGGCGAGGACACAACAGTCGGGTATAGGAACTAAGAGGTTTGGTGCATGAAGTCTGCGTGGATCTGACATTTCTGGCATTTTTCGTATAATCAACAGCATCCACTACTATTGCAGGCCAGTAGTAGCCCATTCTCCGTAGACAGTCTTGTAGCTTCGGACCGGGTTGATGCGCCCCGCAGACGCCATCGTGAGCTTCGCGGAGGGCTTATTTTGCCTCTGTATTCGATAAGCATCATAACAGAATGTCACGACCCAATTCCGTAGAATCAATTGAGGCGTTCCCCGAATCGTGACCACCGTACGGGCCTGGAGTTGCGCCCGTACAAGGCTTTAATGATTTGCATAACAAGCACATATCAGAGTACGCAGATATATTGAAACACAGATTTGAAACATGGAAAAGTTCTCTTTATTGATAATAAACATCTATTACAAACTCCTGAATGAGTCAGCTAATATGCCGAACGACTTATAAAAATGTTGACTCAAAATGAGATAGCAGTCCTGTACATTATATCCCTTTACTAAACTTCAAAAGATATAGACCTCCAAGCTGGAGGATAGCTTTGCCATGGAGCTGCATTTGTGTATGAAGAGTTGCAAGCTCCGGTCTTCAAAATACTTCTAGGGCGCGGTGAAGGTACGCTAACAGCTGGACTGGATCGAAAAGACGACTTCGGCTCCTCACTCGGTTCGCCTTAGTACGGAGAACCTGTTTCAACGAGGGTCAGCATATCGAAACATGCTGGTGAAGGCGAGCTAGCCGAACTATACCAATCAACACGTTATTTTAATGAGCATGCATATTTGTGGGTTTCTATCTTTCCTTAGTTCATTTACAAGTAAGCAGCATATAGAATTTACTGAAATGAACTAGCCACCGTTCGGTAGATTTTACCTGCCCGTCTGAATGACCTGCACAATACTTACCTTGCCTTCCCTGCCACGAAGACACAAGTTAGTTGCAACAGGTTTAAATATACAGAGGATCACTGGCATAATACCACGAAGGACGATTTATAGTCTCAGGACGGAAGGGTGTGCAACGCGGGTGGCGAGCCCCCGTTGCACGCCTCAATCCGACGATACAGACGACTATACAGACGTTCCGTCCGGATCGGATCGGTCCCAGTGCCCTGGCAACCGTCCGCAGGAACCAGAAACCTTGTGCACAAGTTGTCCATGATCGAACGTTATTAACAGATTTAGCAGATTATGCAGATGAGGCAACACGAGCACAGACAAACAGAATTTATATGATTCATATTGCAGAGCCTCATTGAATATTTATTTGCATACAAGATATGATCTATAGTTAGCACAATTTATGGAACATTTATAAACGAACTAGCATGTAGTATGAAAATCGTTCACAAGTTGAGTTGACAAGCAATGTTTACCAAGTCTATTTCATTTTTATCTTGGTTTCTTTTATTATCACTTGGTATCATTTGATCGGGGCAAAGGAGTGAAGCTGGGAAGCAGGGCTAGCTAATCAGGTTGGTAGCCACTCACTTAGATTTTGGAAGGGAGAAAGAAAGAGGCGCTTCACAACTCCGCTCGTAAGCCGCCTACTGCTTGTTCACCTGCACACGAACAGCTCGATTAATACTTCTTTCTCTCTTTCCATTCTCGGAATAGAAGTGCAAGTCAATGAACGAAAATAATAAAAACTATCGAAACCGTTCAAGGAAAACAAGCAAATCCCAAAACCAACTCAAAGCACGAAAGCAATAAGCGACATCGAAGATCGAGGCAATAAAAGATAGCAGCGGAGAGGTCCCTTCTGACTCTGCCGCTAAGCCGATCCTTGGGGCGCAGTCCACTGAATATGGAAATCGATTCCGAAGAAATAAATCCATAACGAGGACGAGTTCTTAATTCAATCTATCCCGATCGAACGATACCGTCTTGTGTTTCTTAGCCGCGCTCTCCGTACCGGGAGAACGGGGCGCTACATCCTACCCAACTAATTGGAAGTTTCGTCCCAAAACTTAGGATAGAACTTACCGTTAGGGATTATTTCGTTGGGGCAGAAGCTTAGAGGGGAGCGGACAATTTCGAGATACGTGGTCCCCTCCGCCACAGTTGAAGCATAGACCTTTTCAGAGGTAGCAATTGGCAGTGCTATGCCCCGACTTTTTACAGAAATCACAGAATGGTCTCGGGTTTCCTTTTTGGGGACTGCCGTGGTTAGGGCACTTTGTAGCGGTGTTTCCTCTATAGTTGCCTTGGCGTTTATGATTGTAGGTATGCACAGCGCCGGTGGAAACGTGAGGATACTGCGGTTCCAGAGATAAGGCGTAATTTATGACTTCACGCATTGTTCCATACTGATTATTGACCATGTGCGAATGGATGGCAGGGCGTAGTCCACCTTCAAATCTTCTGGCTCGACTCGCTACATCAGGTAAATAGGCCTTAGCGAATTTGGAGAGTCGGTTGAATTCGGCGGAGTACTGCTTCACAATCATACTGCCCTGCCTCAGTTGCACGAAATCATTTTCCATTTGACGTTGTACTAGAGGGGGTATAAACTCCTCTTCGAACGCGGCACGAAAGGTCGTCCACGAGATCGCCTCCTCTCCGTGATCAAATTGGAGAGATCATCGATGCACGTTCCACCAATCGTGCACGTTGAGGCGGAGCTGAAGTTGCACGCATGCGACGCGCTTCTCTTCGGAAACTTCTAGCAGAGCGAAGTAATCTTCAAGCTCGGCTAGCCAATCTAGAGCTACCACTGGGTCCTCAGTCCCGTTGAATAGGGTGTTGCAGACTTTCTTAAAGTGTCCCAAGTTGAAGGCAGTCACATCCCTCGGCCTTGGAATTTGAGGCGTCTCCACTTCAAGCACGGGCTGTTCCACCGGAGTCGTTGCTGTTGCGGCGGAATGGTTGGTAGCCAAAGTCTGAACTATCTATTGTAGGGTATCTACTTGCTTTTGTTGGACTGAGAATCGGGTCTCTAAATTGCTTTCGAACTTGGCTTGGCGAGCATCATCTCTTTGTCGTTGCGATTCTAACATTTGTATTACCCGCTCAAGCGGGTCGACTTGAGACATGCCTCGTTAGCTCCACGAGCTTCCCGAAGTGCCCGAACTACTTTCCTGTATTTCGTTCGGTGCTAGCGCTGCAGATTGCGCTGGATCCATTCCTTCAAAAGAAGGTAAATTATATTAGAATCATAATGTATTATGGACTTATTGCATGAACGTATCTCATTTTGGCCTAGCGAGTTCAAGAGTTCGCACAAGAATTTGATCGTTAAAGGAACTTTTCCAGCACGAAGTCTAAGGAACTTTGAATCTGTGCTCTGATACCACTATGTCACGACCCAATTTCGTAGAATCAATTGAGGCGTCCCCCGAATCGTGACCGCCGTACGGGCCTGGAGTTGCGCCCGTACAAGGCTTTAATGATTTGTATAACAAGCACATATTCAGAGTACGCAGATATATTAAAACACAGATTTGAAACATGGAAAAGTTCTCTTTATTGATAATAAACATCTATTACAAACTCCTGAACGAGTCAGCTAATATGCCGAACGGCTTACAAAAATATTGACTCAAAATGAGATAGCAGTCCTATACATTATATCCCTTTACTAAACTTCAAAAGATATAGACCTCCAGGCTGGAGGATAGCTTTGCCACGGAGCTGCATTTGTGTATGAAGAGTTGCAAGCTCCGGTCTTCAAAATGCTTCTAGGGCGCGGTGAAGGTGCGCTAACAGCTGGACTGGATCGGGAAGACGACTTCGGCTCCTCGCTCGGTTCGCCTTAGTGCGGAGAACCTATTTCAACGAGGGTCAGCATATCGAAACATGCTGGTGAAGGCGAGCTAGCCGAACTATACCAATCAACACGTTATTTTAATGAGCATGCATATTTGTGGGTTTCTATCTTTCCTTAGTTCATTTACAAGTAAGCAGCATATAAAATTTACTGAAATGAACTAGCCACCGTTCGGTGGATTTTACCTGCCCGTCTGAATGACCTGCACAATACTTACCTTGCCTTCCCTGCCACGAAGACAATTGTTAGTTGCAACAGGTTTAAATATACAGAGGATCACTGGCATAATACCACGAAGGACGATTTATAGTCTCAGGACGGAAGGGTGTGCAACACGGGTGGCGAGCCCCCGTTGCACGCCTCAATCCGACGATACAGACGACTATACAGACATTCCGTCCGGATCGGATCGGTCCCAGTGCCCTGGCAACCGTCCGCAGGAACCAGAAACCTTGTGCACAAGTTGTCCATGATCGAACATTTTTAACAGATTTAGCAGATTATGCAGATGAGGCAACACGAGCACAGACAAGCAGAATTTATATGATTCATATTACAGAGCCTCACTGAATATTTATTTGCATACAAGATATGATCCATAGTTAGCACGATTTATGGAACATTTATAAACGAACTAGCATGCAGTATAAAAATCGTTCACAAGTTGAGTTGACAAGCAATGTTTACCAAGTCTATTTTATTTTTATCTTGGTTTCTTTTATTATCACTTGGTATCGTTTGATCGGGGCAAAGGAGTGAAGCTGGGAAGCATGGCTAGCTAATCGGGTTGGTAGCCACTCACTTAGATTTTGGAAGGGAGAAGGAAAGAGGCGCTTCACGACTCCGCTCGCAAGCCGCCTACTGCTCGTTCACCTGCACACGAACAGCTCGATTAATACTTCTTCCTCTCTTTCCATTCTCGGAATAGAAGTGCAAGTCAATGAACGAAAACAATGAAAACCATCGAAACCGTTCAAGGAAAACAAGCAAATCCCAAAACTAACTCAAAGCACGAAAGCAACAAGCGACATCAAAAACTGAGGCAATAAAAGATAGCAGCGGAGAGGTCCCTCCTGACTCTGCCGCTAAGTCGATCCTTGGGGCGCAGTCTACTGAATATGGAAATCGATTCCGAAGAAACAAATCCATAACGAGGACGAGTTCTTAATTCAATCTATCCCGATCGAACGATACCGTCTTGTGTTTCTTAGCCGCGCTCTCCGCACCGGGAGAACGGTGCGCTACACAGAATACCGTCATAGGACCGACGATACAATATTATGGTCTCTGTGTCGTAATAGAAACGAAGGGAGTGTAGGCACCCTGCTTTTTATATAGGGTTAGTTCGATAATTAATAATTTATTTTTTATTTTAAATATTTATTCGATAATTTAATTGAACTTTGGAAACCAACCCCATGGTTTTAAGATCTTGAGTGCAACACAAGCCTTTTCCTTCCAACCAACATAGCATGCTCGACTTAGACGAGTCAAATTAGGCTCCTGCCATGACTGTTACTCACAAATTCGTAATCCCATACCTTATTTTGGTCGCACAACTTTTGTGACAAAATTACGAGAAAATGATGATTAATTAACCCTTTTGTCATGGCGTACGATTTTAACACGCCACACCAACCTATTGCTTTCAACTAAATCCATACTATGGGCCTAACTGGTCCTATTACGCATATGACACTCGAGTTGCGTTATTCGAACCCCCTACATGCTCCCAATATAATATTAAGTAGAAAATAAATTTTATGGATTTATTTAATTAATTTAATATTTAATCATATTTGGTAAATACCTTTTGAATTAATATGAATTGGGTTGTAAATTATTTGTTGGAAAAAATATAAATTTCCTTGAATTTTTTCCAAGTACCTAACTATTTTTGAGAATTTTCTACATATAGTTATGAATAAAATAAAACAAAACAAAACAAAAGAAAACCCAAAGCCTAAAACTACCCAAGCCCAGACCCCCAGACCCGCTCACTCTCCCTCAATCCCTCGTTATATATATATATATATATATATATATATATATATATATATATATATATATATATATATATATATATATATAAACATGCATAAAACCCTAATCCTAATCCTAAACCACCTCCACCATCACCCACGCCTCTACACTTGTCGATCACCATGACCCCTCGCTGCCACTACGCCGAAGCAGCGCCGGAGCGCCGTCGCGCGAACAGCAGCAACAACAACATTCAACCCGCAACCCATCTTTGAGGTACAAGAACGCCCTCCTCGCTCGACCATTTTATAAGCTTTTTTCCGTATTCATTAGCAATATGAAGGCCATCAAACTCCTTCAAAAAGTTTGAATTTGGATGGCTTATATTAAGAGAAATTTGAACCGAAAGTTGGTCCAAAAACCTGCATTTCGAACAATTTTAAAACTGTCCTAACACCTATATTT
This sequence comes from Iris macrosiphon, assembly GCA_036927795.1. Lineage (NCBI taxonomy): Eukaryota > Viridiplantae > Streptophyta > Magnoliopsida > Asparagales > Iridaceae > Iris > Iris macrosiphon. Next base: position 136,378,135 of record JAYESA010000019.1, on the reverse strand, counting down.
CGAGGGCTATAACTCTCAACCCGCGAGGCCAAAATGAGTTATTATTTTTCTTGTGTAACAACAACCTAACCGAGATTAAATCCCTTCAAATAGTTTTATTTATTTATGTTTTAATTTTAATTTATTATGTCTTGAAATTGACCAATTTTTTTTTGAAAATACCAAAATTCTCCGATATGGGGTGCATCCTGCCAAACGAGGCCACATCGTCGCATACGGATTGTACCGAATAGTAAAAAACGTGAACGCGGATGTGTAGGATTTCACAGAACTTAATTTGAACGTGTGTACACGTTGGAATCAATGCGTATCCGTCAAAAAATACCATATCGGCCTATTCCGACACCTCATCATAACTTCTTATGTACTCATCAATTCGTAACAAAACTTGTGCCATAGGATTCGCAGCGTTACGCTGGACCTGTGATCTAAGTTTGGTTCGAATCTAAGAACGTTGACAAAATACTGTTTCGTGGGCCCCACGGTTCTACATGACGGACGATTTCGTGATTTGCTCATCGAAATCTAGTCCTAGATGTTTTGTTAAATTTGTATCATTATTTTGGTCTCGTAGACACTAAATTTGACGAATTTGGAGAACTTTGTCTCTGACATATTTTTTGGTGCGAAGTGGGCCACATGTGGACCCTGTTTTGACCCAAAATTGTTAATTTTGCCTATGTGTCCAAATTAGACTTATGGGTAGTCAATCCTACCTATTTCAAGTATTCTTAGAACATTGGTGATGTTTGTTTCAGCATCCAGAGGCGTACGTGCAGATTCCACTTTTCCAGGAGCAGTTGACGGAGTTCAGAACCTAGGCAAGTGTACCTTGCTAAGCTTGCAGTAGATCATGTTATATTATCAGCTTATGTTTCTTTTTATATATATATTCTTGTGTTGTTCCTGCTTAACGTAGGACCTTGAGATATTGCTTAACGTCCGAACAAGATTCGGGTGTCGACGCCGTACGCTGAGTCATGTAATGTCACTTAGAGAGTTGATTCCACGATCCTATTTTTACGTGCTTGCTTTACCAAGTACACCATACCGTAGGACACTTGACACTATTTCATGTGACATAATCTTTCTTGAGTTATTCATGGTGATTCTGTATAGGCTTACAGGATTCGTGATATGAGACTTGCATATTATATAGACATTATTATGACTCGTTGTACTAGCTAGAGGTCATGATCTTGCTTGTTATGGATATGAAACATTGTGGACATGATACGTGAGGTTGCATTAGGTGGAAAGAGATACACATGCTACAAGATGATTATATTATATATATACTATGTTACTAGAGGTGATTTAGTCTATATACCATAGCTCGGCACATTACTGGCCCTACGAGATACTACTTGCTGCTATGGGCTCCCCGAAATAAAGCCTGTAGTAGTCTCAGCCTGAGTACTAGTGATTCTCTCATTTGTATTTCACTTAGCTGGTTACATAGCTTGCCATGAGAATCTGTTCTTACTTACTATATTTTATTTTGGCTTGAGTATTTATTGTACCTTTTATGCCCCCTGAGGACCTAGATCTGGATTATGTCCCCAAGTGTAGACGAGGAAAGCTATCCCGAGGTTTACGGGATAGGTGCTACTATTGAAGACGTACAGGTTGCATAGGACGAGGTTATTCCCGAGGACTTCTCTTGAGCATACAGTATTCTCATCATTCATTTATTATGCTTAGTGTTATTAGATATTTGATCTTTTAGTGACTTCTGGATATTGTACTTGGAGTTATATTTTCTTTCCATTTTGATGACGGGTTATTCCCCGTGACATTATTTATATTACTTTGATTAAACAGATCATTTTATATTATTGTGACTGGACTTGTCTCTTATAATTTTGTTATTTATTGTGGATGAGATTAGATATATAAATTGTGACATGTATCGTAGACTATTGTAATTATTTTACAGCTTAAGTGCACTATAAAGGGTCCATTAAATTAGGTTTGCCTATTGGAGTTGTGCTGCTGGCTATTGCCAAGTGGCTAGTTTCTTGGTATTTTGGGACTGGGGTGTGACATAGTTTTTGTGGTGATCCATGCAGGTCTACGAATATATTGCTTCAATTTCAATTAAGGGATCGAGCAAGCTTGTGATTAGGATAAGAATAAATTTATAGGATCTCATCCACATATTGACACGTTCTTGACCTCTATATCGCACTCGAATAAATTTTTTGACTTGCATCATACTTGATTCAACTATTTAACCCTACACTGATCCCGACACAAGAAGAGGAGGCAGAGAAATTCTTTGACGGACTGAGCTTTGAACTACATAGACAGATTGGCTCTGTTGCACCTACTTCTTATACGGACGTCCTTGCCGCACCTCAACGCATGGAGAGCATCCACAGGAGGGAGTCCAGCCAGAAAAGACCATACGTATTAGGACCAGCTCGAGCACCACACGGAGAGCCTGCAAAGTTACCCCAGATGAATCCACCACAGAGAGCAGCATCACGAGCCCCTTCCCTTCCTACTTGTCACTACTGTGGCAAGGTAGGCCATATTGAGAGGGAGTGCAGAAGCAAATTGGGATTATGTTTAGCTTGAGGATCCAGTCAGCATTCAACTAGGGATTGCCCTGAGCGTCAGAGAGGAACACAGATGGTTTATCGACCCGCTTTACCAGCACCGGAGCTAGTCCAACAGCCACATCGACCAGCTTATCGAGGACCAGGAGCATCATAGGTGAAAGATGGAGGATTCAGACCACCAGTACCGGGAGAATATCAGTCGAGGCTACCCTTGGCATCACAGGCAGCACTCTTCCATCAGGTCCAGCAACAACAGAGGGCACCACCAAAGGGACGTTGATAGGCTTTTGCGATAACAGTGGAGGAGGCACGGACTCGATGAGTAGCGAGTATGGGTAATATTCAGCCTTATCATAACTAGCTATAGTAACGAATATTCCTTGTAATACTTTAGCATGTGCCTGTTAGTTCCGTTCCCTAGCCTATACCTAGTATTAGGCTAGAATAAACTTGTTAGTCTAGAATTATAATATATAAGAGGTACCCAAGTTTTTATAAGTTGTAGTTGATCTTCGTTCTAATCAGACTCATTTACTCTGGAGTTACTCATCTCTCATTGCCTAGGAAAAGAAGTTCCATTGCTTCCCTACGTGTTCTGCTTGAACAAAACCCTCACCCTTCCTCTCTATTTTTTTCTTATTCATGGTCCCTTATCCTTTGTGTCGTGCTTCAACAAATGTCATACAACTATATCATCTCTTCTGGAGCAAACATTTCCTGAGCAGTTACATTTTATTTTTCTTAATTGTGAGGATACAATTCTTTTAAGGTGGGTAGATTGTGAGCACCCTAATTTTTATATAGGGTTAGTTTGGTAATTATTAATTTTTTTTATTTTAAATATTTATTTGATAATTTAATTGAACTTTGAAAACCAGCCACCATGGTTTTAAGATCTTGAGTGCAACACTAGCATTTTCCTTCCAACCAACCTAGCATGCTAGACTTAGACAAGTCAAATTAGGCTTCTGCCATGACTGACACTCATAAATTCGCAATCTCATGCCTTGTTTTGGTCGCACAACTTTTGCGACACAATTACGAGAAAACGATGATTAATTAACCCTTTTGTCATGGCATACGATTTTAACATGCCACACCAACCCATTGCTTCCAACTAAATCCATACTATGAGCCTAACTTGTCCTATTATTCGTATGACACTCGAGTTGCGTTATCCGAACCCCCTGCATGCTCCCAATATAATATTAAGTAGAAAATAGAATTTATGGATTTATTTAATTAATTTAATATCCATTCATATTTGGTAAATACCTTTTGAATTAATATGAATTTGGTTGTAAATTATTTGTTGGAAAAAATATAAATTTTCTAAATTTTTTTCCAAGTACCTAACTATTTTTGGGAATTTTCTACATAGAGTTATGAATAAAAGAAAAGAAAATAAAAGAAATAAAACAAACCCTACCCGCTAACCTAACTAAACCCGAAACCCAAACCCAAAGCCTAAAACTACCCAAGCCCAGACCCCCAGACCCGCTCACTCTCCCTCAATCTCTCGTTATATATATATATATGCATAAAACCCTAACCCTAATCCTAAACCACCTCCACCATCACCCACGCCTCCACCCTTGTCGACCACCCTGACCCCTCGTCGCCGCCATCGCCGCCTTCGCCGCGCCGAAGCAGCGCCGGAGCGCCACCGTGCGCAATCGTGCAAACAGCAGCAGCAACAACATTCAACCCATGAGCCATCTTTGAGGTATGAGAATGCCCTCCTCGCTCGACCATTTTATGATCTTTTTGTCTGTATTCATTAAAAATATGCAGGTCATCAAACTCCTTCAAGAAGTTTAAATTTGGATGGCTGATATTAGGAGAAATTCGAACCAAAAGTTGGTCCAAAAACCAGCGTTTCGAACAATTTTGAAACTGTCCAAACACCTATATTTTGAGGGCTATAACTCTCAACCTGCAAGGCCAAACTGAGTTATTCTTTTTCTTGTGTAACGATAACCTAACCAACATTAAATCCCTTCAAATAGTTTTACTTATTTCTGTTTTAATTTTAACTTATTCTGTGTTGAAATTGACCAAAAACTTGTTTTTAAAAAACACCAAAAATCTTCGATACGGGGTGTGTCCCGCCAAACAAGGCCATGTCGTCACATGTGGATTGCACATAATTGTGCGAAACATGAACGTGGACGTGTGGGCTATCGCAAAACTTGATTTGGACGTGTTTGCACGCCAAAATCAACGCGTATCCGTCAAAAAATGCCGTATTAGCCTATTCCGACACCTTGCCATAACTTTGTGTGTACTCATAGATTCATAACGAAACTTATGCTATAGGATTCGCAGCATTACGCTAGTCCTGTGACCCAAGTTTGGTTTGAATCTTAGAACGTTGACAAAATACCGTTTTGTGGGCCACACGGTTCTATATGACGGGCGATTTCGTGATCGTCTCATCAGAATCCAGTCCTGAATATTCCGTTGGGATCGTATTATCGTTCTAGATTCGTAGATACTAAGTTTGACGAATTTGGAGAAATTTATCTCCGACATATTTTTCGGTGTGAAGTGGGCCGCTTGTGGATCCCGCTTTGACCCAAAAGTATTAATTTTGCTCCTGTGTCCAAATTGGACTTATGGGTAGTCAATCCTAGCTATTTCAACTATTTTGAGAATATTGGTGATGTTTGTTTCATCATCCAGAAGTGTACGTGCATATTTTACTTTTCCAGGAGTAGTTGACAGAGTTCAGAACCTAGGCAAGTGTATCTTGCCAAAATTGTAGTAGATCATGTTATATTATCTGTTTGTGTTTCTTTTTATATATATATATTCTTGTATTGTTCCTGCTCAACCTAGGACCGTGAGACATTGCTTAACGTCCGAAAAAGATTTGGGTGTCGACGCCGTACGCAGAGTCGTGTAACATCACTAGAGAGTTGATTCCACGATCCTATTTTTACGTGATTTCTTTACCAAGTACGCCATACCGTAGGACACTTCATACTATTTTATATGACATAATCATTCTTGAGTTATTCATGGTGATTATGTATAGGCTTACAGAATTTGTGATATGAGACTTGCATATTATATAGATATCATTATGACTCGTTGTACTAGCTAGAGGTCATGATCTTGCATGTTATGGACATGAGACATGAGGTTACATTGGGTGGGGAGAGACACACATGCTACAGGCTGATTATGTTATATATATACCATATTACTGGAGGTGCTTTAGTCTCTATACCATAGCTTGGCACATTACTGGCCCTACGAGATACTAATTGCTGCTATAGGCTCCCCGACACAGAGCCTGTAGTGGTATCAGCCTGAGTACTAGTGATACTCTCATTTGCATTTCACTTAGCTGGTTACATAGTTTGCCCTGAGGATCTGTTCTTACTTACTGTATTTTATTTTGGCTTGAGTATTTATTGTACCTTTCTATGTCCCCTGAGGACCTGGATCCGGATTATGTCCCCAGGTATAGACGATGAGAGCTATCCCGAGGTTTACGGGGCAGGTGCTACTAATGGAGACGTACAGGTTGCAGAGGACGATGTTGTTCTCGAGGACTTCTTTTGAGCACACAGCATTCTCACCATTCATTTATTATTTGATCTTATAGTGACTTATAGATATTGTATTTGTAGTTATATTTTCTTTCCATTTTGATGGCGGGTTATTCCCCGTGATATTATTTATATTGCTTTGATTGGATAGATTATTTTATATTATTGTGACTTGACTTGTCTCTTATGATTTTGTTACTTATTGCGGATGAGATTAGATATATAAATTATGACATGTATCATAGACCATTGTAATTATTTTACTTCTTAAGTGCACTCTAAAGGGTCCATTAAATTGGGTTTGTCCATTGGAGTTGTGCTGTTGGCCATTGCCACATGGCTAGTTCCTTGGTATTTTGGACTGGGGCATGACAGGGAGCGTCTCCTAATTGAAGTGGCCTCCTTCGGGTTCTCGGAAAGAATTCTATAGACTGCATAGTTAATGAATGAAAGCCTCCAATACCGAGTTTCGGTGTCGACTTCCGCTGCATAGGTGAGGCACAAGCAAAGGTTGCTCTTGGGACAAACCAGCTCTTGGTCGATTACGTCGATTAGCTTATGAGTGTTATTTGGTACCACCCAGGAAGCCAGAAGGCCGGCTAAGGCATCAGCCTCGATGTTTTGCAATCGAGGGACGTGCTTTATGAAGAATATCTCAAAAGTTGCGATGATGCTAATCACATCTTGGTGGTAGGGGAACAAGTCTTCATTTCGGACTTCATACTCGCCCCGAACCAGTTTGACTATTAGCTGAGAATCACTGTAAGCCTCCAGGTATTCTACTCTAACTTGTTTAGCAAGTTGGAGCCCGATGATTAAGGCATTGTACTCTGCCACATTATTGGACTATGTCTCCATGAGAGAGTAGGAACGATTGATAACGAGGCCGTTTGGGGAGATCAACATTATCTTAACCCTAGCGATAATGCCGCCTTTGGGCCATGCTCTCTAAGCGCCGTTAAATAACATTCGCCACATATCTTCGTGTGAAGTAACGTTGGAGTCCGCCGCCTCATTTGGAATCTCCTCATAGAGCTTCAAGGTTTCTGACCCCGGGTGGGCTTCCAGAAAGTCGGCCAGTGCTTGACACTTGACGGCCTTCTGTGGGACGAACACCATATCATATAGAGATAATAGTATTGCCCAGGTAACCAAGTAAAAACTGAGTGCCCCTGGTTCGGTCATGAGGACCCTGAAGGGTTGTCTGGCGAGATTACATGAATGGTCTATCCAGCCACCTAATGTCGAGTTTTCTGAATAGTGAATACTAGAGCAAGGAATTCCTTCTCAACGGCGGTGTACCTATGCTCCGGGCTGACCATCATCTAGTTAAGGTAGTATATGGCCTGCTCGTAGCCTGTATCACTATTCTGGGCTAACAGGGCACCGGGAGAGTACTCCATCGTGCGTACATAGAGCAGGAAGGGATTTTCCATGACCGGGGACAACAACACAGGAGGGTTTGATAGGTATTCCTTGATATCGTCAAACACGCGTTGGCATTTTTTATCCCAAACAAAGGAGAAACCTTTCTTCATGAGCTGGGTGAACAGCCGACAATGTCAAAAGAGGTTTGATATAAACCTCATGATGTATGCCAGCCTCCCTTGAAGGCCGAGGAGTTCCCGAAGGTTCTTTGGCGGGCTCATTTATAGGATGGCCTTGGTATATGAATACCCCTAGAAGTGATGAGGAAACCCAAGAATTTGCTGCTAGAGACTCCCAGGAAGGACTTGGTAGGTTTTGTCTTGAGGTATGTGCGCGCATTAAGTCAAACACAGTCCTCAAGTCTTGAAGGTGATCATATTTAAAGCGACTGTTGACGGAGATATAGTCGACGTTGCATTCTACCGTCTTACGAAGATGTTCACAGAGCGAAAGGCATGACCATATAGCACCTGCGTTCCCAAAGAGCATTCTACCATCTGGTGTGTCATCGATAGTAGAATGCTATGTGCTATCGTCGATGTAGCATTCTACGTCGAATGCTACATGTTGTCGTAGACGTATCAATCTACCATCTGGTATACCTTGGTGAGTATGGGTAACAAGTGGGGATGACAATCGATATCAGAGGTAATATGGACGTGATGATCGATAGCCAAAACCCGGGAAGTTTGCTCAGAGGTACTATGGACAGGCAAACTCAGCCGGGAGAAATATTAGGATGATAGTTCAGAGATAACATGGACGTGAACCAATGTCCAAAAAACTCACTAAGGAGTAATTTGCAGAGTGTGGTCTATCCGAACATGAAGATAGACCTGAGGATTGCTCCTCTAGGAAGATTGGTGGGACGATAGCTTAGAGGCAATACAAACATGGCTAGCATCTAAAGAGATTGGGGTGAGTGGTCGTCGCGAAAGTGTGCAGGAGGACCTAAGGACTGCTCCGCTGGGGAGACTTTAAGGATCCATCATCTATTGCGTATCCATGGCTCCTAGATACCGACAATGGCTTTTACAAGAATTTGTAAATAAGGGAAAAATATTGCACATAGGCACTTGCTGGGAATGAAGAACCAAGAGTGTAGAGATGTACATCTGGGTTGTCCCGCTTGTGATGAGGGGAGTACAAGTCAAGTTTAGAAGTAGTCATTTTTTAATAACTTGTCGTTGATAGGCATCATGAGCAAGTCGCCTTTGGGATTCGCGAGCCAGTAGGTGCCCTTGGAGAACACCAATTCTATGATAAACGGGCCCTTCCTTGGAGTCTAGAACACATAGAGCCAGAGACACAAAAAATGCATGGAGTCTGGGATGCATGGGCCAGAGACACATGGGACGCATGGAGTCTGGGACGCATGGGATCGTATGGGGTCAGCTGTGTAGTACACGCGGCGGTGCACATCCATCGAGAGTGAAGTTCTGTGCTGACGTGAGACTTCTGTCGTTTAGTGTTTTTACGTCTTTTGAGGCAATCGGGAAATCCTTTTCGTCGGGATTTTGTCTCAGAGACTATCCTGCTGACGGGATGCCACGTTAGGTCCTTCTGCAGCCAAGCTACTTTGGCTAATTAGGGATGCATGGATGTCGTCTTTGTAGGCTGTAAGGTGACTCTGCAGCCTGATTTGAGCCTCCTTTTGGAGGAACATGGTTGTTGGCTTGTTGGGCCGCAGGGAGACTCTACGGCCTGAGTTTTCATTTTGGGACCCAGGGTCGCATGAATGCATATTTTTTATGCTTCTACAACCCGTCACAATCACCGACCACAGTGCGCCGCTAGATTTGGCCGACCGACCGTATGTGCGCCTAACATCAGCCCACGATCTCGAACCCCCTCTTTGAGGTATCATATCTCTTTTATCTCTCATTCTTTTTTGAATGGTTTCTTTGTTCTCATAGACAACATAACCCTCTAGGAACTCCTTCAAGTAGAATAATTTTAGGTGCCATGGATTGATCGAAAAATCTGTCGAAAGTTGGACGAAAAACTGTTCAAAATAGTTTAAAAATTTCGTCCAAGTACCCATGTTCATGCCCAATTTTCTATCAACTCGTTAAATATTTTCAAAAACTATTTAAAGTAACTTATTCAAAATATATCCAAGATTATTTCTATTCTTTTACTTTTTCTTAGTTTGCCTTATTTATCAAATTATTCTATTTCCAAAATGACCAAAATCATGTTTTTAAAAACCAATATTTTGTGATACGGAATGCACCCTGTCAAATGGGAGTACCTCGTTGCATACTAGTTGTACCGAATGGAGCGTATGGTATATCCGGACGTGTAGTCTTTCGCAGAAGTTGATTTGGATGTATATGCGCGCCAGAATCAACCCGTATCCATAAAAAGTCTTCTATATCGGTGTTTTGCAAATTTTTCTATTAGTTTGTATGCGCTCGTCAGATTGCCAATAAACTTGTACCAATGGACTCGCAATATTTGACTTCTCCTGTGACCCGAGTTTCGTTCGATTCTGAGTCAGTCGATGAATCATCGTTTCAAGGACCCCACGATTTAACTTGACGAGCGATTTTGTGATCGGCTCTCCGAAATCCAAAACTGGATATATCGTTGAGTTCATATCGTTGGTTAGAATTTGTTTGACCTATAATTTGTCCCATTTAGAAATCTTTATTCCTGGCACACTTTTCGATGCGAAATGGGTCACATGTGGACCCCGCTTTGACCCAAAAATTATCTTTTTGTCCTTGTATCCAAATTGGACGAAAGGATAGTATTTTTTTAACTATCTTCCTTATTCCATGAATGTTGGTGACATTTATTTCAGCATCCGAAGATGTTCGTATATCTTTTCTCTCTTTGTGCTACTATTGACTTGACATATTTACTGCAGGATATTATCTAAACTCTCCTCGAACACCAGGCAAGATACCTTGCTATCTTTATTGCTAGTACAATTTTATTTCATTATTTTATTTTATTATTTGATATTTATTTTCATATAAAATTTGCGTCTAAGCTTGACTTGGGTGCAAACGACGGTGTTCGTCATCTTTCGTAGCTTTTATTTATTTTATGCATGTTGACTTAGTTTTAGCAGACTCTCTCCTAATTGTAGGATGTTTTCATATCTCTTTGGACCATGACACACACATGACATAAGTTGTGACATTCTATTTGGGACATGGACTTCGTAACCGACTGATCATTGATATATAAGGAATATATAACAGTTAAAAATGTAACTGTTATGACTAGTATATTAGAGACGCATACAGTTACAATACTGGACAAGTTTTGTATGCTATTTGGTTAGTGCGGGGATGAGGGGCAAGACTGTAATACCCTAGTCCTAAAATTCGTAGGACTAGGAATACGTAACATGCCAGCTACACATTCGACCAGACTCTGGTCCGACTCGAATATGTATAAGCCGTATTATAATGGTCACTATCTAGATAATTTAATAAATATAAATATCTATAACTCAATCCATAATAAACAGAATACAACAAGAATAAGCTGCATATGCTATAGTCAGCCGCCTAGTAACACACAAGCTCGAATAGACTCGAGAAAGAAATATGAAGCTATAAAAACTATACTACATCAGCAGATGGATCAATAATATAAATAAATAGCATTACTCTGGTAGAAATAATATAATTACCTGGTACCAATGCCCACATAGCAAAGCAATCCAAATCAGCAACTCCAGGCAGGATCCACAACGATCTATGCTGTAAAACTGGCAAGGTACCAGGTCCTCAGAGGGACGTAACAAGGTACAAGAAACAACATGCCAAAGTAAAATAGTATAATGCCACATACTCAGGGGTAAACTACCGTAACCATCTAAGTGATATTCATATAAGAATATCACTCGTACTCAGGCTAAAATTGATATAGGCTCTATGTCGGGGAGCCCATAGCAGCAAGTAATATCTCGTAAGGTCAGTAAATATGCCAAAGATCTAGGACAGTCTAAGGCACCTCTAGTAACATAGTATATATATATATATATATATATATATATATATATATATATATATATATATATATAAACATAATCATCCTGTAGTATGGTGTGTCTCTCCCCACCCATTGTAACCTCACATCTCATGTCCACGATGTCTCATGTCCATAACACACAAGATCAGGACCTCTAGCTAATATAAAGAGTCATAATGATATATGTATATAATATGCAAGTCTCACATTATGAGTCCTGTAATTATATACAAAATCACCATGAATACCTCAAGACAGATTCTGTCACATGAAATAGTATATCGTGTCCTACGGTCTGACGTGAAAGGATACAAACACGTGAAATAGGATCGTGGTATTAACTCTCTAAGTGACGTTACTCGACTCCGTGTACGGTGTCGACATCCAAATCTTGTTCGGATGCTAAGAAATATCTTACGGTCCTAGGGTAAACACACATCAACTATATCAAATAACTATAATAACTAATAAGATAATTAAGACAAGGAACTGTGATACATCATGGTAAGGTACATTTGCCTGCTGTTTGTGGTTGCGATATTGTCTGTCTGACATTCTCTGCTGGAAGAGTAGTAGATCCAAGATTCTCTATTAAATATATTCTAATCAATAATTATACACTCTAACTACTCTAGGACAACACGAAAGATCGTTGCACAACCTCAACTTTCAGGTGACATTCTTGTCCAACAATCAATAAGTTACGTAGCATTGAACAACATACCAAGATACACGTACCATGCCACTCTCAAAATACGTTGTGAGGGTATATTACATCGACATACCACACGTACTTATAGGAACTTACATGTGTTTGGCTACACGTAGTCCTATATGTGCGTAGGAACGTATCGATGTCGCAAAACTTGCACCATTGCTATCATATTCATCTAACATACATGGGACCTCTTAATCATGTATTTTACCATAATTTATTACTGAATTAATCATAATTAATATTCTAAAATTATTTCTAAATAATCAAAAATAACCAAACATCGGCATTGCATGTCATTATTTGCTTCAGACGATAATTAGTCATTCTAACCAACTTTGGCACATAGCCTTGACGTACAACCTCTATTTTGGCATCAAAATATGATTAAATAAAAAAATTAATAAATTAAATATTCTTTAATTAATGTACATTAATTTCTGAAATTTATTTACTTCAGTAAAATATAACTATCAAAGAGATAACTAGTCTTGATGCGACGTGTTCGTGTCAAGGTTGTTCATTAGTTTGGGGTATTTTTTGTACATAAAAATGAAGATCTAATGCATGAAAATAATTTTAAACATCATATATCATTAATATAAATTTACACAAGATTTTATTCATAAAAAAATAGGAAAAGAAATAAAGTTGCAAAACTTACGCGATTGAGATTACGGCGTAGACCTTTTTCGCGACTACGGCCAAACGGAGTACCAAACCTCACAAAAATTGAAAAGGCTCATGAGGAATTCAAGTATGACGTAAATATATGATTTTTAGGGTTTTCTACTCTGTGGAGGGGTTTGAACTACTGCTGCAACCAGCAGTAAATATTTGGCCAAAAAGGAGTTCGGTTGGAATTTTGTGGAGTTGTGGCATGTGGGGAAGGAGAGAGGAAGAGGAAAAGAAGTAGAAGAGGGAGAGAACATTAGGAAGGAGTTTTTTATGAGGGGGAGAAAAATGGGGGTCGAACCTAATCGCTAGGTTTAAGTGTTGGAGAGTTGATAAATATATGTAGTTTAAACAGATGAGTGGCTAGGATTTGATTTAATATTTAAAAATATGTGGGTAGGATTTTATGGAGTCTTAATATGGTAAGGGCCTGAAATTTAAATTAGAAGATTGTCACAAAAAAATTTACTTAGGATTTGGTTTGATCCAAAGATAGGAATATGCAACAAACTAGAGGTTTCCTAATTTGTAAATGCTAAATCTTTAATTGATTTGTTCAGATTTTGTGGATATATTTTATGTGTGGTCTGTATTGCGGAATAGGAAAAATGAGTGGGGTTTTTTTGATAGGATTATGATTTGATTGGTTAGGATCTTGGATAGTAGGTAGTTAGGCCAACTATGATGACACCTATGACACTTTCTATAAATAGAAATTCTATAAATAGAAACAAATTAATTTAAATATAATATATATACAATATATATATATATATATATATATATATATATATATATATATATATATATATATATATATATATATATATATATATATATATATATATATATATATTGGGATATTTGGGTGCGCTACATGCCTACATGTGTTTCGGTTTAGTTTTTGTCAAGTTCTAGTCAAAAGAAAGCAGTTGTACGATAACCGTGGTTCTAGATATTTCTTAATATTTTTGGAGCATGGGGGAGACCAAACAAATGCAACATCCATATTCCAAATATATTAGGTACAATCAAGATTAGTAATATGAATTTTTTTTTTGGAAGAAAAAATATTGTGCATTGCTCCAAATATCCAAGTCATGGCAAAGTATTTTATATAAAAAAAGATTTCATAAATTAACACTTTAAAATATTAAATTAAATAAAATAAATTGAAAATTACCAAATTAACCATATTCCAAAATGAGGTGGCTTACACCTATAAATGGGGGCACACACAAAGAGGAAGACATACATAGAAATAGATAGAGAGAGAAAGGGGCTAGAAAAAGGGGGGTCGAACCTAATAATTAGGTTTAAGTGTTGGGGAGTTGATAAATATATGTAGTTTAAATAGGTGGGTGGTTAGGATTTGATTTAATATTTAAAAATATGTAGGTAGGATTTTGTGGAGTCTTAATATGGTAAGGGGCTGAAATTTAAATTAAAAAATTGTCAATAAAATATTCACTTAGGATTTGGTTTGATCCAAAGCAGTTTTACGGTAACCGTGGTTCTAGATGTTTGTCAATATTTTTGGAGCATAGGGAGATCAAAAAAATGCAACATCTATGTTCCAAATATATTAGGTGAAATCAAGATTAGTAGTGTAAATTTTTTTGGAAGGAAAAATGTTGTCAATTGCTCCAAATATCCAAGCCATGGCAAAGTATCATATATATATAAAAGATTTTATAAATTAATACTTTAAAATATTAAATGAAATATAATAAATTAAAAAGTACCAATTTATCCCTATTCCAAAATGAGGGGCTTACAAAGACAATCATTATACATATGAGATAGCTAAAACGGCAAGCGAAGTCTCCGGATGGAAGTTGGTGTGATGATATTATATTATTAGGTACCTTATGATTATATGTACATGAGCCAAAAATCCCACTCATATGCACGAAGGTGTCTTCGAAATTGCACTTTAGGTGGTTAGAAAATCCTTTTCATATTTACTTACTACAGTTTATATAGCTTGCTTCTGTGTATCTTGTTACGTCCCTATGAGGACCTAGTCCCTTTCTAGGCATAGACGATTAGGACTATCCGTAGGAGTACAGACCGAGACCTGATTCTTCTGTCGAGGAGGTCTTACCTTCTGAGCATCTTTGATTATCTCTAGCGATGGATCTGTTAGTTGATACTATTTTATTATTATTTTATTTTATATTGGAGTTTCATCCTCCACTCTCATTTTAGTTTTCTATAGTCATTGGTAGTAGATTTGTCTCCACCCGACTATCATTTTTGATTATTTGGACTTGAATATTTGGATCTATTTGGTTAGTTTATTTCTCTATTTATTGAGTTGCGTTTGTGGATGAGATTTAGTTGCGTGTAACTTGTGACATTATGCATCACTTGTAAATTGTTATTCATAATACAACGTACATATGTATTATATTTTCCATATATTAGAGTTGTCATATACATGTTACGTATTTCTAGTCCTACATATTTTGGGACTGGGGCATGACACCCTCCTTTCCTTCCATGTGACATGAGTCTTCCCTTCCCATAAGAAGCAACCAAATAGGACTCATGCGATAATTCAATCTACTTACTTTGGACCTTCTCATTCAACAAACTACTTTTGAGTGCCCTTATTGTGTCAACTCCATCCGGTCCTGAGTTACTCATGCACCACCAATGTCTCCCATGTCACGCCTTGACTCTATAGAGTCAAAATATAACCACTGGGCATAATGCCGTAAATGTCTAGGTTGCACTTGTACAATACAAGAAGATAAAAAATCATTGGTATGTCTCAAAAATAACAATATTATATTAGCAGTAAGAAGAAAAATTAAAGTCATAATAAGACATAAGGAAAGCATCTCTTTTATTGATATTGAATGGATTATAAAGCTCTCAATAACCAACTTAAGGTACATGCCATCTAGGCTTACAATAAACTTTGCCAACTCGGCTTACAATATTACTGGTACAATGAATGACATATTCCATACATTATACCATGTATAGCAGAAGTCATTTGCTCCAAGAGAAGAGCTTTTCTACACCCAACAGTCCTGCAATGCCCAAGACTTGTTAAGCTGTGTCACTACCACATTTCTAGAATAGGAACATTTTTGTATTTTGCAATATTTATATATATATATATATATATATATATATATATATATATATATATATATATATATATATATATATATATATATATTCTTTATAATTTATATAATGTGTATAGTATATATATTATTGTTATTAATAATATGGGTTGGTGGACTAGACTTGATGTGACCATTAGATTCAACTTTAGACTAGTCATTTTGGATCAAACTAGTCATTTTCCTTTATTAATTAGAAACTAGTTAAACAACTCATTAGGAATGAAAATCCACTAATTAAACAACTCTTCATGACAACCATAGAGGGCATATTAGATATTATACATTAGCTAGACCTAGGGTTCACTTGGCCGGCCATATAAAGAGGGGAGAGCCTCCCAATAGCTTCATTTAATATTCATGAAACCCTAGGTTGAGTTCTTCCCCAAACTCTCTCATTCCTCCACCAAATTTTAGAAATTTAATTCCAAATCCCTCTCATTTTCCTCATCTAAGAATCCTAGAAGCTTAGGTTTCAAGGAGCATTGGACGAGAAGAAGTTTGGCTAGAGGATCCTTGGTTTTGCATTGGGAATCCATCTCCTAAGAGGTAAAATTCTGAAATCTCTTTTTAAATTCTATTTTTATTATTTTGAGGACCAGTAGGAGCCCACCCATGGTTTAAAAATACACACAAGGGGAGAGAATGAGTCTTTATTGGTTCCATAGTATTTTCTTCATGAAGTTGTGTCCCTAGATTGGGATTTTTATGTTCATGGGTGTATTTTCTCTATTCTTCATTATAACTATTTACATTAGATAGATATAGATGAATTTATTATATATATTCATTATTAATGGAGTATTTGAGGGTTTTGGCATGAAGGTTGATAGTGTATCATGACACCATGAGGGTATCATGACAAATGCATTCTAGGTGTTTGAGATTATGACCAAAAGAGGGTGTAATCAATTTAGGATATAATTTTATATGATATTATATATATATATATATATATATATATATATATATATATATATATATATATGTATGTATGTATGTATGTATGTATATGTATACGTATTAGTAATTAATGTAGTTTGGTGTGTGAGTGTGTTGTGCACTTACAAGCAGTTGGAGGGTTGACTGTGCACTGTGACAGTGTACAGGAAGTTTGAGAGTGTTGGTATTTATTATCATGGATGGTTGGACTTGGTACGATATTGAGTAATCATAAGTGAATGATACTCTAGTAATTAATGTAGTTTTGGTGTGTGTGTGTGTGTGTGTGTGTGTGTGTGTGTGTGTGTAGACATGGTGCTCGGGTTCAGTGATACTTGGAGAGTAGAGTGGAGTAGCAGTGAGGACTTGGGTGTGCAAGTTCTGCACTATGAAGGAGGGTCGGGCCAGTGTGCAGGCATGAATACTAGTGTGTAATGCTCTGAGAAGAGTGTGCACTGCCTCCTTATGCACTAGAGTGAGGGGCTGTTTGGTGCTGCAAGTTTGGGCAGTGTGGGAGCTAAATGTACTGGTTACAACAAGTATTTTGGTAGTATCGGGTTCAGTGTGCACTGTGTGCATACTAGGTGCATGGGTATGAAGAGTTGGGATTTAAATGTATAAGGTATGGTATCAGTGTCAAGGACAGGTGTGAGTATCAGACCCGTAACTGATACTATGGTATTAGCCATTGTTTGGGTATTAGTGTAATAAGGGAAAGGGTTGTTGCTGATACACTAGAATGTATCAGTCCATAGTGAGTGTTGTGGTATGTAGTTGTGTGTGCTCAGGTTAGTGAAGTGTGGCAGTAAGGGGGTACATCGAGCATAGCAGTAGCAGCATCATGCTGCCAAGTGGTAGTGAGCATGGAGGTATTACCTGCTGAGTAGCAGTGTGCAGGTGGAGCATTAGCTAGGGAACCTGCACACATATGTGCCAGGTGAGGGTGACACTGCACAATATGTAGTTGGCTTTGATAATACATAAATAGATGAGCAGGTAGGGATTTTTAGTATCCTAGATCGGTAATTGTAGGTGAGTGAGTGGTTTTGGTTGTATTAGTGTTTGCACAGTTAGCACAGTAGTAGCTATAGCATAGTGCTACAATTCATGCACTGTGTGGCATTAGGATTATTGAGTGTTGGGTGAAAGAACTGTTTGGTGTATGAGTCACTACAGTGACTGTGTTCAACTAGACACAGTGGGATACCTGAGTACAGGGGGATACACAGTAAGTTGTTAGTTAGTATATAGTGTATAAGTAAGATATGTATTTGGGTTGAGGGTTTCAATTCCAGTGCCAGGGTGCATTGCACCAAGGTGTTGTAGCAGAAACTGATAGGCAGCAGCACAATCTTGGACTGGTACCACATTGGTATTAGTTGCAATAGTGCCATTTTGGCAGAGCAGCTTCATAGTGAGCAGTACATGAGGTAAGTTAGTATAAGTTAGTGTAAGTTATTGTTAAGATAGTGTTAGATATCTGATACAAGTTAGTGTGTTGGTTCAGTTTTGAACTAGGGAGTTGACACAGTGGTTGGATGCTCAAGAGCAGCAAGAACATCAGTGAGGGGTAAGCAAGTATTGTAGGATTGAAATATAATAGAATATACTCTAGAGGGGGGTGAATAGAGTGCGTGCGTGTGCAGCAAAAATAAGAAACCCAAATTCAAAATTCTATGTCTAAGCTACATAAAGGCAGTATATGTACCAACAGATATAACAACTATAAATAAAGTTTGAGCTAACTTATAAACTACAGTGACTGATAATAAATAGAGTATAGGCATAGTATAAGTAAAGTTTAGAAGAGTAAACGCAAACACCACAATTTTATCATGGTTTTCTTCTGAGAGGACTAGTCCAGGCCCGAGAACTCTTGGTCGAAGTTGTATACACTATAATCACCAATAGTAAATCACAAGTTTTGATCCAAAGGCTTGCAGACTTCTTACAATATCGAGCTTTGATCTGAAGGCTCAAAATACTTCATACGTGCATTTGATCCGAAGGGCATACTAACTTCAAATACTAGAGAACTTGACAAACCAAGATTTTACAACTCGATCAGACTTCTAAATTGGAATCGCATTAGCACTAAAAGGCTGGGAGTTGATCTTGGAAATAGGAAAGGTTTATAGCTCAGGATAGATAGAGATATAAAAGTGAGTGAATGAGTGAATAAGAATGTGGTATCATGACCCGCACCTGGAATTTGGGGCACGAGTACGTAGGTACGTCCAGCCTACGCTGCAGCATCGGCGGTAGAACACTGTCTAGGTCACAATACTATCTAATCAATCTCACACAAATATCCAACTCCATAAGAAGACACAGATATCACAATATAATCTGAAAATACTCAATCACATAACTAAAGCACGATGAGATGTCGAAGAAAATAAATAAAATACAAGACAAGTCTAAACAACAATAATAGTCTAACCTGCAATCAATAACATCCCAAATCTCCAAGTATGCCGGAAATAAGTCCTCTAAGTCGCAGTCTGGAAAAATATTTCCAGACAGGATGGAACAAAGTATATCTCTAATAGCAGTTCTAAACTACTGATATAAACTATGTAGCAGTAAATAGATATAAATATACAAGATGCATATACATGTACAAAAGATCCACAATAAAGAAAATACTGGAAATAAATACAAGAATGAACAATATGACGATGAACAAGAATACTAATGACTAAGTGTGTGATTACTAGATTTAACATATGATCGGCTTGGGAACTTGTACACGAATAATGGCCTAGTTAGTCATACGTACGGTGTATGACCAACACTAACATGAAAACAAGACTTGTACATGAAGGATATGATCACATATCTACACTAAAATACTCTCCACCCTCGACTGGTATAGTGGATCCAACCATGGTACGCTATGGCACGGGATTCCCCAAGAAGATAGCGACTCTTTCCGAGAATCAGTGTTTGTACATGCACAAGATAATCAGTGAAACAAGATTTACACAAGATACACCATATACAAGGAATAATATCTCATGATGAGATCCGAATGTACCAATCCGTGTAACCATCATGTCAAAAAATATGGATATCTACACTAAATACAATGAACATAGAGGATATCATAAACAAAAACTATCAGAGAATGTACTCGCCTGGGGTCCTTAGCTAGCAATATCAATATCCTGCTCCTAAAGTCTCGTAGGACGATCCAATGGTCCTATATACATATAATATAATATACTATAGCATCAACCATTACACTAGCACACATACAAACATAATTACACTACGCTCGGAACTACGCAAGGTGACAACTAGTCAACTAGCAGGGTCAAGTGTGCATCTAAATGCACGGGTGTTATGTCTTTAAATGCGGTGCATAATCAGACAGTCAATCACTAACACCTGTCTAAGCTAGTACGTCGGTATACACAAGGCAGTCAATTCACTAATATTCAGAGTTCAGGCGAAGTCGGGTCGGCGAGGCAAGGGTGCTCGGTGGAGATGATTAAGGCTGCTCCGGCAAGAATAGTGGCCTGAGGGAAGAACTCAAGAAGCTGTGTTCACCGGAGGAAGGGGAGGCTGGTGGTATCGAGGTGATTATGGCGGTAGAGGAGAGAAGAGGGTGGTGGTGCTGTTGATGGTTCAGGCGGAGGAGAACGTGGGGACGAGTCTCAAGCAGGGCTGCTGTGGTCGAACGGGAGATCGGGGATGGAGGCGGTCGTGGCCGTCCGGCTAGAATATCGTGGTGGAGACTGGCAGCGGGGATCCGGCGAGACTGCTATGATAAGGTCGGGGGCAGACTATGGGAGAGTCGACGCTGGATCGGGCGGTTGCAGAGGCAGGGGAAAGCTCTGCGGTGATCACCGAAGGAAGGTGTAGTCGTGAGGGAGGTGGGTCAAGGTGTTAATGGTGGTGGAGCTGGTGGTTGTGGTGATGTTGAAGTAGGTGGTCGGGATGAGGGGAGATGATAGGAACGGTGGTGATGGTGGTGTTCAGGTGGTCGTCCGGTGGAGGACAGGGCGGGTGTAGACTGTGAACGGAGAGGAAGGCTGCTGCTCAGGGTCATCGGTGAAGGACTCAGCGATGATGGGGTTACAGTGGGGGAGGTCAGGATGGTCGGGTTCCGGTAGTCGAGTTTAAGGAAGGAGAGGGTAATGGTGATGATGAATTATAGGTTAGGGTTGGTTTAGGGTGTTGTGGTTTTTGATGTTGGTGATGGAAATAATGGAGGAAATGAGAGGTTTGCATAGGGAAGATGATGATGATGCTAGCCTAGGGATTAGGGGCGGCCATGTGCCTTATTGGGATGGGGTTGGCATTGGAAAAAGGGGTTGAGGAAGAGAAATTATATATAGGAAATGTGTGTATGGTGTAGATGTTGCTCCATTTAAATGGAGGGCAATGATTAAACATGAAGGAAAGTACACAAACCAAAGGGGAGAGAGTGGACCGGTCAATGAGGGAGGGGGTTGGTTTCTTCATGTGCCTTGGCCAATAGGATGGTGACACCTTATTGCACTTCTGTAATAAAGTCCCCAACAATTAGAGAATTGCACAGAAAGTAGGTTTTGGGATTTAATGGGGAAAATACCATGTTTGGTGTGATATAATAGCTAAAAAGGGTGTGTGGTGTTTAGTATGAAGCTTGAGGGTATAAATGGGGGTTTGGTTTGGTGTTGGGTCTAGTTTTGGGTCAAGATGGGTCCTTATACCAATTTAATTAAAATTAATATAAATGGTGTTATAAAATTAATTGGAAGTACATAGAATTAAAATTAGGTGGGACACAAGTGTCATGGATGTAGAAGACTCAGAATAGAATATTGTCATAATTTGGGTTGCACAAAACGGGTCAAGATTGTGTCTCCAATTTTGATTGGAATGTACAAAGATACAAAGTCAAATTTATTTGGAATTTAAGATAAACGTCCGTAACGAATATTATGCGACTAAAATGAAGCACAAAAGAGCATATTTATGAGTCACACAAGGGTCAGAATGGAAGACAGGCACGTCTAGAACAAGAATATAAAATTTGTTGGAAGATAAAAGCTAGTGTAGCGCTCCCAATAATGAAGCAACGGTAAGGTACAACAATCAATGAAAATTATAGAAATTAAATATAATCCCTAATATTAAATCTTAAAAATGCTAATTAATGTCCACAGTCCTAGAATTTGGTCAGAGGTTCAACTAGTGGGCTTCTATGTCTAGTCCACTAACCCATACATTAATGAACACTATATATAATATATAAATATAACATGCAATATAATATACATAATACTTAAAATAATAAAAAGAAAAATACCCCTATTTTAGGATATGGTAGTGACAAGTCTACCCTCCTTAGAAAAATTTCGCCCTCAAAATTTAAAATTCTCATAGTTTTATTTATTTATTTATTTATTTATTTTACCATTAAAATTTAATTCATCAATCCATATAATAATGAAGTAAATCCATATTGTTATTTCACAAAATTTTCAAAATTCTATAAATATCATATTCCTAAAAATCTTCAAGTTTAAAGTCAAATTCCATTCTTATCATAATCTCCTCCAAAATTTTAAGTTAATAACTAAATACTAAAAAATTTAATATATAATCCCTTAATTAAATCCAATCAATGCATAAAAGAAAATTTTGAAATCTCATCCCAAAAATTTGAATTCAAACTTCTAATCCATTAGTGATCTTAATCCTCGATTTTTTTTCCACACAATACTCAAACAATGTAATACTTATAAAATATTCTAATACAACTGAAAATATAAATTTATATCTTGCAGTCAAATAAATATAATGATAATCTCCTTAATTTTCTCAAATTTTAATGACAAATTCAATCATATCATAATCTTCATAAAAATGTATGATTTAACAAAATCGTCAATTCTGCCATATTAAGTCCTCAACTCTTTATTCAAATTAATGTTTATCCTCGAAATTTAAGGCACATTGTCTCTCTCTGTCCAGTCATTACTTATTCATTAATCTTTACTACGGTAAAACCCCCGACAATCAAGGTCTAAGAAGATCCTACCTACAGTCATACAATATGCAATCTAGAAAAAACATACATAGTTATGGTCACTTTTGTCATGGTATTGCAGTCTCTATCGGGGTGTACTACTAACTACATTCTAGCAAGAGAATCATTGATACAAACTACGGCACTAAGAAATCAATCAATCAATAAAATAGACGAAAAATGAACCGAAGGAAAGAACAGAACGGAACCTGCTAACACAACCATGGTTTAATGATTCATCCAAAGTTTAATACCTTTATCCCTTTAGGTACCACTGTTTCTACTACTAGCACAACCACTGTTAGCTCTCTTACCGACTGCAACTGTTTATACTAGTTGTTCTTATTACTCAAGTGCACACCAAGTGCAACACAGCACACTAAGTATTGCTTCCTCTAATACCACTCTAGATGGACACCCAAGTTAGTTTGCAGTGCCATCTCAGACATGCTCAAGCCAACAGATCCTTACACATGTACTTCATCCACTCATATACTGTTATACATTTCTTACCCACCATAAAATTTTATCCTTAAAATAAAATTCTCAAAATTTAACTTCTCGAACAATTAAAATAAAATGTATATACTTTCCTCAAAAGTCAAATATTTCAAATATTGAAATAAAATTTTAATCACTTCCAAAAATCTTTATAGCTTTGACTATGTTTATTGAATTGAATTGAATTGAATTTGAATCCTCAAAAATTTTAATAACATAAAATTTTAACTCCTCAAAAATTCTTAAAAATTGAAATTTATTTCCAATCTTCAAATTATAAATTTAAATCCACATCTATCTAAGTATACATATAAATACTTACAGTCTCTACTACTCAAGGTACACACAAATACACTAATTGTCTACAACTCTCAACTGTGTACTAAAATTTGCACTGTTCGAATTACTTGCACTATTACTCCCAATAATTTTCTATCAATTTTAACTGATACCCCAATCTAATATTATCACACGGAGTACTTACTGTTATTAGCATCTTGCTCAACTAATCCTTGATATTAAAATACTAGCACTCTTGGTATAATAGTACTAGCTTCATCATTAGATTACCTCATCACACTCACTAGAACTCACGATCACTTGCACTAATTATAATACACATGTTTTACTTCACTCTCAAAGGTAGGCACATGGTTCCATATCTCGATTGATGTATATGTATCTTCCCTTAACCTTTTACAGAGTGGTACACTAATCAGTGATACACTTCACACCTTCCATGACTAATCTTGATATTTCTCTACCCATGGCATCTCATTAATACCCTTTATACATATACATTTTTTTACTCTTGACACACCCAAGTATCAACCACCAAATTGAATATCATGCTCCATTAATTTTTAACACAAGTTCTTGATACTTAATTGTTTACATGGATCTTCCAACTACATGAATTCATGACTATCCAGGGCTGGCATGCTGACTCTGATACTAACTCCTGGAACCCTCACTGAAACTCTTTACTCCCACTTCTACCTATAGTACCAATACTAACTATAATGACACCTATAATTGAACTATTGCTACAAGGTATTATGCTACGGGTTATCTCTAGATTGATGCCTACTGCTCATATGTCCAACCAAAAAATATTTACAGACTCACAAGCCACACTCAGTCAACACTGATAAAGACACAGACCTAATAGCAAGTTACCAATTATCACACTAATAAGGAGCCCTAATGGAAACAAGCTCTATAAGAAATTGGACTAAGGATTGAAGGTATCTCTACTGCTAGCAAAGAAAATGACGGAACAAGGTCCTATAATAACAGAAGTGGATAAGTATAGAGATGATACTTTAAAAACCAATTAAAGATACAATCTGATAATCATACACGTCTGTCCAAAATTATGACACTCACAATTCTCGCCACGCCAGTAAGCATAGCTGCGATAAACGATAGGTTCTATAACGAAGGTATGCAAATCTATAATCATGTCATCTAGAATCTTTGCCACGCCAACCGGTTATGGCTGCGAGAAACTCTAAATTTCATAACTAAGATATGTACATCCCAAGTCAGGTTCCTACATTTTTGCTACGACAGCTAATGTGGCTGCGATAAACTCTAGGCTCCATAACCAAAGTAGACGTTTCACCTTTCTTACTGTCCTCATCAACATATGTTATCAGATGATACCGTAATTTTAGTCCATAAAATTTATCTCGATATGAAATCAAACTCAAGGACACAACAAATTAAATTTAACAACTGATCAACAAGAATCAAATTCGATAACAACAAGTGAGAACCGACGGACACAAGGAAAAGGAATTAAATGAGAAATTATAATAAGATTCTCAAGGGTCGTCCCAGGAATCTCTTAAATAATTTGTGATTGAGAATCCTCTCTCATCCTAGTGTCCTATGTCCTATATCCTATCGCAGGTACGCAGTAGTACAACTAAGATATCACACTACCACGACATCAGATAATTTGCGAAGTCAGACCTGCATGGGCCACCACTAAACATGTGTCACGAACCGCACCCAAAATTTGGGGCATGAGTACGTGGGTACGTCTAGCCTACGCCACAGTATCGGTGGTAGAACGCTGTCTAGGTCACAATACTATCTAATCAATCTAACACGAATAACCAACTCCATAAGGAGACACAGATATCACAATATAATCTGAAAATACTCAATCACATAACTAAAGCACGATGAGATATCGAAGAAAATAGATAAAATACAAGACAAGTCTAAACAATAATAATAGTCTAACCTGCAATCAATAACATCCCAAATCTCCAAGTATGCCGGAAACAAGTCCTCTAAGTCGCAGTCTGGAAAAATATTTCCAGACAGGATGGAACGAAGTACATCTCTAATAGCATTTCTAAATCAATGATATAAACTTTATAGTAGTAAATAGATGTAAATATACAAGATGCATATACATGTATAAGAGATACACAATAAAGGAAATACTGGAAATAAGTACAAGAATAAACAATACGACGATGAACAAGAATACTAATGACTAAGTGTGTGAGTACTAGCTTTAACATATGATCGGCTTGGAAACTTGTACACGAATAATGGCCTGGTTAGTCATACATGTGGTGTATGACCAACACTAACATGAAAATAAGACTTGTACATGAAAGATATGATCACATATCTACACTAAAATACTCTCCACCCCCCGACTGGTATAGTGGATCCAACCATGGTACGCTATGGCACAGGATTCCCCAAGAAGATAGTGACTCTTTTCGAGAATCAGTATCTGTACATGCACAAGATAATCAATGAAACAAGACTTGCACAAGATACACCATATACAAGGAATAATATCTCATGACAAGATCCGAATATACCAATCCGTGTAACCATCATATCAAGAAATATGGATATCTACACTAAATACAATGAACATAGAGGATATCATAAAGAAAAAACTATAAGAGAATGTACTCGCAGGACGATCCAATGGTCCTATATACATATAATATAATATAATATGGCATCAACCATTAAACTAGCATACATACAAACATAATAATACTACGCTCGAAACTACGCAAGGGTGATAACTAGTCAACTAGCAGGGTCAAGTGTGCGTCTAAATGCACGGGTGCTATGTCTTCAAATGCGGTACATAATCAGATAGTCAATCACTAACACCTATCTAAGCAAGTACGTCGGTGTACACAAGGCAGTCGATTCACTAATATTCAGGGACACATGGTCATATTCAAATACAGGGTATCCACAGTTAATGCCTAGGGACATACAACAAATATTTTATGGTCACACCTAGTACTAGTAATTGATTACCACACAATATATATACCAATTAATTATCATACACACACACACACTAGTCACTAGGTTAACCGACATGGGTCTTATGATCAACTCAACCTAACCATCATAAAACGATATGCTAAAGCCTATACTATTCACACATGCACATACACACAACTATGAATGAAGGTGAGTCAAACCTGCGCGTTAGCGTGCACATACACGGGATCGAGGGTGAATGCTGCAGGTTATCTCCGGCGAGGTGGGACGGGTCAACGATGACGACGATGATGATGATGACGACGATGATGATAAGATGATGATGATGAAGGTGATGATGATGGTGATGATGATGATAGTGATGATGATTATGATAAAGGTGATGATGATGGTGATAATATTAATGATGGTGAAGGTGATAAAGGTGATGATGATGGTTTGTTGCTACTGTCGGAGTCTGGTGGCTCAGGCGAGGAGGAGGACATGGCAAAGTCGGATAAGTTTCAGGCAAAGTTGGGTCGGCGAGGCAAGGGTGCTCGGAGGAGATAATGGAGGCTGCTCCGGCAAAAATGGTGGGCGGAGGGAAGAACTCAGGCGATCGTGTTCACCAAAGGAAGGGGAGGCTGGTGGTGTCAAGGTGATAGTGGCGGTGGAGGAGAGAATAGGGTGGTGGTGTTGTTGACAGTTCAGGCGGAGGAGAACGTGGGGACGAGTCTCAGGCGGGGCTGATGTGGTCGAAAGGGAGATCAGGGACGGAGGCGGTCGTAGCCGTCCGGCAGGAATGTCGTAGTGGAGACTGGCAGCGGGGATCTGGCGAGACTGCTATGACGAGGTTGGGGACAGACTGTGGGAGAGTCGAAGCTGGATCGGGCGATTGCAGAGGCAGGGAGAGGCTCTGTGGTGATCACCGGAGGGAGGTGTGGTCGTGAGGAAGGTGAGTCGAGGTGTTAATGGTGGTGGAGCTGGTGGTTATGGTGATGTTGAAGGAGGCAGTCGGGATGAGAGAAGATAATGGGAACGGTGGTGATGGTGGTGTTCAGGTGGTCGTCCGGTAGAGGACAGGGCGGGTATAGGCTATGAACAGAGAGGAAGGCTGCTGCTCAGGGTTGTCGGTGGAGGACTCGACGGTGATGGGGTTGCAGTGGGGGAGGTCGGGGTAGCCGAGCTCCGGCGGTCGAGTTCACCGGAGGAAGGAGAGGGTGATGGTGATGATGAAGTATAGGTTAGGGTTGATTTAGGGTATTATTGTTTTTGATGTTGGTGATGGAAATATTGGAGCAAAGAAGAGGTTTGCATGAGGGAGATGATAATGATGCTAGTCTAGGGATTAGGGCCAGCCATGTGCCTTATTGGAATAGGGTTGGCATTGGAAAAAGGGGTTGAGGATGAGGAATTATATATAGGAAAGGTGTGTGTGGTGTGGATGTTGCTCCATTTAAATGGAGGACCATGATTAAATATGAAGGGAAGTGCACAAACCAAAGAGGAGAGATTGGACCTGTCAATGAGGGAGGGGGTTGGTTTCTTCATGTGCCTTGGCCAATAGGATGGTGACACCTCATTGCACTTTTGCAATAAAGTCCCCAACAATTGGAAAATTGCACAGAAAGTGGGTTTTAGGATTTAATAGGGGAAAACACCATGTTTGGTGTGATGTAATGGCTAAAAAGGGTGTGTGGTATTTAGTATGAAGCTTGAGGTATAAATGGGGGTTTGGTTTGGTGTTGGGTCTATGTTTGGGTCAAGTTGGGTCCTTACACCAATTTAATTAAAATTAATGTAAATGGTATTCTAAAATTAATTGGAAGTACATGGGATTAAAATTAGGTGGGACACAAGTGTCATGGACGTAGAAGACTCAGAATAGAATATTATCATAATTTGGGTTGCACAAAATGGATCAAAATTGTGTCTCCAATTTCGATTAGAATGCACAAAGATACAAAGTCAAATTTATTTAGAATTTAAGATAAACGTCCGTAACGAATATTGTGCGACTAAAATGAAGTACAAAAGAGCATATTTATGAGTCACACAAGGGTCAAAATGGAAGAAGAACACGTCTAGGACAAGGGTATAAAATTTGTTGGAAGGCAAAAGCTAGTATAGTGCTTCCAATAACGAAGCAACGGTAAGGTACAACACTAAATAAAAATTATAGCAATTAAATATAATCCCTAATATTAAATCTTAAAAATGCTAATTAATGTCCATAGTCCTATAATTTTGTCAGAGGTTCAACTAGTGGGCTTCTAGGTCTAGTCCATTAACCCATACATTAATGAACACTATATATAATATATAAATATAACATGCAATATAATATACACAATACTTAAAATAATAAAAAGATAAAAATACTCCTATTTTAGGATGTGGTAGTGACATGTGGAATTCAATCTCTATTTATAGGGTTTTCTGGAACTGAGTTCGGGCAGAATTTGGGCCGAACTCGGTCCGAGTTTAGTCACCTATGTTCATAAATTTGAACGTTAAAGCCTGGTCATCTGGAAGAGGAGGCTGACTCGGTTTACTGGTTTGACCTTGACCGAGTTCGGCCTGAGTTTGGTCCAAACTCTGTTGGTCTATTTCCAGAAAGTTTGGGTCCAGGTTTGGTTTGGTTCAGGCTATTTTGAGCGAACTAAATTTTGGTTTAATATGGTTTTAAGTTTTTTAGTGCCAACATGAACCCGATGTACATTTTTTCTTAGACTTAATGAATATAAAATACAGGCTCAAAGATAAAATACCAAGAGCACTTGATGACGCCAATCTTCTGAAGCATCCGCTGACTTAAAGACATATTTTTCCTTGACGGCAGTTATCCAAAGATAGCCAGATCTGGAAATATAAATACCTTTCAGGGGCTTCACCTCCGAAACCCCACTAGGGGCGCTTCTTCCTCGATCCCCGTCCGCTGACTGGGCAGCGGACGTCCACTGGCCGGGCAGCAAAACCCCCGATTGCGAGGCTCCATATAAGTCATAGGCGGTTGGACTAAATCTTCTGGTATAACGCTGTCTCTAGCTCATCATCTTTTCTTTACTGCATATGTCCATTACTTTTTTGCAAATACATGTTAGACGAACAAAGTATATAGAAGCAAATATGATAACATATAAGATCATATATGGACAATGCTGAGTTTAAGCAGAAGTTACAAGTTACTATAATGATTGCACGATTATCATAATGTTAAACTTAATCGATTTGCCATATTTAAAAACTCAACTTAAATATTAGGCCAACAATCTCCCCCTTTTTTATTATAGCAAATCAGTTAAGTTTAAGACAGATATAATCGATGCATATATCAAAACAATAAGCATAAATCACTATAAATATACTACTTAAACATATACTTACATACTTAAACTTACTTGTCCCCCTTTGACATGATCAAAAAGAAGCTCCCACGTAGGTGAATATGCAGACATACTATATATTTCTCTTCCTTTGTCAATAGTTTAGTTTATGGCTCCTCCATAAACGAAGAATATATCATGAAGACAAGGTGAGTAATATACATCATATAATATGATCATGTGTTAAATAAAGAGTAAGTAGCTAACATGTCAACATAAAAATAATGACTTGCTTATCATAACAATGACTTATATACTTACCAATTGAAGGTAACTAGATGTAGACATATTCAATACATAGCATAAATTTACTATTAAATATTGGGTACAATAATACAAGAGAAGCCAAATAAATAACTTCTCTCAGATATTCCAATCTCAATATTAAATCATATGTCACAGTCTAGTATTAAATCATGAATTGTAGTAGAAAAGACAATATGCATATCATTGCAACTAGCCAAAGTCTAAATTTAAACTAAGTAACATAGTTCTGAGACAATTAAAAATACCCAAAGTGACTAGTAGTGCTTATTATAGTGTCACAGTCTATACTAAAAGTTGTTAACTTTAAGTCAAAAAGTAGAGCTGAGATTTACTGTTGTATTCTAAAAATAATTGTAAATAGACCTTAACAAATCTTTATTCAATAAAGTATTGATCATCTTGGGTTAGCTACAGGGGCCGGATCCCAGCTAAAGGTAGTCCGAAGATACTTAAGAACCATGTCGCTTAGGCTATTTACGCATTTTTGACAAAAAGGGCCATTTTGGCTTATAACCAAAAGTAATTATAACTTTAAAGAACTTTGATTAAAAGGACTTTAAGCAAATTATATCTTTATACCACATCAAAATCTAGAATCCTAATTCTTGACGAATAAAGTTTACTAAAGGATAAAGGGCATGTATAGACAATTGTGTCATACTAATAGAAGGAAAATGAAACCATAGTGTGAACTTAAGCTAATTAACTAGTCATACTGAATAGAAGTAATTAAAAGAAAATTAACTAAGTATGCTAGTATTATATCTCACACTTGAAAAATTATATAACGACTTAAGATATAAATAAGAGATAGTAATAAGACATTGATAAAAATATACTAGATTCTACAAATTTTGCCATTCTAGGAAGAATCAATTAGCATGTTACCAAGATGGGTCAAGTAGCCATATTTATGTTGGTGTAATTGCTTGGAAGATGACTATTGTAGCTTTGCAATCACCAACGCTCTCCTTGGTGCTAAATTTTGACATAAAGCGTTCTACCTACATCATTAGGCAAAAACTTTGGTATCCAAGATTTAGATCCATATTTGTTAGCTTTTGGTATACACATAAACTTATTCATACTAACCAACTGTTTAATATTACACTATTGTAAAATGTGTCCTTTCTGTCCATAATAGTAATATGTAGCATGGACATTAGTGTTAGGTGTAGCAGTATGGTGAATATGACTATGTAAACTGGTGCATTGTGTCTTACGTGGATATTTGTAATAAAATGCATGATTGTGAGAAGCTTTAGCTTTGCTTGCTTTCTTTATAAATGATCTGTCATGTGTGACTTTGTGATGAGTCACGTGACTTGTGTTAGATTGAGTCATAGGTTGCATTACATGTTTTCCTAATCCAACCTCTAAATTTTTAGAGTTAGCATATAAATTATCATATTTAACAGTAAGAGCATCAATTCTTTGTGAAGCAATAAAATACTTCTTCTTTTCTGATTCTAATTCTTCCTTAAGATTAGCATTTTCTTGAGTGCTTTTCTCAAGGCATTAAAGTGCCTCATGCAATCTAAGCTCAAGTATCAAAATCTCAGCAGAGTTATCAGAAAATAAAGTATCTCTAACTTCATCAAATAAACAAGTAAGATATTCATTATCAAGCTGATAAGACTTAATATCTTTTCTAGCTTGCTTATACTTATTCCTAAGCTTCTCGTAATCATCAAGTAAATCACTAAAATTATCAGATAATTCATCATACAAAAGCTTATTTTTCAGAAGGAGAATTATTTTGTACCTCATTTGAAAATGCCATTAGGCAAACATCAGTTGTATGACGAGGACTTTCATAAGAGACATCCTCTTCTTCAAAAAGAGGATTTTTGTGTACTCCACCAGTCAATGCCATAAAGCATATTGTAATATGTCGAGGGCTTTCTTCTTCTAAATCGCTAGCTTCACTTTCGCACCAGATGTTTGTATTTGCATATTTACAAGATGATGATACTCTTTTGCTTATACGTTCATATCGATTCTTCCTTTTTGCTTTAAAATAATCTTTTATTATGTGGCCTGGCCTTCTGTAGTTGTAGCAAATTGGTTCTTATTCAAGATCTTTCTTCTTTCGATCTAATTTTATAACCTTCAAGAATCATTTGAATCTAAGTGACAACTCCTCAACGTCTGAATCATCGTCTGTTTCTTCATCTTCAGAAGTATTGAAAGAAGCTCTTTTGTGATACGCCTTGAATGCGATGGCCTTCTCTTTTGGCGTTGATTCTTAAAGGTCTTTTAGGTCTAGCTCATGCGTAATTAGCTTTCCCATGAGTATTTTCAGTGACATTGTGGTGAGATTATTTCCTTCAATGATTGCAGTTTTCTTGGGGTTCCAGTTCTTGGTGAGTCCCCAAAGCACCTTGCAGATCTTTTCATGATTTGTATAATCCTTGCAAAGCGATGACAGAGGATTTATAATATCCAAGAAGCGAGTAAACATTTGGGTCACGGTCTCATCTGGCTTCATCTTGAAAACTTCGTATTCTTGTGTCAGACGACTGATCTTTGATTTCTTCACCTGGGTTGTTCCTTCGTGAGTTATCTCAAAAAGCTTCCAGACTTTATGTAAAGTTGCACATGTTGATACTCTGTTAAATTTATTATGTCTATAGCAGAGAACAAACCTTTAATAGCCCTAGCATCAAGACTAGCATGTTTCTTTTCCAAATCAGTATATCTATCATTGGATTTTTCAACAAGATTACCATCAATAACTATTCTGGCTGACTTTTTGTATCCGTCACTAACAATTGCCCATAGATCAAAATTAAGAGATTTTAAATAAAATCTCATCCGTGTCTTCCAATATGTGTAATTGGTTACATCAAATAGGGGTGGCCTATTTGTGGACTGGCCTTCACTATTGCTGGCGTATATGGGTCTTGTGTTTGCCATGAATATTCTAGAGTGTATAAACTAAGCACGGTTAATGAAAACCCGCTCTGATACCAATTGTAGTAGAAGTTTGGATCAAAAACCAATTCAGAGAGTACCTGCTCTGATACCAATTGTAGGAGCAATTGGTATGAGCAAATAATACCAGTATATTGAGCAACCTGCTCTGATACCAATTATAGGATCAAAATATAATAAAATATACTCTAGAGGGAGGTAAATAGAGTATGTGCGTTTGCAGCAGAAATAAGAAACCCTAATTCAAAATTCTAAGTCTAAGCTACGTAAAGGCAATATATGTACCAACAGATAAAATAATTATAAATAAATTTTGGGCTAACTTATAAACTGCAGTGACTGATAATAAACAGAGTATAGGCAGAGTATTAGTAAAGTTTAGAAGAGCAAACAAAAATACTATAATTTTATCCAGGTTTTCCTCTGAGAGGACTAGTCCAGGCCCGAGAACTCTTTACTCAGAGTTGTATCCACTATAAGAACCAATAGTGAATCACAAGCTTTGATCCGAAGGCTTGCAGACTTCTTACAACATCGAGCTTTAATCCGAAGGCTCAAAAGACCTCACATATGCGTTTGATCTGGGCAAGCCGACTTCAAATACTAGAGAACTTGACAAACCAAGTTTTTATAACTCGATCAGACTTCTAAATCGGAACCGCATTGGCACTAGAAGGCTGGGAGTTGATCATGGGAATAGGAAAGGTTTATAGCTTAGGATAGATAGAGATACAAAAGTGAGTGAATGAGTGAATAAGAATGTGGAATTCAATCTCTATTTATAGGGTTTTCTGGAACCAAGTTCAGGCAGAGTTCGGGCAGAACTCGGTCCGAGTTCGGTCACCTAATGTTCATAAAATTGAACGTTAGAGCCGGGTCATCCGGAAGAGGAGGCTGACTCGGTTTACTGGTTTGACCCTGACCGAGTTTAGCTCGAGTTCGATCCGAACTCTATTGGTCTATTTCTAGAATGTTTGGGTCTAGGTTTGGTTTCGTTCAGGCGGTTTTGAGTGGACTAGGTTCTGGTTTAATATGGTTTTGAGTTTCCTAGTGCCAACACGAACCCTATGTATATTTTTGTCCTAGACTTAATGAATATAAAATACAGACTCAAAGATAAAAGACCAAGAGCACTTGAAGACACTAATCTTCTAAAGCATCTGCCGACTTGAAGATGCCTTTTTTCTTGACGGTAGTTGTCTAAAGATAGCTAGATCTGAAAATATGAATACCTTTCAGGGGTTCACCCCCGAACCCCCACGAGGGGTGCTGCAGAACCCCCGAGTGCGAGGCTCCGGATAAGTCGTAGGCGGTTGGACAAAATCTTCTGGTATAACACCAAATCTGCTCATCATCTTTTCTTTACTACATATGTCGATTGCTTTTCTACAAATACATATTAGATGAACTAAGCAAAATATAGAAGCAAATATGATAAAATATAAAGTAAGATATGGAAAATGTCGAGTTTAAGTAGAAGTTACAAATTACTATAGTGGTTGTACGATTATCATAATGTTAAACTTAATCGATTAGCCATATTCAAAAACTCAACTTAAAAATTGAGCCAACAAGTATGTGGGTACATGAATATGGGTTAGTATCTAAGTTAAGATACTATAGTAGGGTGTCAAGTGTAGTGATAAGAACTAGTTAAGGTACTTGAGTTGCTATTGGGTTATTGTTATAACTTGAGTCTATATATAAATTATTTATACACTAATAGTCTCTAGTATATAGTTATAATCTAATATCTTATAGATACTTAATACTAATAGTTAGTATAGTTATTAATGACTACCTTAGTTAGATATTGTCTAAATAGACTAATGTGATATAGAATTAATTAGTGGACCTAGTTAACCTAGTGGGTCTTAGACATGGCCTAGAAACATCACAATTATCTAGTTACACATGTTTATCACTTCAGATCACTCTTTGACATTAATATTTGAAATTTAGGTCTTCGTGATCCCATTTTGGACATCGATCCTCATACTTTGCTCAGAACCACGGGCGAGTACATTCTTTGACAGTTTTTATTATTTTGATCATTACTATAATTCTAGTTGTAGTGTATACTTGATTCCAACACAGTAGATACACGGGCTAGTATCATAGATAACAGTCATGAGGATTCATGATTGGAATCCATCGTACTAGTTGGGGACGTAGAAATTTAGCAAGTTATGTGATCATACTCACCTTACATGCATTATAGTACACCCCACATATCACGTAGGGTATAGCCTGACCATTTACATGCCTCAAAGCCTGTTATATATGATTAGCCTGACTATTGCTTGCATCATAGCTAACCATATGGTTAGCTTGACCTCACATGTAACAAAGCCAATCATTTATAACAATCCTGATCTAGTTCCAAGTCGATCACATAGCAA
Organism: Iris macrosiphon; assembly: GCA_036927795.1. Taxonomy (NCBI): domain Eukaryota; kingdom Viridiplantae; phylum Streptophyta; class Magnoliopsida; order Asparagales; family Iridaceae; genus Iris; species Iris macrosiphon. The sequence continues at coordinate 136,342,330 of JAYESA010000019.1, read as the reverse complement.
ACTGATATTTTATGGCACTTAGCCAGTATTTCTATTCTTGCTCTAGTACATTTATTTCTAGCATTCACATATATCTTTTCAATCCTCAAAGTTTTAACACCAAACATATCACCTTTGATATGCCCTAATCAATTATAAAAGAGAGTTACTAAGTCATGTGATTAGCCTTATGGGGTATATCTAGTACTATCAGTGTCAACTTATACCAGCATGAGGTTTCGTCTTTCCGAAATAAGGAAAGACGGAGAGCAATAATAAAGAATTCAAGGTGAAGGTGATAGAATACAAGTACGAGGCTCAAAGAGATTAAAGAATTCGAAAAGATAGTTGTTAGGACAGTTGTGGATTAAGTATATTTTTTTGGTAATTTCTTATTTACATGCTCGTATCAGTACAGTTATGTAACCGATACGATATGTCTGACATGTCTAGGGGCAAGTATATTCGTCAACTACCATATATCTCAATCCACGTAAAGTAGTCATGCGAAGAGCGAACCAAGCGTACTAAGGTTAGCTAGACCTTAATACACCAATTCTGATTAGGCAATTGTATCATTGTGTGCACCCAATAATACATATGTCATGAGCAAGCTCGATAAAAGAATAAGCTTGCAAAAACTAGGCTATAATAGCAGCATAAGTTAAGGTAGTACAACAAACATAAATACGCTGGATTATGATAAAAGAAGGTACATAACAATTCAAGTTCACAAAAAGATAAGACTCTTACAATCTCTTTAGTTGTCATAATAACTCCTTGTCTAAGTCGATAGTCGACAAAGTAGGGGTATAGTCTCAAAAAGACTTCAATAATAGGTCTGAAAAAAATACTTCAATAATAGGTCACAATAACTCCTTGTCACAAAAAGAAGGTACATAACAATTCAAGTTCTACAGTCTGAAAAAAATACTGTTGTCCTAAGCTAGCATACAGTTAATGTTGTTCAATCACACTTCAATAATAGGTCAAAAGACTATGTGATACTATGTTGTGAGGTATACTACCTAACCTATAACAATAAACTAATACTGTAATTGTCTTAAGGATAACGTAGAACTCCTGTTAAGGCCTACGAGAAGGAATCTTGGTACTTATTAGGGTATCCCCTTTCATTACATAGGTCATGGTCATCCTAAGTCTTAGTCTTAGTATAAGTGTCAATAGTAAGAATGGAACAGTTACTGGCCTTCAAGGGGAAAGGGGATATAACTCGTATCGAAGTGGGGGTACATGTTGCGCAATTTAAAACTAAGGGATAAGCACCAGGTCTCAATCTTCAAGAATAGCTTAAACCATCAAGTTCTAACTACTAAGCACACAATTTAAAATTTTAACATTAACCACTATAATTCCAGCAACTATATGTCCTTAACACAGAATAAATCACCTGGCCTACAATCAGAAGTGTCAGATGGCACGAGTTGAAAGATGAAGAGTAGAAGAACAAAATTTAGTTATCGCGTAATTAGCGAGCACTAAGGGTTCAGAGGAACAAGTCATAAAACTAAAATAGAAAGACTCTGGATAATGTCATAGTTTCCTAAGGGAAGATGCTATGCTAATCTCTGTGTTTGAGGTATGTTCAAGAAAAATGTTATATTCATTCCCTTTGGCCTCCTAGGTGTTGTCTACTAATAATAAGACAATGATCTAAGTTTATAGTTCTCCAACACTATCTAACTATGAAGGTTAGGTTCAGTCCTAATATTCAATTTTGGTTTTCTATTGGTTCCTCAATACTAGGGTCAAACATTATGGTAAAACTTCTAACTAACTCTAGTAGCGTCTATACTACTCTTAAGTCTTCATAATACATCAAGGGGTAATGGTAAACCAATCTATAGATAAGGAATTCTAGGGTTCACTAGATATTCTAAATTTAGTGGTGTATCTATATTCTCGTTGTATTCTTAATAGGTGTGCTACCATAATTATCATCCTAATAACAGGGGTTCCTATATTCTAGCAGAAGGCTATACTCAAAGAACTATTAGGGAAGTACAGGAATCAAGCATGATACAATTATTCAAATAGAATGGGTTGGAAGGAGAGCGAATCATAGTCAATTGTGGATGAGATCATATACTCTATTCCTAGGTGCAGGCTTGTTCGGTACAGTAAAGTAACCGAGAGAATATGGTCTCGACCTGCATGGGCCACCACAAAAACATATTACGCCCCAGTCCCAAAAATACGTAGGACTAGGACACGTAAGCATGCCAGCCGTATGGATATGGCAACTCCAATAGATGGAAACCAAAATCCATACGTACGCTGTAATATGAATATCAATCCACAAGTGGTATAAACATATGTCACAAGTCACAGGGTATAATCTAAATCTCATCCACGAAAATCAAATATAAATAAATAACCAGTATCTATGAAACTAGATCTCAATAAGAAGTATCTAAAGATGATAGTTGGGTGGAAACAAATCCACTACCAACTCGAATGGAAAGTACAACACAATAAACACAATATAAGAATACCAGCTAACGACCACGGGGCTCGAAGAGAAGACATCCTCGAAATATATGTAACCATCCAAATCTGTGCTGCTGTAAATACTCAAGAACAGATACACCTGGAAAGGGACCAGGTCCTCAGAGGGACGTAACAAGATACATATAAGCAAGCTAATTTGAATACAGTAAACATGCATAATGTTTGAAAATAAATAAGTACGCTGTACAAGACAATCTATATGAATGCAAATAAGGATAACTTTTTGACGTATGGGCAAGGGTAGGCTACTCGATCTAAGCCTCACAACTCACACACACGCCAGTGGACATCAGAAATCGTCATACCTCGGGGGTAGCGACCAACGCGACTCTACAGAAATTGACATATCTCGGGGGTAGCGACCAGCACGACACACGTCCGTAGTGCGAACTATATACTACGGTTTACCAGAGTGGTTAAAAGCCCATACGCCTAATGATTGTCCTTTCATGATACTAGGTGCCATGTGTGTGTCAACATATCTAATACATAGTAATGACTGAAGAAAAATTACACATGCAAGATCTATACATAAATGTAATAAATATACAGAAATATACTAAGCATGCAAAATACTGTAAGTAATTTGGCAAGGTATCTTGCCTGGTAAGAAAGCTGCAAAAAATATAATGTCCCAATATCAACACCAAGAGTTAGAAGCTACGGCCTCAGAATGAACGTCTCCGGGTGCTGAAATAAACATCACCAACGTTCCCAGAATAAGCAAAATAGCTAGAAAGTACTTTCCTTTCGTCCAATTTGGACACAGGGGCAAAACGATAATTTTCGGTAAAAGTGGGTCCACGTGTGGCCCACTTTGCACCGAAAAATGTGCCAAGGGTAATAATCTCTAAATGGGACAAATTATAGGTCAAACCAACTCTAAATGTCAATACGAACCCAAAGGTATGTCCAAATATAGATTCCGATCAGCCGAACACAATTTCGCCCAAAAAATCAACCGTGGGACCCGCCAATTGACGACTTGGTCAACTGACTCAGAATTGCGTGAAAATTGGGTCACAGGACCATCGCGTTACCATGAGTCCAGTGATGCAAGTTTTGTCGCAATCTAACAAGTGGGTACAAAATGCGCCCGACTTTCGTAAAAGTTACGACACGGGATTTTTTCTGCGGATACGGGCTGATTCCGGCGCGCACACGCTTCCGAATCAGTTTCCGTGAACTCTCACGTGCCCGGATATGCTGTGCGCACCATTTGGTATACTTGGTACACGGCGGGGCGGTCCCGTTTGGTGGGACGCGCTCTGTTTCATAACTTTTGGAAATCTGGAAAAAGTGTGTTCGCGAGATTTTTCAACGAATTAAATTCTACCTACAGCAGTTAATAATCTAGGGTTATTTAACAAAAATTAAACTATGTCAAGTGGTCTACGCATACCAAAAAGAATTATCGAATTCGAATCTTTGTGGTGGGAGATACGAAACCGGGAACATGGGTGGTCACCGCAGTTTTCTGCGATCCCAGAATTTGGTCTATTTCTGCCAACTTTGGCGCCGTTTTTGACTATGGTTACGCGTTGTTCGAGGTCTACTAACACACAGATATGGAAGAGGGTTAAGGGGTGAGCATACCGGTGAAGACGGGGTGGCGTTTGGTTGAGTGAGACGACGAAAAATAACTCCGGAACACAGGTACCTCGCTGCAAAAATCTGCAGTACACGGGGTGCGCGAGGTGCGCGGGGTCGCGGTCGTCGGGGTCGGTTTGGACGGCCTGGAGGGGTTCTCCGGCTGCGGTGGCAGCGCTCTCTAGGTTTATATGGGAAGGAGGAGAGTTTGGATGATCTAGGGTTAGGATTTTATTGAAATATATTAATATATATATATGTATATAAGAGAGAGAATGAGGGGGGTGTTCGCGTACGCGGGTCAAGGGTGCAGGTTTGCTTGCTTCCTAAAGGAAAGGGTGTTTGCTGCTTATTGCAAAAAGGGGCTGGGCTTGTAATCACCTGAAATTTTTTAGGATTTTTAAAAATTTAATTTTCTGAATTTAATTAGTAATTTTCTGTATTTTTAGAACCAATAAACTAGGGTAATCTAATTTTAAATGAATTTTTTAAAGGATATTTAATAATATTAAAATGTGATAAAAATTATATTTTCAAGTGTAAAATTAAAAACCGAGCCTGGGGTATTTTTCCGGGAATTTATTGGACACCGGATGAATTTTTAAAGCATTAAAAACTGATGTAAATTATCTGATTAATTAAATCAAATTAATTAGGAAAAAAAAACCAACCCAGTGACCCGGACCGGACCGGCCGGTCTGACCAAACCGGGCCGCTCGGGCTAGCGGGTCGGATCCGGGTCAGACCCGACCCGCCAGCATCCAACCCGACCCGTTACCAAACCCTAACCCCCAAATGTGAACAGCCCCGACCCCTCGCCTGGCCGGCGGCCGTTTCCGCCGCCGTGGCCGCCGGCCGACCCCGCGGTTCAGCTCCCCCTCAACCGGCGACCCGTCCCCTTCAGTTTCCGGCCAACCCCCGTCGTTTCCCCTCCCTATTTCCCTCTATAAAAGCCACGGTGGTCGGCCGGAAATCCCCCTTGAGCACACCTCTTCTCCGGCTAACCCATTGTGTCCGGCCGCCCTCGCCTCAAGGAATTCTGCCGACGCCGAGTCTCGTAGCCGCCGCCTGATACCAGTTCCCCTCCGCCACTGGACGAACCGTCCCCAGAACCCGCACCAGCCGTCCGACTCCACACCCGACACTTCCACTTCGCCGCTCGGGTCCAGCGCTGCTCTCCTCTGTTCAGACCCCTCGTCGACGGTTCTCCTCCGCCCAGCAGCCCGATCTCCTCCTTCGCAGAAACCCTCAACCCCGCTGGACCCTAGTTTCTCCTCCGCCTGACGAAATCCGGCCGCCGCAGCATCTGTATCAGGCCGCCCAGGACGTCGACGACCACCCAGGACCGGCGCCGCATCCTCCTGAACCCTAGGTCGACTCCGGCAGACCTGGACACAGCAGAGGAGACCGGACACAGCCAGGAACCCTAACCCTAACTCTACGCATGTCGGACACGAGTTTGACACAAGAAAACTCGAATTTTTCGGACAAGTTCAGGTACCCATAACTTTTGACTCGTAGATCTGTTTCATGTTCCGTAAATTGCATCACGAAGCCTGTAAGACCCTCTCGGTGCCCGAACAAACCGCTCGGGGCATCGCGTCCTGTGGTGATCGCACACCGCGATCCAAAAACAGGAAAAACTTAGCCCTGTTTCACCCCGGAATCGAGTACGCCCCGCCAAACGGGACGACTTGGTCACGTGCGGTCGTCGCAGACACGTGAGCAACGTAAATACGGACGTACGGGCTTTCGCAGAAGCTGATTCGGATGTGCGTGCACACCGGAATCAGTGCGTATCCGCGGACACCGTCCCGTATCCGTGTTTTCTGAATCTCACTGTAACTTAGTGTATACACGTCGGATTGAGACGAAACTTGCGACATCGGACTCGTAGCAATACGCTGGTCCTGTGGGTCAAGTTTTGTTTGATTCTGAGAACGTTGGAAAATCGCGTGTCGTGGGCCCCACAGGCTCCACCTGACGAGCGATTTTGAGAACGGTTCATCGGAATCCAATTCTGGAAGTTCCGTTGGGTTCGTATCAACGTTCCTGACTTGTTGACACTAAGTTGGACTCATTTGGAGACCTTTAACTCTGACTCGATTTTCGGTGCAAAGCGGCCCACATATGGACCCGCTTTGGCCCAGTAATGTCATTTTTGCCCTTGTGTCCAAACTGGACTTAAGGACAGCCGTTTCTAACTATTTCCTATGTTCTGAGACTGTTGGTAATGTTTATTTCAGCTTCTGGAGGAGTTATTGCTGAACCCACTGTTGCAAGGACCGCTACTGATATTCCAATCCCAGGCAAGTGTATCTTGCCATAAGTTACAGTTTATTAGTTTATTTAGCTCTCTTGCTTTACTTTTCTGTGACTATTGTACATGTTATAACCTAGGACCGTATGAAATACTTAGCGTCCGATCACAGTCGGGTACCAATCCCGTACGCGGAGTTGTGTATGTCATTTAGTGTTGGACATTCGAGACCCTTTATATTCTCGTGCTTGTTTATCAAGTACACTATAACCTAGGACACTTGACACCATAACATTGACAGAATCCTCCTGAGACATTCAAGGTGATTCTGTGTAGGATACAGGATGGACATAGTTATTATACTCTTAGATTATGACTGTTGCATTAGCTCTGATCTCACGTGACATGGACATGAGACGTGTGGTTACATTGGGAGGGGAGAGACACACAGGCTACAGGCTGTTCTATATTTATATACTACTATTGTGAGGTTGTAGACTCTCGTGCAGAGCTAGACCACTACTAGATATTGCTGCTACTGGCTCCCCGACACAGAGCTTGTAGCAGTCTCAGCCTGAGTACTAGTGTTGCTCTCAGTTGCATTTTCACATAGATGGTTATGTAGTTACCTGCTTGTTATATTTTCTATTTCACTGCATTACTTTTGGCTTGTGATTTCTGTACCTTGCTATGTCCCCTGAGGACCTGGAATGGATGATGTCCCCAGGTTTAGCAGAAGAGCATTATCCCGAGGTTTACGGGACAGGAGCTGAAGCTGTACCAGGAGCTGTTGCTGAGGGAGAACATAACATAGAAGCAGAGGTGATGGCTGAAGACTTTACTTGAGATTATGACATTTGTACTTGTCAGATACATATTTTGGACTCTTTTGTTCTGGTCTGATGAACCAGTGTTTTAGACTCTTATCGGGTTGTTTCCCGACATACTCTGCTGAGACTGGACTTGATGTACTTTCTTTATTGCTGTTGTTTTTATTATTGTGTGTGTGGATGAGATTAGTTTTTGATTTATTGTTGTAGACCTATATTACAGCTTAAGTATACACGGTGGATCCATTAAATTGGGTTGTCCATCGTTGTGTAATGCTGGCCATTGCCACGTGCTTAGTCCCTCGATATTTTGGGACTGGGGCGTGACAGGGCTCACATAGGGGGCTGTGCTCACAAGGGGCAGCGGTTTGCTTAGTCAATAGGGAGCGGCTAAGATAAATTGGTTTGGGTTGGTAGTAGCATAGGAATGGGTAGTTATAATAATAATTTTTCTTTTCTTTTCTTTTTTATATTTTCCTTTAAAATATATATGTATATATATATTTATATATACGTATATACTCATAGAAAAAATCTAGAATTATATTAATGCACACCATTAAGCTAGTAACTGCTCAAGGGGTCTCCTACATGAAATAAATTCGAAAAAATTTCTGATGGTCCCATAAATCTCCTAAGTTCACCAACACCCAAAATAAAAATTAATAAAAATCTATTTCTCCTAATTAGCCATTAATTACTATAATTAAATTAATAATTAAAAAGGGTATATACGGTTTCTAGGAATAGGGGTTTTACAGATAACATATCCTGACATGATCCATATAGTACCAGTCCGTGTAGCCACTGTGTCAGAATCAAGTATATAGTTCTAGTACAAGTGATATATACACTATCATAAAATAAAAACCAACAAAGAGATGTACTCGTCTCTAGTACTGAGCAAAGAGTGTATCTCGTTGTCCAAGCTGGTGTCACACAATCCTATTTAGGAAAATTATATCAAATGGTGAAATGAGTGATAAAATGCCAAAATGAGCTAAAACATGATGTTCTAGTTCAATACTACGTCATACACCAATTTTAGATCCAAGCTAAGGTTATTAGTCTATATTGGTCACCAACTAGCTAATACTAGCTTATTCTAGCTATACTAGGTTATTACCTAGGCTTCTAGACCAAAACTTAGTGTATTAGCTATACTAACTTATTAACACTAGGTAATGGGTTATATACTACTTACTAATAAGTATAATTAATACCAATGATAGTTAAAGTATCATACATTTGAGTGTAACTAGAACCTTAGCTATAACATACCACAAATAATCAAATCTAATACACCAACTGATATCTAACTGTTATTATTGCTTCTACTAGTTGAGGTAGCTAACTGAACTCACTAACTGTTACTTCCTGAACTCAGGAACCCCCTTCCATATCAGGTACTGCAACTTCTGGTTTACCCAACAGTAGTTCACTGTTGTTATATCATTAATATCTAACATCAAGGTGTTAAATCCTGTTGTTCAAGTTCACTGTTAAAGCAGTGAACTCTTGATCACTGAAAAACTACACCTAATCTACTGTCACCACACCCGATCCTTCTTTCTTAAGTTCTCACTACTACCTATCTGATAATAACAACTTACCCTGCCTGCACTCTAATCTGTCTCTCTTAGATGTGTACACACATCTTAGTGTAACATCAAATACCTCTCAAGCTCTAGACTTTGTATCAATATCAACTGATACTGATAAAACTCCTTCTACACCAAATTAACTAACCCCTTGATTACACATAACTGATATATACCTGCTAATTGATACTCCAAGGTATTAACATCTAACTTAATTAACCAAAACATTATATACTAACTGACACTTATGTTACTAACTTAGCCCTTCTGTCACACACCACACCCTGGTACAACCAGAAATAAGATACTCATAATGTGCATCCGGATACATGGTTCTTATGTATGCAGGACTGAATTCCCAAAGTTCCTCCTCTGAACTAATTCGAATACAAGTCCAAAATACTGCTATATTGGTGTACCCAAGGTCACCTTGCTGCTGCTACTACCTCTTCTAATTCCAGGTTGCCGATGAAGTCTTGCCTTCACTTCTCTAAACTGGTAATATTTCCCTACCACATACACACACACACAAAGACATTCACAAAGCACACACTGATATATTGGTAATTATATATATATATATATATATATATATATATATACACACACACACCACACACCTATGTATTTATGTGCACTAGTGTCAATTAGTCGAACTCCTATAGCTAATTGATACTCCAAGGTATTAACATCTAACTTAATAAACCAAAACATTATATACTAACTGACAATTATGTTACTTACTTAACCTTTCTGTCATACACCACACCCTGGTTCAACCAGAAATAAGATACTCATAATGTGCATCCGGATACATGGTTCATATGTATGCAGGACTGAATTCCCTAAGTTCCTCCTCTGAACCAATTCGAGCACAAGGTCAAAATACTGCTATATTGGTGTACCCAAGGTCACCTTGCTGCTGCTACTACCTCTTCTAATTCCAGGTTGCGGATGAAGCCTTCACTGCTCTAAACTGGTAACATTTCCCTCCCACATACACACACACAAAGATACTCACAAAGCACACACTAATATATAGGTAATTATATATATATATATATATATATATATATATATATATATATATATATACACACACACACACACACACAAACACCACACACCTATGTATTTATGTGCACTAGTGTCAATTAGTCGAACACCTATAGTATATAATTGAGAAACTCATGATACGTGTCCAAATGAAGAACCAAAATCCTAGTTCTTCCACATATAGCATTTATATTTATCAAATACATTCTAATACAATTAAAGTAATTTGCTACAATGAGAATTGAGGAGTAATTTCATAAAATACCCAAAATGAGCTATGTATCACACCGTATCGTGATATGGCCTGCTCGTATCCAATTATGGACACGTAGATAGTCCTCCAACCCCGACCTAAGTCTAATTAGACTAAATTAGTGTCATGACATACACTTGATGTGTCAATCTCGTAATTCCTCCAAAATGTACACAAAAACCTATGTAGAAGTGTCAAATATCACATCAATAGAGCCTAAAACTTTATCCTATAGGTGGCCCTATGTCATGGGAGGGTTCCTAAGGGTCAAATGTATGATTTAGAACTCAAAATGAAAGAAAAATTCAGATTTATACCTATTGGGAGATGGTTTCCAAATAAATTGTTCCCACGAACACGATCTGGACACAATCTCCTTGCCAAAACTCCTCCTCCAAGTGCTCATTGCTAATCCAAGCTCTAATGCTCTTTGAGTGGTGAAAATGAGAGGGAATGTTAATAAATTGAGAGGGAGATTGATGGCGGGATGAAGGAAATTGAAGATCTAGGAATTTGGGAATCTAGAAATGAGTGCAAATGAAGAGGAAAGAGTGAGAATAGCCCCTCTATAGTGGCCGGCCCCTTTCCACCTCTCCAAGTCACCAACCAAATGTCTAAGTTGCCTCTATAAGAAGAATTGTGGAGAATAATTAGGGAGGACTATTTTGGAAAGTCTCTAAACTAATGTCATTTAAGCTAATCCTCCTAATTAATTAGAGAAATGAGTCTAATTGGGTTGAGTCCAAGTTGGGCTCAATTGTTGTCATGGCAAGTCTAATTGGGTTCACTAGTGTCAAGTCTAAATAATATGTTAGTCTACTAACTATAATAAATAATGCAAGCACAATTTAAATAAAAAGCACACTAATAATTAAATATTAATTCACCAAAAATAAAATATACAAAATAACTAAAATACCCTCATCTAGAAATATGGAGGGTGACATTGATGGTTTTAAACCGTCAAGTAAAAAACCTGTCTTGACGGTTTTAAACCATCAAGAAAACATATCAAAAAACCGTCAAGGTAAAAGAAAACTTTTCTTGAATATGTCCTAGATGACAGGTAATGACCGTCAAGAAAGCCATTTCTTGACCGCAAAAAGCCGTCAAGAAAAATATTTTTTGATGTTTAAAAACCGTCAAAAAACCATTTATTGATCTTCAAAAATGTCAAAAAATGAAGTTTTGTTGACGTTTTACAACCGTTAAGAGGAACCTGTTTACAATAATATTAATATATTCCAAAATCCAATTACTAAAAACATAATATCAATATATTCCAAAATATCGCAACCATCAAAGAACTATAAGACACAATTTTTATATTAACAAAAAAGTCCGTACAATACAAACATCCAAAGACATATCAAAGTAAACAAAATATATGGTTTTTTTACAATATCTTATACATCCTTGAGATAGTCAAACTGCTTATCTAGTCGTCCTAATTTTTCTGAGCTATAGCTACGAAGACTACTGATATGCTTCTCTTGTAACAACATAAAATCGAGGTCGTCGAGGCCATCTACTGTACAACAATGATCCTCATCTGCAAACAATGTGATATTATGTGATATTATTGAAAGATAAAGAACATTCTTAAAAATTGAAACATGAAGCCAAGAAAAACTTTTGAGCATAGACGATAACTCATAGTGTCATAATGTTTATAGATGCATAGGTTTGTATGTGTAAAGGTGAGTGTATATGGAGTTGTCAACATATGAGTGTGTTCCTAGTGAAGAAGAATACAGGAACTGAGAATGTCAGCAGAAGATAGAGTATTCCAGTGGGCAGGTTTTGTTTAAGAACTGAGAACTGTAGTAGGTATCAACTAGGGAAGTACCAATTACATTGGTTGAACCTGGGCAAGCAGTGAATTGCTACTTCACTACAAATACAAAGTAGCAGCAGCTCGGGCAGCAAGTGCAACAGCATAGGGATATTACCTATGTGCAGTTGCAACTATGCTCCACAGTAGCTGCATGCTTCTGAATGCAACAAATACAAATTTTAGTAACAACAAAAGATATGATTTGCAGCAACAGCAAGAGCTATTTTAAGCATTGATGTATGTGCACCTATGTGTTAGAGAGTGTCCAATGAAGTTTAGTTTTATATAGTATACCATATGCCATGTGTGGGTATGGATTATGAGGGTGTACCTAGTTGTGTATCTCAGAGAGCAAGTGTTTCTGGAAGAAACAACAAGTAGAACCAGTGAGTTTATATGCAACTGTTCTTAACAATTTTGGAATTCAAGTGTATTGTAACAAGTGAGTTCTATCACAACAAAGAATGGTGGTTGTGTAGAGTATGGGAATGAGTAGGACGCAAGTGTAAAGTAAATTTGCATAGAAGGAAGTATCAATGACTGTGTTAGAGTATATACTACATTGACAAGAGTATATACTACATTCAGGTGCTAGTCCAGCATCTTCAAGACTTTTCTAAATACAAGTAATTGAAACCCCTAGTTCATCACTTCTAGGATCAGTCATATGATAAGCATCACACTTAACAGCTCCACCTAATTACTATACGGTAATTGGTGTGCATCACATTTTATTGCATCTTCCAAGCTCTCTATTACCTTGAATGAGATAGCAAATCATATCAAATAAATAGAAAAGAAAAGGACAACAAAAAACATGATATGAAACAGTCATCTTCTAATAAAACTATGATCATGTACACTATCAGCATATGAAAATACACAGACATTGGCTGCAGAAATAGGACAAACATAGGTACTGATGATAACATGATCCAGGAATGGAAAACTTGAGGTGAACAACAAACATTGTTAGCAAACAATGTCAAGAAACTAATGATAACTTTGGGCTCTTAATAAGTCCAAAAGAACTATTTAGTTGATATTCAACAAATTAAAGATAATTCAACATCCAAAACATATCAACATGTCCAAAAAAATTGTTCTGCATGCAATTAATGTCCAAGAATCAAGATCGAATACCCAGCAAAGCAACACTGTTAGTAGCTGAATTTTGCAACTTAATATATCAATATGGGTAAATAGATCAATAACTACAATCCATGAACAACCATGATTACAAGTGATTATATAGATAAAAAAAGAAAAGAAAAAAAAGAAGAAAAACTAATTGTTTATATTTTGGTTCAGCAAACAAATAAACCCAAAACATGTAGTTTATGTTAATTAATAAAAGGAAAGTGAACTCCCTTTGATCACTAATAAAAGGAATTAAGAACTTCAACAACACTAACACAGTCATAGTCCAACAATAACTAACACCTTACTAAGGTCCAGGAGGTAAAAAATCTATAACAGTCAAAACATCAACAAACAACCACAATTCTTTGCATAATTCTATTATTTTCCGAAATAGATACTTCCCAATAGCCACGTACATATACGAATTATGATGCTCTCATTAATATCGTCAATTTAATGCTTGAAAGATATTATCAACTTAATTTGTTCAAAGCAAAAAAAAAAAAAAAAAAAAGATTTGGCAAGTTTTGTCAATAAAGCATTACTTAGTAATATGACATTTATTACTTGATTGGAAAACCACCAAAAGATTGCAGCGAGTGTACAACAAACCAAATGCATAAAAGAAATAGGGAAACCAAAGAAAATATATACTGGATTTTGATAAGAAAATAGGGTACTTAAGAACAATATTGTTGAAATTCATCCAAGCCAAAAGGAGCAAATTCCTCATGCACAAACCAACTTGGTTTTATAACAGACCCTAAATGTTAGGTCTAAAGGCTTGCTTTATAACTGAGTCCACGGTGTTCGTCCCCAACCTGACTTAGAGGATAAGATTAAATCAATAACCAACTCCAAGCAGAACAGGCTTTGTTCGTCACGGGCTCATTGCCAGCCCTATGAGTATTATCTCCAAAACTGTAGAAGGAACTGTGACATGTTTACAGTTTAAACATAATTATAAAGGTTGATGTAAGTCAACCTAGATTTTTCAGAACATGAGCTACAAAAAGCATGAAGTAAATAGAATTATCTTAAGACTTCATAGTTGCATCCCTTTTTTTTTTTTGCTTATTGGCAATACTAAATCATCTATAAATGGTAGAATCGGTTCTACAGATTCAAATTACAAAAAGAAGAGTGCTATTTTATAAATATGAATCACATGATGAGATAGGGTCAAGTATTTATAATGATCTAGCAAGCATGGATATTCCAAAATCTGTGTGATGTCTGTGTCATATCTGTCTGAAATTAAAGAACTGCACATGAACAAACAAATATATACACAGAAATACACCAAAATTGGTGCCGTCTCTATGACATTGTCCATATTAAGTCATGTCGCATTTGTATCTGTGCAACATAGATTATGAGAGATCCTAAGCTCCTCTTGGTTGACAAGATAATTTCAAATTCTATGACCCACTTCCTTGACCTCTATGCTAATAAAAAATATCTAAATATGTTATAGAGATGAGGGGAATTTGGGTATCCATTAATGTCTTACAGGTAGAATGATTTAGGTCACTGATAGAAAAGAGGTAGATTAATAATTTAATATTACATGATTCTTCACGTTAATCTTTTATCAATATAAAAATCAGACATGTCTTTGGGCTCAGGCTCCAATTATCAGACATCAAGTTCTCCACTTTTACTCGAACAATTTCTAAAAAAATATGGCAAGATTTCGTCCAAAGTATGCCTAAAGGTCACAGACTTCCTAAACAGTCAATTCTTATTCGTCAAGTGGTTAAACAGTTCGGATGAGTTTGGTATATATGAAAATTAACTAGTCCACAGTTTTAATACACGTGTTAAGTGCAACAAAATATCAAAGAAAATTTTAAGGTTGAAAGTATTTTCAACCCCCACATACAATTAAACCAATTTGTATCATCTATTTATAAGAACAGTCGAATTATGACATCAGGATATTGCACGTTTGTACTACTTTGAGAATTTCCCCGTTTAAGACTCTGTTTAGGGTTGCGACTTTGTTGTCAAATAGAATAGACAACTTTTCATACCAACCTACTAACTGTATTCAAAAGTTATTTCAATATTCAACTGGTTTTTTGGAAGCCTTATTACTAAACAATTATTACTAAATATCTTTGAAACTATTTCTTTGAAAAAATAAATAGAAACAAACATGAAGAACAATCCTGAACCCAGTGCAAAGTCCAAACCTAGTCTCTTTCTTAATGGAACTGACCCTTGCTTGCATTAAAACTTTGATAGGTTTGACTCGGACAAATAACATAATAGGTAGCTTGGGCAAGTTCGGTCCTAACTCATTTCTTGTGTTTGCCAAGTACATGACGGATGAAAAGCCATGATGCATGAGATTCATTTGAGAAGCTAAAGCTGGTTGTGTTAATGATGTTATGCCAATATCCTTGCAGAAAGTCACAAGACTAAGGGAAGGACTGAAAAACACCTTTCACAATGGTTATAAATTTTCTGAATTGTAAAGATGAACAGTATATGATTTGATCCATTGTTTTCAGTATATGTTGATACTGATCCGATATAGCCGATAACGATACGGTTTTGCATGTTCTAATCCGATACTATTGTACTGACATTTAGGATCTATTTCCCACTTAATTTTGCAAAGACAATTTAACAAAAAGACTAATTGACAAGGATGTAAAAGCACAGTAATGTTGTAAAAGTATGTAAATGAAGAAAACTTATTTATTGTAGGTAAACCAATTAACAATGGTGATTATTATTTCACTCAATTACAAAACTATTATGGAACAACACAAAAAATACTTAAAATTATGACTAATTGGTTTTCTAAATTTTTAATTATTTATTAATAAGTATTTTCTTTCCGATACCAAAAGATCTGACACTCCGATCTAAAACTATCGATATTACCGATACCGTCGATCCCGATACTCATAGGAAGATACCGATTCCGAAGTGCGAACCTTTATTTGATCATGACAAGTATTGAAGTACTATTCATGTTTTCATAGTAAATTAGATGGCGATGAAAGCTATGATCAAATTATTATGTACATTTCTTAAGACCTTGTCATTTAAGGGGAGAAAAGTACTTACCCTGTTATCGTCTTCACCAATGAACGATGCACCATCGTAATAGCAAAACTTAACACTGTTCCAGTTGTAAAAGTCTGCAGAAAATATAGAGTACGAAAATGAATACCAGGAATGTGTTATGTATGACCCTTCTATTTTCTAAATAGATGGCAGAATGTTATTTTTTTTTTTAAATTGAAGTTCAGTGGACTTGGATTCTCTTCGGGTTTGTCACTCAATATTCCAGAGAACTGTATCTCCTTCTACATGAAATAGGAAGAACCACGACGTGTATTCTTGCGAAAGATACATGCCTTCATATTATTACACCAGCCTCCTCCCTGAAATAGCCATATAAATAAAAAATAAAAAAAACTTAATCGAAAGACATCAGCAGATCAAAAATCTACATGATAAACCATAAATTACAAGCTTTTCGAACCTCTAATTGCACAAGCCAACTTTCTGTTGGGATAATCTTGTTAGTTAGTTTAGATTGTTTAGTTAGTTTAGATTATTAGTTGGTTTAGATTGATAAGTTGTTTGTTGAAACAACTTTGATATATTTATTATTTAGTCTATCTCTTTACATCAAATGTTCAACTATATATAGCTACCATTTCATTCAATAAAAATCACCAAGTTTATTCATCCTCCACAAAACTTGTGTCCTGTTTCCTCGTTACTGGGCTATTTTTCTACATTTGGTATCAGATTCGGGTTGAGGAACAGAGAAGCTATGGCAACCAACGACGACCAAAGCCCCACGACGTCGACGTCATTCACCTTCAAGTACCCCATGCTGACACGGACCAACTACGCGGATTGGACTCTCTTAATGAGAGTCAACATGCAGGCGCAAGGCCTGTGGGAGGCGATCGAACCCGGGAAAGCCGACTACCGCGACGACAGGATGGCCCTGTCCGTCATACTCCGTGCCGTGCCGCCAGAGATGCTGCGGACACTGGCAGTAAAAGATACTGCCAAGGAAGCATGGGACGCTGTGAAGATGATGCGGATGGGGGTCGAGCGCGTGCGCGAGGCCAAGGCGCAGAAATTGCGCGCTGACTTCGAATCAATGAAGTTCAAGGACGGTGAGTCCGTCGAGGACTTCGCGATGCGGCTCACGGGACTCGTCAGCGACCTGCAACTACTCGGCGACGAAATGGACGACGAGAAGGTAGTTACAAAATTCCTTCGAGTCGTTCCATCCAAGTACACGCAAGTCGCCATTGCCATTGAGACTTTAGTGGATCTCAAGACGCTGTCAATTGAAGAGCTTACCGGTCGTCTTCTTGCCGTCGAGGAGCGGTACGATCTTGGCAGCAACTCCGGCGACACAAGCAGCCGCCTTCTCCTATCCGAAGAGGAGTGGCTCGCTCGCACGAAGCAGAGGAAGGAAGGCGACGCCTACTCCGACGGTGGCGAAAGTTATGGTCGTGGGCGCGGCAAGCCAAGAGGTCGTGGCCGCGGCAACACGAACTACGGCAACAACAACGCATCCGGTGGCACGTGCGACAAGAAGGGTAAGTGCTACAATTGTGGCATCTACGGCCACTGGGCGAAGGACTGCCGCAAGTCGAAGCGCGATGAGCGTGCCAATCTGACGCAAGTCGACGACGATGAACCAACACTGCTCATGGCCATGCTTCATGAGGAAAAAGTGCAGTTCCCAGAAGAGATTTCTCCATATTCTAACCCGTGTCAGAATATTCTGACAGAACCCAAAGAGAATTCGTCCAAAGTAGAAAGCACTTGCCTACCCGACGCACGTCAGCCATATCATATGGAGGAATGTATTCATGTGAATCATGGTAGCAGTCAAGCTGATGAGGCTAACATCAATTCAGGTGACACTGTAAATAAAGAAATACAGGTGAAGAAAGATTGCAAGATGGATGTGGTAGTTTCAGCTGCTCCTGATAACCAACTACTCCAAATCCTCGCCACGAAAGAAGCTATGGAGGTCGCCGAACCGATCCCCTCCACCGGCAAAGAGATCCAACCGTCGACTCCCCAACCGGCGAAAGAGATCGTCTCTGCCACCGACTCCAAACCCACCGAGAAGCACGAGAGGGAGTGGGAGACCGAGCGGTCGGACCTGGTCGACGGAATATGCTCGCTGCAGGCGAGGCTGGACTCGGAAACCAGGGTTGCAGAGGATCTCCGCGCGCGGCTGGGGATGTGCAGCCAGGCCCTGGCCCATGACGAGGGACGGAGGAAGGCGCTCGAGGCCCAGGTCTCCGAGTTGAAGGCAATGTACGAGAAAGTCGTATCGGAGTTCGAGGAGGCCAGGTCGAGCATCACGGCGCTTGCGGCCAAGAGGGACGAGGAGATCGGTTCGCTCAGGAACTCGTTGGCTACCAAGGCCACGGTTGTTGCAAAGGAGGATGCTTTGTCCCAACTTCGAACATTTAAGAAACGGCTTAAGGAGGCAGAAAAGGAGCAGTACAGAGCTGAGGAGGATGCTGCTAAACAGGAAAAAGGAGGGGAAACTATAAGTTTTCATGCTGGAATTATGGCTGAACCAGTCAGCAGTTCAGCTCTTGCTGATGATGATAAAAGACGTGACTTGGCAGATCTCGAGGCTGCTTTGCTAGCGGAATTTCTTGCAATGTCGTTGGATGGTGCTGAAAAATGGTGGAGTTGAAGAAGAAGCCGTTAAAAAGGAGAACTGATGAGGATGACGAAGAGAATCCTTTCCTAATGATCAGAAGAAAGTGAAGCATTGATACAACAAGATTAAGGGAGTGATTGTTGGGATAATCTTGTTAGTTAGTTTAGATTGTTTAGTTAGTTTAGATTATTAGTTAGTTTAGATTGATAAGTTGTTTGTTGAAACAACTTTGATATATTTATTATTTAGTCTATCTCTTTACATCAAATGTTCAACTATATATAGCTACCATTTCATTCAATAAAAATCACCAAGTTTATTCATCCTCCACAAAACTTGTGTCCTGTTTCCTCGTTACTGGACTATTTTTCTACACTTTCTGCACCTGATCCATAACCTCGATGAAGATGATAACCAAGTAAACTTCCATCCATACACATTGTACCAATGAGTAATTAGTGCCAACGATAAATTCTTTTGTATGAAGACCAATATTAACATAACTGGTTATCACAACTAAAAGTAGCAAGAAAGAGCAACAATGTCTGCAACTCCTTTTTCCCCTCCACCAATGTGGAGTAAAAATTCAAGAAAATAACAAGAAGAACTAAATATAAGAAAGCAATTTATTATTAACTTGTTTCGGTTTTCTTCAATTCCTCATATTTTCCTTAACTTTTACATGATCAAAAAAAGGACATACTTAGCATCCCTAATGAAATTCATCAAATCTCAAGTTAGTAACCAACCAGTAATGAAAACACAAAAAAGAAGAACAGTCGCAAGAAAATTTCCAACATGGTGTATATTTGTACACAATCAGAAGTATATGATATGAAATGAGTACAAAACAAGAAAATGAGGCAGAGGCAGAGGCAGTGAAAGGATTATATACCAGCTCATGTATATATATGTTATAAGCTGGAAGCGACATATGATGCTAATATGCACGTATGAATGTGATTAATTATAGTAGATACAATATTCACCTCTTTCTAGTTCTATTTTAACATTGTCCTTAAGAGATTTTAACTACTGGTAAGGTAAAAAGTTTCCAACTCCAATAATTGACTTTAGAATCCTTGGTGACAAAAGCATATGAGCAAGTGATGATACACAATGCATATTTGAAAATTTGTTATCCTATGCATAACAGGGATAACGAAAAGGATACAAGTGTCATTATATTATTAGATCAAAATAAGCATGACTAGTTTAAGGTAACAAAGCTTCAACATTCAGAGTAATCGGAGTCATTTGTTGGATTTGCATAAATATAACAGATACTCCTATACTCTATCTTGAAAGATTCAAAAGAATTTTATTTTTACCTTGTAGAGGTTCATCATCTTTTGTTTCCTTATAAAGCTTAATTTCCTCAGCTGTTGTAACTTTATCAAGTAGAATATGGGCAATGTTAGAGTTAATCCTATTGAGGAGGTTGAAGCGGTTGTTATTTGGATTTCAACAAATCCTTAGTCTTTAGGAATTTTGTTTGTTCTATGCGGTTAATTTGTTTTGATTTGTTAGTTAGAATATGGTTAGAGGGTGCTACTTTTATGCATTCAGTTAGAGTTATAAATGGCTATTTAAAGGCCAAGTTGAGATTGAATATAAGACAAATTATTCATTCCAAGAATCAAATACTCCTCTCATCCTAAATTTGGTATCAGAGCTATGGCAACCAACGACGAGCAAAGCCCCACGACGTCGACATCTATGAAGGAGACGTCATTCACCTTCAAGTACCCCATGCTGACACATGTTGAAATTAGTTGATTATTTTATTGATTGTCTCATTGGCATTATATAGCCTTACAGTCATTAATACAATGATCTCAATCATTATGACAATAATCTCATAATGGAATATCCTGTGACATATTCTGGCATCCCAAATATGTCCTCAGGATATTTCCATGTGCTTATACTATACTTAAATATGACACCCAACATACCATATCAACACTCCCCCTCAAGATGGGTGAAAGATATTCACTAAGCCCATCTTGTCACATCCTCTAATCATGCTCACTGAGGTGAGTCCCTTGGTTAGTCCATCTGCTACTTGATCCCTGGTTGGAACATGGCCAAGCTCCAGTAATCCACTATCCAACTTCTCTTTGATGAAGAATCTATCAATCTCGATGTGTTTGGTCCTGTCATGCTGTACTGGATTGTTGGCGATACTAATAGCTGACTGATTGTCACACCACAGCTTCATCTTGGCTCCTTGATCCAGCTTCAGCTCCACCAACATATTCTTCAACCATAGCAGCTCCGCAACTCCCAAGGCCATAGCTCTGTACTCTGCTTCAGCTGTCGATCTGGCCACCACAGACTACTTCTTACTCCTCCAGGAGACCAAGTTACCTCCTATAAATATGCAATATCCCGAGGTAGACCTCCTGTCATCAGCACAACTAGCCCAGTGAGAATCACAGTAGCCCTCGATGCTCACGTGATTGTTCTTCCTGAATATTAGTCCCTTCCCGGGAGCACCTTTCAAGTACCTCAGAATCTGGTACACTGCATCCATATAACCCTTCCGTGGGTCATGCATGTAGCGGCTCACCATACTTACTGCAAAGCAGATATCAGGACGTGTGTGGCTCAAATAGATCAACTTGCCAACCAGTCTCTGGTATCTGTCTCGATCAACTGGTTCTCCAGCCTCAGCATCAATCTTGAACCTCTGATCTATTGGTGTCGCTGCAAGTTTGCACCCCAACATCCCCATTTCTGTGAGAAGGTCCAGTGCATACTTCCTTTGAGAGAGAACAATCCCCTCTGCTTCTCGAGCAATCTCAATCCCAAGGAAGTTCCGAAGAAGGCCGAGATCCTTTACCTCGAATTCCTTGCCAAGCTTTCCTTTGAGTTGGGCGATCTCCTGCTCATCATCTCCTGTGATAATCATATCGTCCACATACACCGCAAGCATGGTGATGTGGCCTTCACTCCGACGGAAGAACACAGTATGATCAGCATTGATCTGCTGATATCCCATCCCTATCATCTCCCTTCTGAATCTGTCAAACCACGCTCGAGGAGACTGTTTCAGTCCATAGAGGGACTTCTTCAACCTGCAGACCTTGTCTACTGTCTGATTGGTGCCAAATCCTGGTAGTATCTCTATGTACACCTCCTCCACTAGATCTCCGTGAAGAAATGCATTCTTTACATCCAGTTGGTGTAGCTTCCATCCACCATTCGCTGCCAGAGAAATCAGAGTCCTGACAGTGCTCATCTTTGCAACTGGTGCAAAGGTCTCGTCATAGTCGATGTCGTACGTCTGACTGTATCCTTTGGCTACTAGTCGAGCTTTGTAGCGCTCAACCTGTCCATCTGGGTTCTGCTTCACGGTAAAGACCTACTTGCATCCAACTGCTCTCTTCCCCTCTGGCAGTCTCACAAGCTCCCAAGTGTGGTTCTTCTCTAGAGCTCCCAACTCCTCGTGCATTGTCGCTTTCCACTTTGGATCGTTCTTGGCAACCTGTCAATTGTTAGGTACAGTAATACTATCCAAAGATGCTATAAATACTCCATGAGAAGAAGAGATATGGTCATATGAAACAAACTGAGCAATATTCCAACCATATTTGTTTGGAGGATTTCCTGCATTGCTGCGAGTGGTCCTCCGTACAGATAGTGGTATGGGAGGAGTAGAAGTAGGAGGAATGATATCTTGTGAATGAGGGGGTATCACCTGAAGGGGGGTTGGTGTCGGTGCCTCAGGAGTTGGGACGAACGCAGGCAAGGGACTTGGCACTGGCACTATCGGTACTGGTCCTGCAGTTTGCTTCTCTCTCCTGCTATAGGTAAGTAACTCTCCCTGACCGTAGGCCTAACACCTTCACCTTCTTGTCCCTTCTCCTTGCCTCTATGCCAAACTTCTAAATCGGTTACCACCAAGTTCTCTATCTCCCCCTCTCGCCTAATACTGGAAGTATTAGGCGTGTTGTGTGAAGTTCCATCCTGGCGGTAGTATGGCTCATGCTCCCGAAAGTGGACATCTATACTGACAAACTTCTTCTTCTCTATTGGACTCTAGCACACATACCCTTTCTGGGTCGTCGAGTAACCTACAAAGATACATTTGACCGCTCTAGGGTCAAATTTCCCAACTGATGGCCTGTTGTCCTTCACAAAACACACACACCCAAACACCTTCTGTGGGAGTATCCCACTATTATTGCCTTGCAATACCTCACATGGGGACTTCCAACCGAGGACCTTCGAGGGCATCATGTTGATGAGTTGAGCTGCTGTCAATACTGCATGCCCCCACAGACTCTGTGGGACATTCATGTCGATCATCATACTTCTTGCGACCTCCAGAAGGTGTCTGTTTTTCCTTTCTGCAACTCCATTTTGTGCTGGTGTGTATGCACAGGTAGTCTGATGCTGTATTCCGTGTGCTGACAGGTATTCTGCAAGCGTCCTGTTGGTATACTCCGTTCTATTGTCAGACCTCAGTACCTTCACAACTGCTTTGTACTGAGTCTGGACATGCTTATGGAAATCCCAAAAATAAGCAGGTACATCATTCTTATTTTTTATCAAATATAACCAGGTAACATGAGAGGCACACTCAATGAAAGAAACAAAGTACTTATAACAATTTATAGTGTTAGTAGCACATGGACCCCAGACATCAGAATGTACTACCTCAAAAGCAAAAGTGCTCCTATGACCCGTGCCAACATATGAGCTCCTAGTAAGTTTTCCTAACTCGCACGCATCACATACTAATTTCTCTTTATTTGTTTTTGCATAAATATCTGGATACAACTTACTTAGAGTATCAAAGGAAGAATGTCCCATCCTCCGATGATAGAGTATCAAGGTATCCTCAGTCCTCTGCTGCAATCCTTCCATGCCAGCCTTCTCTGCCATAGATACCAATGCTGAGTCCAGTCCTTCTCGATCTAGGTACCACAGTCCCTCATGCCAAGTGCCAGTCCCAAGTCTTCGTCCTATCCCTTTCTCCTGGAAGGTCACCTTAGGAATATCAAAAGAAACAATGCATTTAAGTTGGAGGATTATAGAACTAATGGACAAGAGACTGACTGGAAAGGATGGAGCATGTAAAATATTGGATAATCTTACTGAACCTGTACAATTAACAGTACCCTTATCGACCATTGGCTGGAAAGTGCCATCAGTTGTCTGAATGTTGTCTGCTGATGCTAGGTGAGTGTAGGAAGAAAACTCACTAGCATTCTCCGTCACATGCCGAGATGCTCCCGAGTCGATAATTCAGTCTGATGATTTAAGGGAAGAGATAGACGCAAGGGCAAGTGATTCGTCAGTACCTTCTGATGGATGGGCATACATGGCAACGTTGCCCCTAACAAAGAATGAGGTGGACGCCTCCTCTGTTCTACTCCTCATGCCTCCCAGTGCCTGGTCCTCCATAGTAAAGGTGCCATCAGCTTCTCCGTTCCCTTCTGATATCAGGAGGTTCGCCCGATAACCTCCTCAGCCGCCTCGTCTACCCCCCGACCACGACCACGTCCTCTATTATTGTCACGACCCGCACCCGGTTTAGGGGCACGAGTGCGTGGGTACGTCCAGCCTACGCCGCAGCATCGGCGGTAGAACGCTGTCAAGGTCTTGATACTATCTAGCCAATCTCACACAAGCATCCAATCTCCATAAGGAGGCACGGATGACACAATTAAAATGAACACATACTCAATTACAGGATTACAGCACGATAAGATATCGAACAAAATTAAATACAACACAAGTCTAAAGTAATAATCAAACTCAACAATATCCAAGTTATCATAAATTCCGGAGACAAATCCGGTACCAAAAAGTCTGCTAAAAGAACTAACTAGAAGATTAGTGATTCCGGCTAGACCTCCCGGAATCACAACTAATCTACCAAGTCTGTAGCTACTCACCATATGGTCCATAAAGTGTTAGCTACCGATCCTCTAAGGCATAGTCTGGAAAAATATTTCCAGTCAGGAAGGAGCAAAGTACAAATCTCAAATAACAGTTCCATTTAATTGATAAGGACTATAAAGTAATAAACATGTGATGCTAGCTACTGAGAAGACAGTGAAATAAATGTAATGGCAATTAAAGAGAGACAGGCAATATAAAGAGACAGGCAATAGGCAATATGATACAGTCAGTGCATGTATGAAAATGAGAAGAACAAGGAACAATATCATATACGGGTGATGTAGTATATGATTTAAATAGGGAACTGTAATCTATTCTAAGTGTTTGAAATAGTAGTTTCAAAATGTGATCGGCTTGGGAACATGTACGATAGCTATAGGGCCTGGCTAATCATGGGTGAAGAGCATGATTAACACTTACATTGTTCTACACTACAATAAGAGGTTATGATCACATTTCTTACTAACTACTTCCCCGCCCCCAACTAGTACTGTGGATCCAATCATGACACGTCACGATACACGAGCAAGTCCAATCTATCATGTACGATGTCTAATATGCATGTCGTGTACAATGTCAAACGATAATCAAAGTAACATCTCATGACTGCAGATCCAAGCTATACTAGTCCGTGTAGCACAGTGTCAAGGATTCAGATGTAATATTTCATGATTATTGAACTTATAGAAATTATCAAGGAATTGGAAATTATCAGAGAATGTACTTGCCTTGGGTCCTTAGCTGGTAATTATTGATGTCCTGTCCCAGAATATCCCCTGGGTGAACCAACAGTCCTATAGACATAACACAATATAACATTTGCATCAGATGCTACGCTAACACAGTCTAAAAATGCTGAGTTCGGGACTTCTTTAGGTATGATACTGGTCACCTAGGATCACCTAGCAGATAGATATATAAGACACATTACCTGTTTTTAATCATTAATACCTACCATATATATAATTGAAATACAAATATGTATATACCAAATTGAATTTATACTATATATATATATACATAATATATATACAGATATACCAATAAAATACAATACTACCATATATGAGGAATACATAATACTAATATATGAATTTAGTTTGTACTAGTATATGCTTTTTATTAACTAGATATCTCATATATATAAAATAACCAATATATATATATATACAATATATATATATATCAATTTAATTATACATACTAGAATACGTATATATATATATATATATATATATATATATATATATATATATAAAAATCATATTAAATATATACATGTACATACATATATATATATATATATATATATATATATATATATATACATATCATCATTAATTATACACATTAATTACATTAATTTATCAATACATTACATTAACCATACTAATACATTAATTACATTAACATACTAATGCATTAATTCATTAACATACTAATACATTAATATATATACTATACATTATGTGTTTAAATATTAATTAAATAAATGCTATACATATTCATGTATTTAAAACATTAATTAGATAACTATTATACATATACATATATTATATATACTCATACGTATATACGTACGTATATATATACATATATATATATATATATATATATATAAAGAGGGAAGAGGGAGAAGAAGAAAGAAACTTACAGAGGGGGTTGGCCGGAGTCTCGCCGGAGGGAGGGCTGGAGTGGAGGATGCAGGTGGTGGAGCAACCGGAGCAATGGCTGACCGGAGCAGCAGCGGTCGGGTCTGGCCGGTTGATGGCTGGACTGGAGGGAGAATGCAGCCGTCGCCGGAGGTGTAGAGGTGAGGGGGTTGGCCGCCGGGCCGGAGGGGGATGAGCAGCGGGGAGCTGCAGCCAGCGGGGTCGGGAACGTGGTGGTCGGGGAGGGGAGCTCGACCGGAGGGCTGAAGTGTTGGAGGTGGTCGGCTCTACGGGGGAACTCGAGCGCGGTGTTTGCTGCTCGGCTGCTCGTCGGAGCTCGCAGCAGGGAGTCGGGTTAGAGGACTGAGCAGTGGCCGGAGTTGCAGCCAGCGGAGGGAGGAGCTCGGAGTCCGCCGGAGGCTGACCGGCTGAACAGGTGAAAGGAGAGCCGTCGGGTTGTCGGGGCAGCCAGCGCCGGAGTTCAGAGGAAGTCGGCCGGCGGAGCACAGGGGAGTCGGGGTGCTGTATGTGGGGGGTGAATAGTGTTCCCCCTTCTCCTTTTTGAATTTAAAAAATAAAAAGAAGAAGGAGAAGAAGAAGAAGAAGAAGAAAGGAAAGAGAAGAAAAAAAGAAGAGAAGTGGAGAAAATGGGATGAGGGCTACGGTTTTGGTGTTGAGGGAGATGGGGGCTTGTGAGTAGGTGGGGAAACCTAGGTTTTCTAGGGATTAGGGTTTGATGTGATATGACATTATATAGGGAGAGAGGGTGTGTGAAATCAAGGGTTAGGATTGGCCCATTAAATGTGTGGTCCAGATTGGTCATGAGGTTTCTTCATGTGGGGATGAGGGTGATGATTAAAAATATTAGGGATTCCTCATTGGTTTAAACAAATGGGTGTTGACACCAAAAATACAAATTTGCAAATTAGCCCCCTTAAATTTGGGTATTTGCACAGACGCATAAAATGACGAAAATTTGGCGGGCGATTCGGTGCCTGTTGTTTTGTAGGGTCAGGGGGCGCTGTAAGTTGGTACGGGCTCAAATAGCAGGGCGCTGGAATTAAATTGGGATTTCAGAATTGGTTAAAATAGTATCCTCAATTTAATTAGAAATAAATATAAGTTGTGTTCTAAAATTAATTAGGAGTACATGGGGCCAAAATCAGGTCAGGTCATCAATACCAATAATAAAGAAGACTCAGAATAGGATATTACCCTAATTTGGGCCGCACAAAAAATAGGTCAAGATTGCCTCCAATTTCGATTGGAATGCACAACGATAAAAAATAGGAATTTATTATAACGTCTGCGACAATTTTTGTGCGGCTAAAAATGCACAGAGAGCATAATCATGAGTTGCAAAAATAGCAGAATGGAAGGCGGGCATGTCTAGGGCAGGATTGTGAAATTTGTTGGAAGGCAAAAGTCAGGGTAGCGCTCCAAATATCAAAGCAAAGGCAATGCGCTAATAATTAAATAAATTACGGTAGTTAATTAAAATCTCCAATAATTAAATTCTAGATAAAACAATTAAATACCGAATTCCATAATTCGGACAGGTGGTCATCTACTGGGCTTCTAGGTCAAGTCTACTAGCTTAAAAATAAATGAACATTGTATATAAATATATATATTTAAATTATACATCACACATTTATTTAAATTAAATATACTGTCATGCAATTACTTAATTGTAATTACCATAATATTAAATATTATTAAAAGTCGAAAATATCCCTGTTTTCGGAATGTGGTAGTGACAATTATATCCTCGTCCACCGAACGGTCCTCGTCCACCACCTGAATCTCCCTCCCTAGGTGGTTTGGTATAAGCATACCGATGATGATCCATCTCCCCACATTTGTAGCACTGCCGGTTATGCTGCCAGGGCTCTCCCTTAGATCCTGTGTTACCTGAGCTCGTGATCGCTAGTGCTGACTTTGCTTCGGGGGGACCACCTGTCCCGGCTTGCAGCCTGATGCGTGTCTCCTCCTGGATCATGGCTGAGATAGCCTCCTCAAGGCTAGGGATCTTTGGTTGGGCTAGAAGTAGGGCCGTCCTCTGTGCGAAAGCTGCAGTCAGCCCTTTGAGGAACTTTATCGTCCTCTCTTGCAGACACACCTGTCTCTCCTTACACTTAGGGTCCCCGCAGCTCGTCCGATCTGAGGAGTGATCATAATCCAACCACAGATGCTCCAACTCTGTGGCATACTCCTGCACCGTCTTCTCTCCCTATACGGTATCATTAATCTTCTCATTTATCTGGAAGACACATAAGTTATTTCCCACACCATCATAGGTCCTTCTTAACTTCTCCCACACATCTTTGACCATCTCAATACCGTCTACTGTGGCGGCAATAGACTGGACTAAGGAGTTGAGAAGCCAGATGTAGATCACTATATAAGTGGACTTCCACTCATCGCGTCCTGTCGAGCCCTCGTCCGGCTCTGTCGCCTCGCCCGTCAAGAACCCCTCCATATTTTTTCCTGCGAGGGTTCTTCTCACCCGCCATGACCAACTCAGATAGGTGGCTGGTCCATCTAATTTCAGATCGATGGAGGGAAGCTTCAACTCCGTCGACGTTCGTGTCGTGTTCTCACCAGCCGACATCATCAACAACTTCATCAACGTCGCCACCTCTGCAGAATCTAGCTTCTTGATGATCTCCTCCACCGAACTCTTCCACGCCCCCCCTGTGGATTTGTGGAAGCTTGGTGACGGCTAGGGTTTATGGAAACTTGTCTCTGATATCATGTTGAAATTAGTTAATTATTTTATTGATTGTCTCATTGGCATTATATAGCCTTACAGTCATTAATACAATGATCTCAATCATTATGACAATAATCTCTTAATGGAATATCCTGTGACATATTCTGGCATCCCTAATATCTCCTCAGGATATTCCCATGTACTTATACTATACTTAAATATGATACCCAACATACCATATCAACAACACGGACCAACTACGCGGATTGGGCTCTCTTAATGAGAGTCAATATGCAGGCGTAAGGCCTGTGGGAGGCGATCGAACCCGGGAAAGCCGACTACCGCAACGATAGGATGGCCCTGTCCGTCATACTCCGTGTCGTACCTCCAGAGATGCTGCGGACACTGGCATTGAAAGACACTGCCAAGGAAGCATGGGAAGCTGTGAAGATGATGCGGATGGGGGTCGAGCGCATGCGCGAGGCCAAGGCACAGAAATTGTGCGCTGACTTCGAATCAATGAAGTTCAAGGACGGCGAGTCCGTCGAGGACTTCGCGATGTGGCTCACGGGACTCGTCAGTGACCTGCAACTACTTGGCGACGAAATGGACGACGAAAAGGTAGTTAAAAAATTCTTTTGAGTCATTCCATCCAAGTACACGCAAGTCGCCATCGCCATCGCCATTGAGACTTTCGTGGATCTCAAGACACTGTCAATTGAAGAGCTTATCGGTCGTCTTTTAGCCGTCGAGGAGCGGTACAATCTTGGCAGCAACTCTGGCGACACAAGTAGCCGCCTTCTCTTCTCCGAAGAGGAGTGGCTAGCTCGCACGAAGCAGAGGAAGGAAGGCGAGGCCTACTCCAATGGTGGCAAAAGTTATGGTCGAGGGCGCGGCAAGCCAAGAGGTCGTGGCCGCGGTAACACGAACTACGGCAACGGCAATGCGTCCGGTGGCACGCATGACAAGAAGGGTAAGTGCCATAATTATGGCATCTACGGCCACTAGGCAAAGGACTGCCGCAAGCTGAAGCGCGATAAGCGCGATAAGCGCGCCAATCTGACGCAAGTCGACGACGATGAGCTCGCACTACAAATGGCGCAGGACTACACGCTCACCGAGACCACCGTGGGCACGACCAACAACGTCGTACTCGACGAGGTGCACGCTCAGGTGCATCTGGGCCGTGAGGACGACTACCATGGTACCTCGACACCGGTGCCAGCAACCACATGACTGGCTGCAAGGAGGCCTTCGCCGAGCTAGACACTGGAGTCACGGGTTCCATCAATTTTGGGGACGGATCCGTCGTCGACATACGAGGGCGTGACACGGTGATATTTATGTGCCAGAACGACGAGCACCGCGCACTCACCGGCGTCTACTTCATCCCGAAGTTACGAAGCAATATCATCAGCCTTGGGCAGCTCGATGAGAACGGTTGCCAAGTCTTGATCGAAGGCAGCATGCTCTCGATTCAAGATCGTCAACAATGCCTCTTTGCCAAAGTAAAACGTGCCCGAAACCGACTGTATATTCTATCTCTTGATATTGTACAACCATTGTGTTTAGCAGCACGACTCAATGACGATGCATGGCGGTGGCATGCACGGTTTGGCTACCTCAAATTTGAAGCACTCAGGAAGTTAGCTCGCCGCAACATGGTGCACGGGCTACCACAGATCGAATATGTCAATCAAATTTGTGATAGTTGCCTTGTCGGGAAGCAGCACCGCACGCCATTTCCGCAGGAGACCAAGTACCATGCTGACAACCTGCTAGATCTCGTTCACGGTGATATCTGTGGGCCGATCTCACCGGTGACACCTGGTGGTAAGCGCTACTTCTTGCTCCACGTCGACGATTTTAGCCGCTACTTTTAGTTGACGCTACTTGGTTCGAAGGATGAAGCGCCGACAGCCATCAAACACTTTCAAGCCCATGTCGAGGTGGAGACAAGGCGCAAACTGTGTACTGATCATGGGGGCAAGTTCACATCTGTAGCATTTGGCAAGTATTATGCGAGCCTCGACATCAAACGATAACTCACAGCACCATACTCACCACAGCAGAATGGCGGCGTCGAGCGCCGGAACCAGACGGTCGTCGCGATGGCGCGTAGTCTTCTGAAGGCAAGGGATATGCCCGGGAAGTTCTGGGGCGAGGCGGTCACGATGGCTGTCTAAATCCTTAATCGCTCGCCGACACAGAGCGTCGACGGCAAGATGCCGTATGAGGCATGGCACGGACACAAGCCAAGCGTGCACTTCCTCCGCACCTTCGGCTGTGTCGTACATGTCAAGGTGGTCAAGCCAAACTTACAGAAGCTAGAAGATCGCAGCAAGCACATATTCTTCATCGGCTACGAGCCCGGCACCAAGGTGTACCGGGTATACGACCACGCCGGCAAGCGCATGCACGTCACACGCGACGTTGTCTTCGATGAGGAAGCCAAGTGGGACTGGGGCGTACAAGACAACGTAGGTGAGACATTTACTGTTGAGTATACTATACCACATGTTGAACACGCAGGCACGCCAGTGCACGGGGGTGGCGATCCATCAACACCAGTGGCACCCAGTCCAGGGCCGTTGACGCCGGCATCCGGTGCAGAAACATCCGACTCGGTGGTACAACGTGGAGTGGAATTTGTCTCGCCACCCACCAACGCCTCGGCCATGCTCGATACCGATGACGATAGGGCGTGCAGGTACAGGACCTTGGCGAGCTTGCTTGTTACGACCACCATCCGCGAGCTCGATGTCGATGAGATGCTCCTCATGGTTGATGAGGAACCTGCCACTTTCTTTGAAGCCGAGCAACACCGATGTTGGCGCCAAGCGATGCTCAAGGAGAAGAGCTCCATTGAGGAGAACCGTACATGGCACCTGGTAGACCTCCCACCCGGCCACCATCTGATCGATTTGAGGTGGGTGTACAAGCTCAAGAAGGACGAGCACGGCGCCGTCCTCAAGCACAAGGTGCGACTCATAGCAAAAGGCTATGTGCAAAGGCAAGGAGTGGACTTCAAAGAAGTATTCGCGCCGGTTGCTTGCCTCGAGTCCGTCAATTTGTTGATCGCACTCGCCGCGCATGAGGGGTGGGCGGTGCACTACATGGACGTGAAGACGGCGTTCCTCAACGGTGACGTCAAGGAGGAGGTGTACGTCACCCAACCTCCCGGCTTTGTTATCGAAGGACAGGAGCACAAAGTGCTGAAACTTGACAAGGCACTGTACGGGCTGCGGCAAGCACCGAGGGCTTGGAACACCAAGCTTGATAGTTGCCTACTGTTACTTGGTTTCCACCGGAGTGCACAGGAGCATGTTGTGTATACACGCGGCAAAGGTCCAGCTCGCCTACTTGTGGGTGTATACGTAGACGATCTCATCATCACCGGAACAGACCCACAAGATATTGCCAAGTTCAAGGAGGAGATGAAGTCCTTGTTCAAAATGAGTGACTTGGGATTGGTCACTTTCTACCTCGGCATCAAGGTGCAGCAGTCCAATGGCTACATCACCCTTAGTCAGGAGGCATATGCGTTGAAAGTGTTGGAGAAGAGTGGCATGGTGGATTGCAACCCGTGCCGCATCCCTATGGAACCGAGGTTCAAGCTAAGCAAGGTGAGTTCAGCCCCTCCGACTGACGCCATATCCTACAGGAGCATCATCGAAAGCCTCCGGTACTTGGTGCATACGCGCCCAGACATCTCATACGTGGTGGGCTACGTGAGTCGGTTCATGGAGAACTCGACCACCGAACACCTTGCTGCCGTCAAGCGCATCCTTCGCTACATCGCCGGCACACGTCACTTTGGTTGTCTCTACGCAAAGAAGGTGGAGGAACCACGGCTGATCTGCTACAGCGAAAGTGACATGGCAGGTGACATCGACACCCGCAAGAGCACCACTGGCGTGTTATTTTTTCTCGGTCGTGGCCTCATTAACTGGTAATCTCAGAAGCAAAAGGTCGTGGCATTGTCATCCTGCGAGGCCGAGTACGTTGCCGCGACAATGGCGATATGCCAAGGCATTTGGCTTACAAAACTCCTTGGTGACTTAAAGAACAAGGAGGCCGGCAGCGTCATGCTCAAGGTAGACAACAAGTCCGCCATCTCCCTCAGCAAGAATTCTGTCTTCCATGAACGAAGCAAACATATTAATACAAGGTATCATTTTATTCGGGAGTGTGTTGAGAGAGTGAAGGTTGAGGTCGAGTACATCAACACTGAAGAGCAGCTCGCAGACATTCTTACCAAGGCGCTCGGGCGAGTCAAGTTCATTGAGATGAGACAGAAGCTCGGCGTCATAGAGGTGAATCTCATGCAACAGGCTTAGGGGGTGAATTATTAGAGTTAATCATGTTGAGGAGGTTGAAACGGTTGTTATTTGGATTTCAACAAATCCCTAGTCTTTAGGAATTTTGTTTGTTCTATGCGGTTAATTTGTTTTAATTTGTTAGTTAGAATATGGTTAGAGGGTGCTACTTTTATGCATTCAGTTAGAGTTGTAAATGGCTATTTAAAGGCCAAGTTGAGATTGAACATAATACAAATTATTCATTCCAAGAATCAAATACTCCTCTCATCCTACAGGCAATTGGTATTGAATGGATATTATATTGACATAATGCAACATACTTTTAATTACAGAACCTATATAAGGAAGTCCATGAGCATCTTCCTCGAGTGCAGATTCCACGTGGCATTCTTATGCACTTCGTACTAAGTCATTCCTACTCCCAACTTTTCATGGCTAAACATAGAATATCTATCTAAATCTGTAACGATGGGTCAAAACTCAAAATTATATAATTTAATTTAGTATGAAAGGAATGGAATATAAATAGACTCTTGTATATATGGCAATGCATCCATATTTTTTTTCTAAATATATGTCTAGTATACAAATAGTATATAACCAGCCAAAGATGCAAGGAAATAAAAATATCTGTCCAACTCCCTATATATATATATATATATATATATATATATATGTTGATATGGTATATTGGGTGTCATATTTAAGTATAGTATAAGCACATGGGAATATCCTGAGGACATATTTGGGATGCCGGAATATGTCACAGGATATTCTATGATTGAGATAATTGTATTAATGACTGTAAGGCTATATAATGCTAATGAGACAATCAATAAAATAATCAACTAATTTTAACATGGTATCAGAGCCAAGTTTCCACAAACCCTAGCCGTCACCAAGCTTCCACAAACCCACAGGAGGATTTTCTAGATCTCCTCCACCGAACTCTTCCACGCCCCCCTTCTTTCCTTCTCCGCCCTTTACTGTTGTTGCCCCGTCCCGCTACTGCTGCGGCTACTACTGCTGCTGCGGCTGCTGCGACTGCTGCTGCTGCTGCGACGGCGGCTGTGACATGCGTGCTGCCGCCTCCTTCGCACCAGCACGAGACATCGCCTAATAGGGATGCCTAGATCTAAAAAAAGGGGAGACATGTTCGGATCTAGGAGCGGACGACGAGGACGAGCGTGAGTCGTGGAGCGGACATGACGTGATTGGATGGACGACGCATCGATGGAGGAGATCATCAAGAAGCTAGATTCTGCAGAGGTGGCGACGTTGATGAAGTTGTTGATGATGTCGGCTGGTGAGAACACGACACGAACATCGCGGGAGTTGAAGCTTCCCTCCATCGATCTGAAATTAGATGGACCAGCCACCTATCTGAGTTGGTCACGGCGGGTGAGAAGAACCCTCGCAGAAAAAAACATGGAGGGGTTCCTGACGGGTGAGACGATAGAGCCGAACGAGGGCTCGATAGGACGTGATGAGTGGAAGTCCACTCATATAGTGATCTACATCTGGCTTCTCAACTCCTTAGTCCAGTCTATTGCCGCCACAGTAGACGGTATTGAGATGGTGAAAGATGTGTGAAAGAAGTTGAGAAGGACCTATAATGGTGTGGGGAACAACTTACGGGTCTTCCAGATAAAGGAGAAGATTGATGACACCGTACAGAGAGAGAGAAGACGTTGCAGGAGTATGCCACGGAGTTGGAGCGTCTGTGGTTGGATTATGATCACTCCTCAGATCGGGCGAGCTGCGGGGACCCTAAGTGTAAGGAGAGACAGTTGTGTCTGCAGGAGAGGACGATGAAGTTCCTCAAAGGGCTGACTGCAGCTTTCGCACAGAGGACGGCCCTACTTCTAGCCCAACCAAAGATCCCTAGCCTTGAGGAGGCTATCTCAGCCATGATCCAGGAGGAGACACGCATCAGGCTGCAAGCTGGGACAGGTGGTCCTCCCGAAGCAAAGTCAGCACTAGCGATCACCAGCTCATGTAACACAGGATCTAAGGGAGAGCCCTGGCAGCATAATCGGCAGTGCTACAACTATGGGGAGATGGTTCATCATCGGTATGCTTGTACCAAACCTCCTAGGGAGGAAGATTCATGTGGTGGACGAGGACCGTTCGGAGGACGAGGATATAATGGAGGACGTGGTCGTGGTCGAGGGGGTAGACGAGGCGGCCGAGGAGGTTATCGGGCGAACCTCCTGATATCAGAAGAGAACGGAGAAGCTGATGGCACCTTTACTGTGGAGGACCAGGCACTGGGAGACATGAGGAGTAGAACAGAGGAGGCGTCAACCTCATTCTTTGTTAGGGGCAACGCTGCCATGTATGCCCATCTATCAGAAGGTACTGACGAATCACTTGCCCTTGCGTCTATCTCTTCCCTTAAATCATCAGACTGGATTATCGACTCAGGATTATCTCGGCATGTGACGGGGAATGCTAGTGAGTTTTCTTCCAACACTTACCTAGCATCAGCAGACAGAATTCAGACAACTGATGGCACTTTTCAGCCAGTGCTCGGTAAGGGTACTGTTAATTGTACAGGTTCAGTAAGATTATCCAATGTTTTACATGCTCCATCCTTTCCAGTCAATCTCTTGTCCATTAGTTCTATAATCCTCCAACTTAAATGCATTGTTTCTTTTGATATTCCTAAGGTGACCTTCCAGGAGAAAGGGACAGGACGAAAACTTGGGACTGGCACTTGGCATGAGGGACTATGGTACCTAGATCGAGAAGGACTGGACTCAGCATTGGTATCTATGGCAGAGAAGGCTGGCATGGAAGGACTGCAGCAGAGGACTGAGGATACCTTGATACTCCATTATCGAAGGATGGGACATTCTTCCTTTGATACTCTAAGTTAGTTGTATCCAGAGATTTATGCAAAAACAAATAAAGAGAAATTAGTATGTGATGCGTGCGAGTTAGGAAAACTTACTAGGAGCTCATATGTTGGCACGGGTCATAGGAGCACTTTTGCTTTTGAGGTAGTACATTCTGATGTCTGGGGTCCATGTGCTACTAACACTATGAATGGTTATAAGTACTTTGTTTCTTTCATTGAGTGTGCCTCTCGTGTTACCTGGTTATATTTGATGAAAAATAAGAATAATGTACCTGCTTGATTTCGGGATTTCGATAAGCATGTCCAGACTCAGTACAAAGCAGTTGTGAAGGTACTGAGGTCTGACAATAGAACGGAGTATACCAACAGGACGCTTACAGAATACCTGTCAGCACCCGGAATACAACATCAGACCACCTGTGCATACACACCAGCACAAAATGGAGTTGCAGAAAGAAAAAATAGACACCTTCTGGAGGTCGCAAGAAGTATGATGATCGACATGAATGTCCCACAGAGTCTGTGGGGCATGCAGTATTGACAGCAGCTCAACTCATCAACAGGATGCCCTCGAAGGTCCTCGGATGGAAGTCCCCATGTGAGGTATTGCAAGGCAATAATAGTGGGATACTCCCACTGAAGGTGTTTAGGTGTGTGTGTTTTGTGAAGGACAACAGGCCATCAGTTGGGAAACTTGACCCTAGAGCGGTCAAATGCATCTTCGTAGGCTACTCGGTGACCCAGAAGGGGTATGTGTGCTAGAGTCCAGTAGAGAAGAAGAAGTTTGTCAGTATGGATGTCCACTTTTGGGAGCATGAGCCATACTACCACCAGGACGGAACTTCATACAACACGCCTAAAACTGCCAGTATTAGGCGAGAGGGGGAGATTGAGAAGTTGGTGGTAACCGATTTAAAAGTTTGGCATGGAGGCACAGAGAAGGGACAAGAAGGTGAAGGTGTTAGGCCTACGGCTCAGGAAGAGTTACTTACCTACAACAGGAGAGAGAAGGAAACTGCAGGACCAGTACCGACAATGCCAGTGCCAAGTCCCTTGCCTGCGTTCGTCCCAACTCCTGAGGCACCGACACCAACCCCCCTTCAGGTGATACCCCCTCCTTCATAAGATATTATTCCTCCTACTTCTACTCCTCCCACACCACTATCTGTACGGAGGACCACTCGCAGCAATGCAGAAAATCCTCCAAACAGATATGGTTAGGATATTGCTCAATTTGTTTCTTATGACCATATCCCTTCTTCTCATGGAGCATTTATAGCATATTTGGATAGTATTACTGTACCTAACAATTGGCAGGTTGCCAAGAACGATCCAAAATGGAAAGTGGCAATGCACGAGGAGTTGGGAGCTCTGAAGAAGAACCACACTTGGGAGCTTGTGAGACTGCCAGAGGGAAATAGAGCAGTTGGATGCAAGTGGGTCTTTACTGTGAAGCAGAATCCAGATGGATGAGCACTACAAAGCTCGACTAGTAGCCAAAGGATACAGTCAGACATACGACATCGACTATGATGAGACCTTTGCACCAGTTACAAAGATGAGCACTATCAGGACTTTGATTTCTCTGGCAGCGAATAGTGGATGGAAGCTACACCAACTGGATGTGAAGAATGCGTTTCTTCATGGAGATCTAGTGGAGGAGGTATACATAGAGATACCACCAGGATTTGGCACCAATCAGACAGTAGGCAAGGTTTGCAGGTTGAAGAAGTCCCTCTATGGACTGAAGCAATCTCCTTGAGCGTGGTTTGACAGATTCAGAAGGGCGATGATAGGGATGGGATATCAGCAGATCAATGCTGATCATATTATGTTCTTCCGTCAGAGTGGAGGCCACATCACCATGCTTGCGGTGTATGTGGACGATATGATTATCACAGGAAATGATGAGCAGGAGATCGCCCAACTCAAAGGAAAGCTTGGCAAGGAATTCGAGGTGAAGGATCTCGGCCTTCTTCGGTACTTCCTTGGGATTGAGATTGCTCGAGAAGCAGAGGGAATTGTTCTCTCTCAAAGGAAGTATGCACTGGACCTTCTCACAGAAATTGGGATGTTAGTGTACAAACCTGCAGTGACACAAATAGATCAGAGGTTCAAGATTGATGCTGAGGCTGGAGAACCAGTTGATCGGGACAGATACCAGAGACTGGTTGGCAAGTTGATCTATTTGAGCCACACACGTCCTGATATCTGCTTTGCAGTAAGTGTGGTGAGCCGCTACATGCATGACCCACGTAAGGGTCATATGGATGCAGTGTACCAGATTCTGAGGTACTTAAAAGGTGCTCCCGGGAAGGGACTAATATTCAGGAAGAACAATCATGTGAGCATCGAAGGCTACTGTGATTCTGACTGGGCTAGTTGTGTTGATGACAGGAGGTCTACCTCGGGATATTGCATATTTGTAGGAGGTAACTTGGTCACCTGGAGGAGTAAGAAGCAGTTTGTGGTGGCCAGATCGATAGCTGAAGCAGAGTACAGAGCTATGGCCTTGGGAGTTGCAGAGCTGCTATGGTTGAAGAATATGCTGGTGGAGCTGAAGCTGGATCAAGGAGCCAAGATGAAGCTGTAGTGTGACAATCAGTCAGCTATTAGTATCGCCAATAATCCAGTACAGCATGACATGACCAAACACGTCGAGATTGATAGATTCTTCATCAAAGAGAAGTTGGATAGTGGATTACTGGAGCTTGGCCATGTTCCAACCAGGGATCAAGTGGCAGATGGATTAACCAAGGGACTCGCCTCAGTGAGCATGATTAGAGGATGTGACAAGATGGGCTTAGTGAATATCTTTCATCCATCTTGAGGGGGAGTGTTGATATGGTATATTGGGTGTCATATTTAAGTATAGTATAAGCACATGGGAATATCCTGAGGACATATTTGGGATGCCAGAATATGTCACAGGATATTCTATTATGAGATTATTGTCATAATGATTGAGATCATTGTATTAATGACTGTCAGGCTATATAATGCCAATGAGACAATCAATAAAATAATCAACTAATTTCAATAATATATATATATATATATATATATATATATATATATATATATATATATATATATATATATATATATATATATCTTGAAAGAAAGGATGAGAACAAGCAGATCCGAACCAAATTTTCTCAAGCAGTAGTACATAGAGCAAAAATTGCATTGATATGATATATAAAAATAAAAATAAAAATTGGTAATCATATATTTTTAGCAAATATATAGATCTAAGTTTAAAGTAACCAAGGCTCCAATATCATGAAGTAAAAACCTGATATTCAATATCAGCATCTTGAAGTAACTCAGATATTTAAATACTTGAGCATCATATAATAATATGAAATTATTTCACATCACTAGTATATTCAGAATTTTAGTTTTTTCAGATTATATTTATTATTTCTGTATATGTAATATCTCCTAAAATAATATATCCTCATTTAGATGTTCAAGAGAGTGCACACTTGATAGAGTTATAATATGAGACAATTGAATATTAACTTTCTAGATGATGAGTGTCAAGATGGGTTCTCATTTAACCACTAGTGAAAAACAAAGGAAAGATCTACCATAGGTACAGAAAAAGTTATAATTGGCTAAAAATAAAATTGATATAAGCAAACAAACAAATAAAGTGCCTATAAATTAAGTTTCAGAGACCTCTTTGGCTAGCCGAAGCAGCTCCTTGGCGGTCCAAATGTATGTCGCGAGGCACAGATTGGACTGATTGGTGTCACATCCCAAATCCAGAATACGGGAGAGCGGGAGAATGACTCAACCAAACACACCATGCGGAATACCGAAGCAACCCACAATGTGTTAAGATTGTCTAGAGATAAGGGGGTGCATAATACAATCAAGTCTTCTAGGGTCAAGGACTTCTATGTCTCAATTATTCAAATAAGTAGCAATAATATAGAATATTTTAGAATAAGTTGTAAGGAATCCTAAATACCACATCAAAATATTCTTTAGAGATCTGGCAGTATAGAATGATGTGCCAGATGCAAGATCAAAGTATATATGACAGTAAGTCAGCTGTAGTCTGAATATATACAATCATGTAAGGAACTAGTGTCAAGATTTGCCGGCTAACAAGTGTCGGTTGGCTAAACGTCCAAAAAAATATAGTTTAGAAAAGACGAGCAGTGAATAAAGGAACCCACTCGTGACCCTCAACAGTCATCCTTCTGGTGCGTGCCATCAGTGAAGGTGTGATAAGCTTGATCCTCAGGTGCTGGCTCTAAACCTAGCCATACAAAATCATTGGGGTCAGACCCCAAATAGCAAGTACCACAAGGAAAACAGAAAATAAAGAAACAAAACCAGATCTATAGCATGAGATGCATGAGCCAACAATTAATGACAATTCCATCCATGACATGATACAACACCACTTTACCAAAGAAGGATAGAAAGTGCCCTATCACATCAAGATAGAATACATCCCTTGATTATGGTCAAACTAAAATAACTCTGCATCGTAGTTTTATTCTATAGTCTATCGTAACACAACAACACAATCCAACAACCAAACAAGGACATAAGTTGAATCATCAAGCCACAACAGTCGATGTCCCTAATTCTACTCAGCAGAAGGCACAATACACAAACAAAGATACAATATAGGAGAAATAATATAGCTTTAGTTCATAGAATATTATAACACAAGGATGTAACCCAACAACCAAACAAGGACATGGATTGAATTATCATGCCACGATAGCCTACTTTTCTGGCTAGCCACATATTACAAGCAATTTAAACAGCCAATCATTCATTATGACTTGGTATGTTATCTCTGGGTTATCCTAGTAATATAATATATGAGTATCCTCAAATTGTGCCATAATCAAGTAGGACGGGCTGAACCAATGATATATGAGAAAGAATATATGTAAAAGTTGCACCAGTCACTTGCAAAGACCCTGAGCTAATTAATAATCAGTAACAGTTCCATGCTTTCTATAGAAAAGATACTGGCTCGATCTTATATTTAGATCAGATACTGCACTCCACTAGTGTGGATGATATACATATCTGTGGTGGTCATCCTTTACTCCCAGCTAATTTAGGGTGGCTCGATATGCATGATCTCGAGACACTGTTTCCTCCCAATGCTCTACCAATTAAGTTGCTTATTTAACCCTAGTTTAATTAGAATCTCATACCGTGGTCACATGAATATTCCTTCTTAGATATCGTACCTTAAGTATAGGCATTCATGATACAAACCCATATTATCACTCGAAAGTTAAATCTGAATTCATCCAACTGTGATGAAACAATCAATACTATCTAGCCACGACTAAAGTCACTGTCCAACTATCATATCTGTGCATGAAAATAATTACATTTATCACGTAGCAGGATTATGTGGCACGATGGCTCATTATATATAAAGTAGCACTCTCGGTGCGATTATATCAGCACAGATATAATAAACAGGGCAGGAACAAGTTATAGTGTCAAGATCATGGACAAGTTATCAGGTAGCAAGTTATTCAGGGCAGGATGGTCTAATAATAGTTACATTAATTTGTTACTTTATTATATCGATGAATGAGGATAAGAGTAGTGCGAGATCCCCTTGAGATCAGATCCACAACCCTTAAACCAAACAAGAACCGGGATTGCAGAACGTTACCTGAGTTGAACTACGTCTCTTATTATATCCAGCATATAATAAGCTGATCAAGGAAAAGTAATCTAATTAGTAAGTAAAATAGCAAGTGTATATAGGGCCACATCTACATGGCTCATGTCAAGTACTTAGTCAATTTAGCATATAGTCAAAACTAGGTCATTAGGTCCATATACATTCAAGATCGAAATACAAGTCATCCATATCCTCACAATTATTTAACCAACTTAAATATTAAACTTAGCAAAGGGCCCAACGTGCGTAGGAAATAGTAGGCGTACAAGCAAGTTGGCAGACAAACACACAGAAACAAGATTGGTGCATAAACTAACAAAAACAAGGTTGGCGCACAAACTCACATAAGCAAGTTTGGCCCACAAACTCATAGAAGCTAGGTTGGCAGACAAACTGACAGAAATAAGGTTAGCACACTTTCGCAAAAAATTGCATGAGCTACAAAGGGGTGGTGTACTTTTTCAAGTTAATCAATACGGCACACTTGAAAAAAGTGTGTGGGCAAGAATAAGGCGTTCTTTCAAAGAAAGTGCGCGAGCAAGTTAGCAAAAATACAATCTGAGGTCAAAGCTCAACAGTCGAGAAACTTGTCAGTCAAGGAGCACACAAATCAATAACACAGAAATCGAAAAATTAACCAAAGCTTCGTCCCTAAGGAATCGAAGAGGAAAGAAAGTGTGCGAGCAGACCAAATGTAAGAAAAGTGCGTCAGCTAATGAAACATAAGGAAAGTATGCCAGATTGCCAATACGAAGAAAGTACAGTGACTAACTGTGACATAATTTCTCTTGGTTTCCCAGGGAGAACTTTGGTTGAATACGCACCAAAGTACGCCAACTGGGTTTCCTCTCGAAAGTGCATCACTAACTCAAGGAGTGTGACTGGCACACTTTTGCTAGAAGACTGAGTGCAGTATGATTAGTACGCACGAAGAGTTGGAACATCACACCAATGCGCCCAAAGTGAAACATACGTATTTCTACGCCAAAGGATTTCTCTTGTATACTCTTCACAAAGCACTGTTCTACTTCTCCACTCAGCCATTTTGGTATACGTATTGTATCAAGTTTCAGCACTAAACTTAGCTGGACTCAAAATTAAGCACGACCAAAAGCAAAGTTACATAAAATATGGTGCTCTACACTATGAGCTAATTAGTTTTGTAAAATACAAAGTTTTGGTAGATCAAATCCCAAGAAAAAAAAAAGTGAACCCATAGACCGAAACTCAGGTCCATGCAATTCCAACCAAGAAAATCAAGAACAAT
Organism: Iris macrosiphon; assembly: GCA_036927795.1. Lineage (NCBI taxonomy): Eukaryota > Viridiplantae > Streptophyta > Magnoliopsida > Asparagales > Iridaceae > Iris > Iris macrosiphon. The sequence continues at coordinate 136,299,144 of JAYESA010000019.1, read as the reverse complement.
AAGTATAAAAGATGAAATGGTGCTCGGTCCCAATAATATAAACTAGAAATAAATAGAAAATATTAAGAACTAAAAGCATGCATAAATCCATGGTTCTTCTCATGTGCAAGGTGTATTTGACTACGGAGGAAGAGAAAAAACCTAAGAAAGAAAATTAGAAAGGAAATAATGAGCAGAGAGAGAAATAGGAATATATAGGTTTAGGTTTGAGATGTGGACCCTTGGATCACTCAAACCCATCCAAGCCACACATGCCACCAACCCAACCAAATCCACTCTCTCCACAACTCTCGAGTCTGGTCTACACAATGGCCGGGCTAGCAAACAATATGCGCCAAAGTGCACCAAAAAATGGGGCTGACATCTCTACCCACCTTAAAAATAATTCGTCATCGAAATTCAAACTCAAGGCTAGCTAGAGATATCAAGATAAGCAACAAACTAACTACAAGCAATATATACATACAAACAAATAACAACACAACTAATGAAGCAAAGCAACATTATCTCACACGATTGATTGTTGATCACGAAAAAAGATGCAAAGGCATACGAAGATAATATACCTTATGAGTCGAATAGGTACGGGTACCGAGATCGAATATTTTCCTCGTGCTCCCACGTCGACTCCTCCAAGGAGTGATGATCCCAAGCAACACGAACAAGACGGATAGTCCGGTTCTTGAGTACCTTCTCTTTCTGATCCAGAATAGACAATAGTTGTTCCTCGTCAGTTAAGTCGGTATCAACGACTAACTCAGAGTGATCGAGGACATGAATCGGGTCCGGGACATACCTACACAACTGAGACACATGAAATATATCATGTACTTCGAAGGAAGGGCAAGACGATAAGCAATATCCCCTACCCACTAAAGAATATCGAACAGTGCCACATATTACGGACTAAACTTCCCACGAACCCCGAATCTAATGAATGCATGGGTAGGCAAAATTCGTAAAAATACGTGATCACCGATAGAAAACTCTAACCGACTACGATGTTGATCTGCCCAATGACGATTACGATCTTGTGCAACCCAAAGTCGCTCCATGATCTGCTTAACTACTCCAATCGTTTGAGTGATCATTTCAAGCCTCAACATCTTCCGTTCACTAATGTCATCCCATGCCAAGGGTGATCTGCACTTCCTTTCGTACAATGCCTCGAAAGAAGTTATATGTATGTTGGCCTGATAATTGTTGTTGTACGAGAATTCTACTAAGTGAAGATGATCCTCCCAAGACCCACTAAAGTCTAAAGGTATAAGACCATAACATATCTTCCAAAGTCTGGATCGTCCTCTCGAATTTTCTATCTATTTAGGGATGATATGCGGTCCTGAATCTCAACTTGGTACCTAAACGCTCATGCAAGCTTTTCCAAAAATAAGATATAAAGCGAGTATCATGATATGACACTATACTCGCTGGGACTCCTTGCTTCCTCACTATCTGCCGTATGTACATCTCTGCTAACTGCTCTGTGGACTGCCATATTCGAAAGGGAAGAAAATATGCCACTTTCATGAGCTGATCTACTATCACCCAAACTGCATCACGTCAAGTAGGGTATCTAGGTAAACCGGTCACAAAGTCCATCGTAATGCGTTACCACTTCCACTATGGAATAGGCAGGGGTTGTAACAATCTTGTTGGTCTATGTTATTCTGCCTTCACTTGCTAACATACGAGACATCGTGAAACGAACCGAGCTCTCTCTTTTTTTATTTTGCTCTACCAGAAATATTGCTTGACATTATGGTACATCTTCGTGCCTCCGAGATGAATAGAATGCTGGGAACTATATGTCTCGGTCATCACTTCTTGTCGGATATTTCCACTTAGCACACAAAGACGTTTTCCAAATCTGAGTGTTCCACCTTCGTGAATTCTAAATTTTATCCTAAGACCTGATTCACATTATGTCCTAAGCTTCTGAATTTAGACGTCTTTCTTCTGATCTGACTTGATCCTCTCCATCAAAGTTGACTGTATTTGAAGACTGACTAACACTCTCGTCTCTTGAGATAACACTACATCAATGTCTATCTCTTGAAGATCTTCTAGAATAAGCTTTTGATTTGTCAATATGAATGTGCTGCCTCTCCTACTTAGAGCATCTGCCTCCATATTTGCCTTTCTTGGATGGTACTGAAGTGCTACATCATAATCACCAAATAACTCTAGCCACCTCCTCTGTCTCATGTTCAAGTCCTTTTGAGTGAATATGTACTTTAAACTCTTGTGATCTGTAAATATCTCCACTCGATCGCCATATTGGTAATATCTTCACAACTTGAAAGCAAACACTAATGCTGCTAATTCCAAATCATGTTGGATAATTTTTCTCATGATCTCGAAGTTGTCGAGCCGTATAAGTTATCACCCTTTCGTGTTACATAAAAAAAAAACCCAAGTCATTTTTTAGATGCATCAAAATAAACTGTGAATCCTCCCGATTCCACTAGAAGTGTAAGGATCGGTGCTGATATCAATTTTTTCTTCAATTTCTCGAATGATGCTTGGTACTCTGTCTTCCAAACATATTGTACCTTCTTGCGGGTTAAATGAGTCATTGGTGCTAAAATCCGTGCAAAGTTTGCCATGAACCTCTGGTAATATCCTGCTAATCACAAAATTTTTTGCACATCTGCTACTGTCTTCGGGACTAGTCAGCTCTTTACTGCTTCAACCTTCTTGGGGTCCACTGATACTCCTGCTCCTGAGATAATGTGCCCCAAGAATGACACATGATCTAACCAGAACTCACACTTACTGAGTTTAGCATATAACTGATGCTCCCTTAGAACTTGCAATACCTTCCAAAGATGTTCTTTATGCTCTTCTTCACTGCTGGAGTAGACAAGAATGTCATATATGAATATCACTACAAATTGATCTAGGTATGACATGAAGATACGATTCATCAAATTCATGAATATTGCTGGTGCATTAGTCAATCTGAATGGCATAACTAAGAATTCGTAATGCCCGTATCGAGATCGAAATATTTTCTTTAGTATCTCTTGCTCCCGGAGTCTTACTTGATGATATCCCGATCGAAGATATAACTTGAAAAATACTCTTGATCCACTTAATTGATCAAATAAGTCATCAATCCTAGGAAATGGATACTTGTTCTTCATTGTTACTGCATTCAAGTGCCTATAGTCGATACATAACCGTGTTGACCCATCCTTCTTCTTTACTAGAACCACTAGTGCTCCCTATGGTGATCCACTAGTTCGAATAAACTTATTCACCTTTATTTCTTTTCCATGTTTATACAATTGATTAAGTTCCATTGGTGACATCTGATAGACCTTGTAGGAAATTGATTCTGCTCATGGCTTAAACTCTATACATAACTCCACTTCTCTTATTGGGGGTAATCCTGGAAACTCATCGGAAAATGCATCAAGAAATTTTTTAATTACTCTAGGGAACTGATCTTCAACTCCTGCCACTGCTGCAATGCCACCTTCATATTGGTCCTTCACTGTTCTATTAAAGATAAATTCTTCCTTGCCTGGGATGTTAAACAATACTCTACCCATATGGCAATCTATTGTCGCATGATTGTCTCTCAACCAGTCTATGCCTAAAATAATGTTGAAGTTACCCATAGAAAACTCTATCAACTTTTTAGGTAATAAATGCCAGCAAACTATAATTGGATATGCTAAACATACTCTACTGACTCTTACGAGTCCATTACAGTGAGTATATTCAGCCTCTCTAGTAATGCCTCAAACTCCAATCCAATACATATCGTAAATCGTGCACATACAAATGAATGGGATGCTACTAAATTAAATAATGCTATGGCAGAAAAAGATATAACAAGAATGTTACCTACCACCACGTCACCTGATGCCAAGGCCTCCTCCTGAGATAAGACAAAAGCTTGCCCTTAGCCTTTCGGTGCTCCTTGTTACTGCCTCCCTTGAATACGCAGTTGTGGCCTCTGCTGCTCATACTGCTGATTCCTCTACTGGTTGTATATCTGAGTTTGTGTCGGCAATGGACGCTGAGCCAATGGCCTGATCGCCAGTACTGGTCCCCTATATTGAGTTTTCCCTGGTGTTGGCAGTGTTAACTATTGTGCCGGTCCTTCAATCCTCTACATCATAGGATAATTAGCAATCAGATAATCTAGACTGCCACATCGCAGATACAACCCTTGTGCTGCCCTACACACATCTCGCGTATAGCCTCCCTTGCCACAATACGTACATCCGATTGGGGCTCCAAATCAATGTTGTTGTTATTTCCTCGGCTGGTTTGGCCGAGCTTGTGTTGTTATTGCCGATGCTACTGGCCTCCTTGGCACTGTGTCATGAATACGAACGCCAGGAGATGGTGATGACATTCGTTGTACTGGTCCTCCTCTTCTGCTCTATGCATGAGATATCTTCTGGCCTCCCATCCTTGATGCTAACCTCTGCATTATCAGCTTGTGTCGCCTAGATGCGATCAATACTTCATCAAAATTCTGGTAGTTATGGCCCTCTACCAGTTGTTGAATTTCCAGATGAAGTCCATATTAGAACCTCATCGCCCTCTCTAGTTATGTTGCTACCATCATCGGAGCAATTCTGCTAAGCCTTCAGAACTCCATCGCATAGCCATCTACTGTCCTTCCAGACTGTTTGAGTTTGATAAATCTCTGTTATAGCACATATTGTACTACCCCTCCGAAATACTTAACCCTGAAATGAGCCCTGAAGTTTTTCCGTGAGATAGGTCATCTTGTACCAACTTCTTCTACTACCCAACAATCTCTAGCAAGGTCTTGGAGCTGCAATCGGACATGATCAACTTGTTCCTCAATTGAAACCATTGCCGCTGTCAGTATTGTTTCAATGTTCTGCAGCCAAGCGTCTATGGTAATAGCATCCTCCATGCCATTAAAGTACTTGAGGTTGAGTCAGCAGAACCTCACTGATGCCACTGAGTCTTTTCTAACACTTCTTTCCAAGGCCGTTTGTAATCCTTGGTTCAACAAGACATTTTGCTCTTGTTATTGAATTTGCTGATGTTGTTGCATTGCCATCATTTCTCGTATAATTTTCAGTAATGTCGGGGTATCAAGTGCTACTGGCACTACTGGTATGACTGGGGGTACTGGAGCTTCTGGTACATATTTATCCTCGTTCTTCTCTACTGGTTCTACCCTTATCTCTCCAGGATCAGGTGTTGCCTCTCGCTGGGTGCCAACAGATCGCTGTATTGCTAAAACTACTGGTGCTCCGACCACCGAGGCTGGAAAAGCCCTAAGGAAAAGGACACAAGATTAATCAAGAACATTACGAGAAAGGATCGAGGAACCAATGGTACAGAGGTCAAGTTGATTTTCGAGGAGACAGGTTCACGATCTCAAGAAGGAACATGTTAGATTGAGACATCCTATGATCAAGCCACCCCAAAAGTCTGAAAAGAAAGACATAACTACATGGGACACCACTAAAACCTTGTCATACCCCAGATCCAGAATACTAGAGAGCGAAGGAATGACTCAGCCAACCATACCTTGTGGAATACCGAAGAAACCCACAATGTGTTAAGGTTGTCTAGAGACAAGAGGTACATACTACAATCAATTCTCCTAGGTTCAAGAACTTCTATGTCTCAATCATTCAAACAAGTAGCAATAATATAGAATATTTCAGAATAAGCAGTAAGGCATCCCAAACGCCACATTAGAATATTCTTTAGAGATCTGGCAGTATAGAATGATGCGACAAAAGCAAGATCAAAGTATATATGACAGTGAGTCATCTGCAGTCTGAATATATAAAGTCAATTAAGGAACTAGTATCCATATTTTTTGGCTAACAGGTGTTGGTTGGCTAAACGCCCAAAAGAATATAGTTTACAAAAGACGATCAGTGAATAAAGGAACCCACTCATGACCCTCAGCAGTCATCCTTCTGGTGCCTGCTATCAGTGTGGGTAAGATAAGCTTGATCCTCATGTGCTGGCTCTAAACCTAGCCATGCAAAACTAGTAGGTTCAGACCCTAAATAGCAAGTACTACAAAGGAAGCACAAAATAAAGAAACCAAACTAGATCTATAGAATGAGATGCATGATCCAACAATCAATGGCATATGCCCCATCCATGACATGATACGACACCCATTTACCAAACAAGGACAAGAAGTAACCTATCGTATCAAGATAAAATACGTCCCTTAATTATGGTCAAGCTAAAATAACTCTGCGTCATAATTTTAGTCCATAGCCTATCGTGACACAACAGTGCAATTCAACAATCAAACAAGGACATGAGTTAAACTATCATGCCACAACAGTCTATGTCCCTAATTCCACTCAGCAGAAGGCACAATACACAAACAGAGATACAATATAGGAAAAATAATATATCTTCAGTCCATGGAGTATCGTAACACAAGGACGGAATCCAACAACCAAATAAGGACATAGATTGAATCATCATGCCATGATAGCCCACTTTCCTGGCTAGGCAAAAATTATAAGAAATTTAAATGGCCAATCATGTATTACGGCTTGGTATCTGATCTCTGGGTTATCCCAGTAATATAATATATGAGTATCCACAGATCGTGCCATAATCGAGCAGGAATGGCTGAACCAATGATATATAAGCAAGAATATATATAAAAGTTGCAGCAGTCACTTGCAAGGGCCCTGAGCTAATTAATGATCAGTAACAATTCTAAGTTTTCTATTAAAAAGATACTGGCTCGGTCTTATATTTAGATTAGATACTTCACACTACTAGTGCAGATGATATACAGTATTTATGGTGGCCAGCCTTTACTCCCAGCTAATTTAGGGTAGCTCAACATACACGATCTCGAGATACCGTTACCTCCCAATACTCTACCAATTAAGTTTCTTAGTTAATCCTACGTTAATTAGAATGTCATATCGTGGTCACATGAATATTCCTTCTTAGATCTCTTACCTTAAGTACGAGCACTCTTGATACGAACCCATATTATCACTTAAAATTTAAATATAGATTCACCCAAGTGTGATATATACTATCTAGCCACGACTAAAGTCACTTTCCAACTATCAGATTCGTACATAAAAATAATTACATGTATCACATAGCAGGAGTATAATGCACGATGGCTCACTATATATAAAGTAGCACTCTCGGTGCGATCATGTGTATCAGCACGGATACAATAGTCAGGACAGAAATAATTTTTAGTGTCAAGATCATGGACAAGTTATCACATAGCAAGTTATTCAGGACATGATAATCTAATACTAGTCACATTAATTTATTACTTTATTATATCGATGAATGTGGATAAGAGTAGTACGAGAACCCCTCAAGATGAGATCCACAACCCTTAAACTAAAAAAGGACCTGGGATGCATAACGTCACCCGAGTTGAACTATGCCTCTTATTCTATCCAACGTATAATAAGGTGATCAAGGAAAAGTAATCTAATTAGAAAGTAAAATAGCAAGTGCATATAGGGCCACATCTACAAGGCTTATGCCAGATACTTAGTCAATTTAGTATATAGTCATAACTAGGTCATTAGGTCCATATAAATTCAAGATCGAAATACAAGTCATCAATATCCTCACAATCATTTAACAAATATAAATATAAAAGCAAAGGGCCCAACGTGCGCAAGAAACAGTAGGTGCATAAAGCAAGTTGGCACACAAATACATAGAAACTAGGTTGGCGCACAAACTCACAGAAACAAGGTTGGCGCACAAACTCACAAAAATAAGGTTTGCGCACTTTCGCAAGAAAGTGCACGAGCTACAAAGGGGTGGCACACTTTGTCAAGTTAACCAACATGGCGCACTTGACAAAATTGCACGGGAAAGAATAAGGCGTTCTTTCACAGAAAGTGTGCGAGCAAGCTAGCAAAAAGACAAAATACACAATACGAGTTCAAAGCTCGAAAGTCAAGAAACTCGTCAGTCGAGGAGCACACAAATCAATAACACAGAAATTAAGAAACCAACCAAAGCTTCGTCCCTAAGGAAACAAAGAGGGAAGAAAGTGCGCAAGCAGACCAAATGTAAGAAAAGTGCGTCAACTGACGAAACGTAGGAAAAGTACGCTAGATTGCCAACGCGAAGAATATGAGCTGACTGACTGTGGCACAAATTTTCTTTGTTTTCCAGGGAGAACCTTGATTGAATACGCACAAAAGTGCACCAACTGGGTTTCCTCTCGAAAGTACGCCACTGACTCAAAGAGTGTGAATGACGCACTTTTGCTAGGAGACTGAGTGCAGTATGATTAGTACGCTGGAAGAGTTGGGACAACACACCAATGCCCCTAAAGTGAATTATACGTATTTCTACGCTAAAGGTTTTTTTTTTGCATACTCTTTACAGAGCACTGTTCTTCTCCAGTTAGCCATTTTGGTATATATATTGTATCATTTTAGCACTAAACTTAGCTGGACTCGAAATCAAGCACGGCCAAAAAAAAATTACATAAAATATGGTGCTTTATATTATGAGCTAATTAGTTTTGTACAACACAAAGTTTTGGAAGATCAAATTCCAGGAAAACAAAAGTGAACACATAGACCCAATCTCAGGTCCATGCAATTCCAACCAAGAAAATCAAGAACTACAAGTATTAAAGATGAAGGGGTGTTCGGTCCCAAAAATATGAGCTAGAAATAAATAATAAATATTAATAACTAAAAGCATGCATAAATTTATGGTTTTTCTCTTGTGTAAGATGTACTTGCCTATGGAGGGAGAGAGAAAACATAAGAGAGAAAAAAGGTAAAAATTAATGAGCAGAGAGAGAAATTAGAATAAATAGGTTTAGGTTTGAGATGTGGACCGTTGGATCACTCAAACTCATCCAAGCCACACATGCCACCAACCCAACCAAATCCACTCTCTCCAAAACTCTTGGGTCAAGTCTAAACTGTAGGACTATGAGGCAACTCTAGAGGGGGGTAAATAGAGTACAGCAAAATAATCTACCCAATTTAAGATTATCAGAATGAAGGCAGTTTCTAACTAACAATGTATAAAAAGACAGTAAAGTAAAGCAGTAAAGAAGAGAAAGAAAGCAAATGCAAACACCAAGATGCATACTGGTTTCTCTCAGAGAGGACTAGTCCAGTCCTGAGAACTCAAGCTCAGAGTTTTATCCACTATAATCACCAATAGTGAATCACAAGCTTTGATCCAAAGGGTTGCCACTTTTTTACACCACAAGGTTTGATCCGAAGTCTCGCAACTTCACAGCTTAGAGAGAGAGAGAGAGAGAGAGAGAGAGAGAGAGAGAGAGAGAGTAACTTATGGAACAAAGCTTTTTAAAACTCAGAAGACTTTTAGACCGAGATCGCACTTGGCACTAGGAAGGCTAGAAAGTTGCTCTTTGAGATGCAAAAGTTAAGGCTTTAGAGGTTTGCTTACAATAGGATATAAAACTTGAGAATGGTTGAGTGAGTAAGAATGAAGAATTCTAATCCTATTTATAGGGTGTAGGCAAACAGAATTCGGCCAGAATTCGGATGGAGTTTAATTCAAATTTTCAACCGTTGGGCCAAGAAATCAGGAGCTATTGAACTGGTTGATTTCATACCAAAAGGGTAATCGAGTTCGGTTTGAGTTCGGTACGAGTTCGGCCCGAGTTCGGTCTCTTAGTATGGTAGACTTTGTAAATGAATGTGGCCTAATTTGGTGGATAGGTTCTTTGGTTCATTTGAGTTGACTAGGTATATGGGTATAGGTATTTAGGTTTTGCCAGTGTGACTCAGCTTACATCAGTCCTAGACTCAAATAAATAAAAGATTATATTTGAATAGACATAATACAGATGACATGTAATAGCAGTATTGAGGCTTCAGATCATGACATATCAATGCATAGTTTAGTTAACTATCAAAATCAAGTTGAATAAGACCGGAAAGGCCAATATTCTCTCCCATTTTGATAATTGACAAACTATAAATGATACTGCAAGTCTTTGATATACAAGGCTCACTCGTAACTGTGGAGAAGTTGATATGCTGAAGACAACGTTTGTCAAGTATAATCTTGTATCCTAGTATCATGTATGTCTTTCTCCCCCGTTGTCATTTGATCGAAATGGCATGCTCCCCCAAATTTGGTAAGATGACAAGAAAAATAAGAGAGTAAAGTGTATACATGATAATATATAATGACAAAAAAAATTGCATTAAACTTTTATTCATTTAAAAAGAAAATACACAAAAGTGGATGTATAGTGGAAACATCATATAAAGCATCTAAAAGTAAACTTTTTAAATATTTAAATCTATTGAGTAACTAGTTGTCATGTTCTTCATCTTCATCCTCAGGATCAATTATTCTGTTTGGATCAAAGAAGGCATCAACTGGATCCAAATATTGCTGAACATAAGGATGATCAATACAAAATCCTTGTTGATTTAGATTTCGGAGAATTAAAAAAGGTCTGGTTGGGTGCTTCGATAGGATGTACTGGATATCTATCAAAGTGTTGCCAAGAGCCTGAGTTTTAAGAGTTTGGCGATGATCAGTAGCATGATTGTGTATATCTTCTTTGTGGAAGCGATCACGCAATAGATTGAAAATAGACTCTAAGGTTTGCGGTTGTTCATTAACAGGAGTGACAGAATCAACAGGATGAGTGTTGGAGTTTGATGATGAGTTATAAGGTAGAAGCATAGTTGGCTCAATTCTCCGAATTCTATTGAGGTATAAAGGTTCCTCAAGATTTGGATAAGTATCCAAAGGAATTTCAAGATAGCTGAAAATGGTTGGCAAGTACATGGCGTATAGTAGTGGACGTCCTTTCTTCCGACATTGAACCATTTGAGATAAGATGGTCTAGGGAACATTGAAGTTAATACCAAAATATAAGTGATATAAAGCTGATATTTCTAGATAAGAAACCTCATCAAAGTAAGTCTTCTTAGGTAGAAAAGTTGAAAAGATAATACGATGCATTTAAAAGAAGTGACCATTCAAATATCTAGTATAAAATTTTTTAGGTGGACATTCAAGAGGGTGACAAAGGAAATTCTTGAAAGAATCTAAGATTAAGTCATGGTCGAATTAAACTTGGATGATGTTGCCTAAAGTTTGTCCATCAACGGTAATGCGTAGAATTTTGCCTAAGTAATTCGCATCGAATTCAATTGGAATGCCACGAACTCTAGATGAAATAGTGTCATGTTCATATATTAAGTTACAAAAGAATATTTGAACAATATTGGTGTAAATATTGGTATGGGTCGTAGCAAATTCTTCAAGTTAAAGTTTTTGAAGAATAGGTAAATAGTCGTTGTGTCGCGAAGAAAAATCAATAGGATGGCCAAAATAGATGTGTCTTTTGGAGAAGTCATTAAACCAATAATTTAAAATTTTGAGGCTTCGAAAAGTGAAATCGTTGAATTCTCCTATATTTTGCATAATGGGACAGAAAAGAGAGTTGAAAAAGGAATCTATTTTTATTTTAGGGGCCATTTGGAATAGGATGTAGGAGAAAAAACTAAGGTTTATTTGTGGAGGAGGGATGATTTTTGTTGGTCTGAATGAATGAGCAACGAAATGACCAATATATAGAGTAGCAGAAACCTAAATTAGGAAGAGAATTAAATGACATAGCATATTCTGGAATTAAACAAACCAAGTTCGGTCCGAATTCTTTTGACATTTATTTCCAGAATCTCAATATAACTTTTATCGATATTATGCCTTTCTTGACTTGATATAAATACAAAATAATAAGTGCTGAACTTAAATCGTACATTTTTAAGAGGTTAAATTATCTCGGAGTAGCTGTAGAGGCCATATCCCAGCTAGCGGTGGTTCCAAGACACTTAATTACCAGGTCGCTTAAGCTTATTTATACCTTTTTGACAGAAGGGCCCTTTCGGCTTGTATCCAAAAAATTTAAATTTTTTTGAAAAGTGTGAAAATTTTTGTAAAGCATCTTATGATTCTTATATTTTATCAAAATCCAAAAGACCTAATTCTCGATGGATAAAGTTGAATCGATCTTCAGCTAAAGGTTTAGTAAATATGTCTGCTAATTGATGTTATGTGTCTACATACTCTAAACAATATCTCTGTGTAATTGATGATCCCTTAGAAAATGATGATGGATTTCTATGTGCTTAGTGCGTGAATGACATACTGGACTTTTGGTGAGATTATCTTCCTTATCGTTTGGCTGGCCTGGCCGCCTCACCGCTCCGTAGGCGACCTAACGGTCGCCTCACATGGTGCTAGTGTTATCACATAAAATAGGAATATTCTTATAGTGCAGATTGAAGTCTTCTAGGATTTTCTTTATCTATAAAATTTGAGCACAACAACGTCCTGCGGCGATATACTCTGCCTCAGTTGTTGATAATGCAATAGAATTTTTTTTCTTGCTAAACCAGGAGATTAGAGACTTTTCTAGGAAATGACAGTTGCTGCTGGTGCTTTTTCGATCGACTTTGCATCCAACAAAATTAGCATCCGAGTAACCAGCAATGTCTAAAGACGTGGTTTTGGGATACCATAAGCCTGCCGGCAAAGTTCTTTTAAGGTAGCTAAAGATACGCTTAACTGCGCACAAATGTGATTCCTTAGGATTAGCCTGATATCTAGCACAAAGATATACATCAAACATAATGTTTGGGAGACTAGCAGTTAGAAATAACAAACTACCAATCATACCTCGATACTTATGTATGTCTGTTGGTTTACTACTTTCATCAAGGTCAAGCTTAGTGGATGTTGCCATTGGAGGTATGATAGCCTTTGCATTATCCATGTCAAACTTTTGAGCAAATCCTTCGTGTACTTAGCCTGATGGATAAAGGTTCCTTGTAAATCTTGTTTGATTTGCAATCCTAGGAAGAAAGTCAGTTCTTCATCATGCTAATATCAAATTCACTCAGCATACACTTAGCAAACTCATTACATAGCATCTCATTAGTAGATCCAAATATGATATCATCAACATATATTTGCACTAATAACAAAGAATCAGCAAAAGATTTTATAAAAAGGGTAGAATCAATTTTTCCTTATAAAGAACCGTTTTCAAGTAGAAAGAAGCTAAGACGTTCATACCAACCACAAGGGGCTTGTTTGAGTCCATATAAAGCCTTTCATAACTTGAATACGTGGTCAGGGTGTTTAAAATCTTCAAAACCAGGGGGTTATTTGACAAAAACATCTTCTTTGATAACTCCATTTAGAAAAACACTTTTAACATCCATTTGAAAAATTCTAAAGTTAAGAAAACTAGAAAAAAGTACAAAGCATTCGGATAGATTCAAGTCTAGAAACCAGAGCATAAGTCTCATCGTAGTCGATACCTTTCTCTTGGTTGTATCCTTGAGCTACGAGATGTGCTTTGTTACGTGTAACTGAACCATCCTCATTTAATTTATTTTGAAAAACCCATTTAGTACCAATGATTGGATAATAATTAGGTTTAGGAACAAGTTCCCAAACTTGATTACGTTCAAATTGGTTGAGTTTCTCTTGCATAGCAGAAATCCAAAGCAAAAGCTTCATCAGTATTTTTAGGTTCTATTTGAGAAATAAAAGCAACATTTGCAATGATATCTCTATTTGAGGAACGTGTACTTACACCTTTCGATACATCACCTAATACCAAGTCTTCAGGATGATCTGTGAAAAACTTTAGTCTCCTTGGTAGACTTTTCGGATGACTTGTATTGTTTGTATCTTCTGATGTCTTGTTGGTTGCGGGTTTACTACCTTTATTGTCACTTTCGTTTAGTTCTTGAGTGTTGTGTTCATCAAATGTAACATTGATTGATTCTTCAATAGTCAATGAGTTCTTGTTGAATACTCTGAATCATTTACTTTTGGCGGCATAACCTAGAAAAATACCTTCATCGGCCTTGGAGTCAAATTTTCCTAGATTATCTTTGGTATTAAGAATAAATATTTGCAGCCAAAAATTTAAAGTAACTAATTGTGGGGATTCTACCAAACCAAAGTTCATAGGGGGTTTTCTTCGATATAGTTCGAATAAGCACCGTATTCAAAAAATTGCATGAAGTACTTACAAGTTCAACCTAAAAGTATTTCGGAAGGTTATATTGATTTAATATGACTCTAGCCATATCGCCAAGAGTTATATTCTTTCACTCTACAACACCATTTTTTTGTGGAGTTCTAAGACAAAAAAAATTATGAGAAAACCCAATTTTATTGTAAAATCTTTTGAAATCATAATTTTTGAATTCACCTCAATGATCACTTCGAATACGAGTAATCATAAAACCTTTTTTATTTTGAACCTTTTTGCAAAAAGTGACAAATTCAGAAAATACTTCATTTTTATTTGCAAGAAAATAAATCCATGTGTATCTAAAAAAATCATCAACAATAACATAAGCATAAAGCTTACTGCCAAGACTGGCGACTCTACTGGGTCCAAACATGTCCATATGCAAGAGTTAGAGAGGTCTAGAGTTACTTACAGAGTTGTTGATTTAAAAGAAGATTTAGTAGCTTTGTTCTTTTCACAGTCAGCACATACCATATCTTTCTTAAAATTAATCTCTGGTAAGCCTATCACGAGTTTCTTTGTAGATAGTCTTGCAATAGTGTCCATGTTTGCGTGTCCTAGACGCATATGCCATATCCAGTTGTCATCTTTGTTGGCGTATAGACATTTGCCTGCATTGTCAGTATCCTTTTGCAAGATAAAAAATATATATATTGTCTTCCCTGATCCCTTCAAAGATAATATTACCAGTGGATCATTCATAAATAGAATATTTGTTTTTAACAAAGTTAATACCATAACCATGGTCAGCTAGATGACTGATGCTGAGTAGGTTATATTTTAATTCCATTACTAGACAAGTGTCTTTAATGACAGGATAGGGAGGAACAACTATATTACCATTACCAATAATAATATCCTCTGAGGTTATTGTCGAATGAGACATAACCATCTTTCTTCATTGATAGCATTGCAAATAGGTTAGCATCATCAGTCATATGTCGTGAGCAACCACTATGGAGAATCCACTTGCTTCTAGCATGAGAGGGTTGGTCCACCTACAAAATGAGTTATAGATGTAACCCTTGGTACCCATTTCTTTGAGGGTACTGCTGTGCTAGTTTTTGGTATCCATGCATAAACATTCATATATACTAACTTTCTTGTTCTACAGAATCTAGATATGTGTCCTTTCTTACCATAGTAGTGATATATAGCTGTGTGATTGGTGTTTAGTACAGTATAATAGATATGATTGTGTGAAGAAGTTCCTTGTGGTCTATTTTGATAGAATGCATGATTGTGTGGGATATTTATTTATGGTCTTCTATAATAGAATGTATGATTATGTTTGGTTCTATATGCATGATGTGTTCTGAACATATGATTGCAAGAACTGTTATGCATGTAGGTACGATCATAGATGTGAGTGTTCTTTTGTCTTGCTACATGTCTCGTGTTAGGTTGGGTAGAGTTTTGTTTGACCTGTTTACCCAATCTAATCTCTAACTTTTTAGATATAGCATATACTTCATCATATTTAGCAGTGAGAGCATATATTATATGTTCAACAATGGAATACTTCTTCTTTTCATATTCGAGTTCTTTCTTAAGTTTAGCATTCTCCTGAGAGCTCTTGTCAAGACTGGAAAGTGCCTCATGGAGGTTAAGCTTAAGTCTAGAATTCTCGTATGAATCGTTAGAGGTATCCTTTAATTCACTTAGTAGAGATGTTAGTCTCTCTATTTCAGTCTGACATTCTTTAACATCTTTCTTAGCATGCTTGTACTTATTTCTAAGTTTCCTAAAATCATCAAGCAGATCACTAAAAGTATTACCTAGTTCATCAAAACTAAAATCATCATAAGAGTTATTTTCCGTTACCTGATCAGCTAACGCCATGAAGCATAGGTTTGCTGTTTGTATATTTTCATGATGATGTTCTTCTGGATGAGTAGTTTGGCAATTTTCTTTTCTTAGGGTTGGACAATCTTTCTTTATATGCCATATCTTCTTACAGTTGTAGCATATTGGCTCTTCATCACTGTTGTCATTTGGCTCCTTCTTCTTTGATTTCTTAAGCTTTAGAAATTTCCTGAAATTTTTGGTGGTTAGGGCAACTTTAAGTTATAATTTGTGACCTTTTTGTGATGTACCTTAAGAGCAATCATCTTCTCCTTGGGAGTGGGTTCTTCAAATTCTTCATATCAAGCTCGTGAGTCATCAGCTTGCACATGAGCGTCTCGAGGGTCGTGGTAAGATCATTCCCTTCTATGATTGTATTGGCCTTGGGATTCCAGTTCTTGGTGAGTCCCCTGAGTACCTTATATATCTTCTCGTTATTGTTGTACTACTTGCCGAGTGATAATAGAGGGTTGACGATGTCGAGGAATCTTGTGAACATTTGAGTGATCGTCTCATTTTGCTTCTTCGTGAATGCTTCAAACTCTTATGTTAGATGACTTATTTTTTATTCCTTCACTTGGGAGGTTCCTTTATGAGTGACCTCAAGAAGTTTCTATACTTCGTGTGAAGTTTCGCAGGTGGAGGCGCTGTTAAATTTAATTTTGTCTACAGCACAAAATAGAGTGTTAATAGCTTTAGCATCAAGACTAGCTTATTTCTTTTCGGTGTTTGTGTACTTATCATAAGGCTTCTCTACAAGCTTACCATCTATGACTATTCTAGGTGGCTTCTTGTATCCTTCTACTACTACATCCCAAAGGTCAAAATTAAGTAAATTTAGGTAGAAGCTCATACGTGTCTTCCAGTACATATAATTAGTACCATCAAATAAGGGTGGCCTATTTGTGGACTGGCCTTCACCATTTTTGGTGTGGATAGATCTAACAGTTGACATAAGTTTCTTAGGATATTAAGCCAAATATTAAGAGAACTAGCTCTGATACCAATTAAAGGACCGTGAGGCAACTCTAAAGGGGGGTGAATAGAGTGCAACGGAATAATCTATCCAATTTAAGATTAACAGAATGAAGGCAGTTGCTAACTAACAGTGTATATAAGGACAGTAAAGTAAAGCAATAAAGTAGAGAGATAGAAAGCAAACGCAAACACCAAGATGTATACTGGTTTTCCTTTGAGAGGACTAGTCCAGTCCTGAGAACTCAAGCTCGAAGTTTTATCCACTATAATCACCAATAGTGAATCACAAGCTTTGATCTGAAGGCTTGCCACTTCTTTACACCACGAGGTTTGATCTGAAGTCTTGTAACTTCACCTCTTAGAGAGAGAGAGTATCTGATGGAACAAAGCTCTTTATAACTCAGAAAAATTCTAGACCAAGATCGCACTTGGCACTAGGAAGGCTAGGGATTGCTCTTTGAGATGAAAAAGTTAAGGCTTTAGAGGTTTGCTCACAATAGGATAGAAGACTTGAGAATGGTTGAGTGAGTAAGAATAAAGAATTCCAATCCTATTTCTAGGGTGTAGGCAAACATAATTCGGCCAAAATTTGGATGGGGTTTATTTTAAATTTCTAACTCTTGGGCCAAAAAATCGGGATCTATTGAACTGGTTAATTTCATACCAAAAGGGTAACCGATTTCGGTCCGAGTTTGGCACGAGTTCGGCCCGAGTTCGATCTCTTAGTATGGTAGACTTTGTAAATAAATTTGGCCTGATTTGGTGGATAGGTTCTTTGGTTCATTTGAGTGGACTAGGTATCTGGGTATAGGTATTTGGATTTTGCCAGTGCGACTCAGCTTACATCAATCCTAGACTCAAATAAATAAAAGATTATATTTGAATAGACGTAATACAAATGACATATAATAGCATGTTGAGGCTTCAGATCATGACATATCAATGCATGGTTTAGTTAACTATCAAAATTAAGTTGACTGAGATTGGATGGGCCAACATAAATAATGGCCGGGCTAGCAAACAATATGTGCCAAAGTGTGTCGGGAAAGGGGACTTAGACTTAGTCTCCATCACCACGAACAGCCTCCTTCCCACCGAATTCCTCATAAATCCAAACCTTTCTACATATGAAACCCTGAACCTTGCCACATTTGCCTCCGCTGTCGGTACAACGACCTTCTAGTTTGCATCGACAAATGCCCTCACCTCCTTCGTGCTGCCCTCACTGAGAAGAACTCGAGAAGAAGATCTAGGTGTGAATTTTGCCATATCCATTCGGAATCGAGGAGAAATTTTAAAATTTTAATATTTTGGATTAGGGAGTAGAGAGATAAAGTTGGCGACAGAGAGAATGGTGGCTATAGGGAGGGCGGTATAGGTGACCCCGCAGACAAGTTGGAAGGTGGTGGAGGGCGACACGAAGAAGTGGAGGATCTTTGTTCGCAGAGTAGATGAGGGCAGCGGGTAGAGCCAGGAGGAGCGGTCGAGAGCACGAGGCTGACGACTCACATAAGGGAAAAGAGGAAGACGACGACGTCAGTGTCGACGAAGAGGGGCTGTGGGGGGGGTCAGCGAGAGGGGGAAGGTTGGTGGTATTGGGGATTGGAAGAAAATAAGGTATGTGGATGTGAAATATAAGAAGCCCTCGATCCCCAAATTTTGTTAAAAGCATCAAGAAATTTTTTTAATACTATAATGGCAGTTGAAATATGATGGTAATTTTTCCACACATATATTTCTTGATGGTTATCTACAAACCGTCAATAAATAATATGGGATTTCTTGATGGTTCATCTAAAACTGTCATGTAAGAAAAAGAGCTCTTAAACTATGTCTAAAATCGTAAAGATAATGGCTTTCCTTGACGGTTCAGCACACCGCCAAGAAATAAATTGCAAAGAAATAATATTTTTCTTGTAGTGATTGTATCTTGTTTCCGGTTAAGCCTTCAAAAAGGAGTAACAATGGAGTTGATAATTTAGTCCTGCATCAGTAAGAAGTGGGATCATGAGGTGTAGATAATTTAAATTTGGTCAGGCCTTATATAGGAATTCCCTTTTAAGGCATAAGGGCACATTCCAATATCGTTTCTTATGGGATAGCTTCAGTGAGTCACACCGCGTTCCCAACAAGTGGTATCAGAGCCCAAAGTTAAGGGGCTAGTTTGGATGGCTCTAATTAGTTTGAGACAAATTTTGCTGAATGTTTATACGTGTAATCGGGTCGTATACTGATTATTTGACTCTCTTCTCAAGGTGGAGTAGAAGCATCCTCTATAAGGTTGTTTTAGGGAGGACCAGACCTAAGGTTAGAGGCAACTATACGGATTGGCTTCAAAGGTGGAGATGGCAAGCCCAAGGTGAATCAAGACATTGTGGGTGGTACACAATGATGGTGTGGATGAACGTGTCAGGTTTAGTTCTTTGGTTGAATAGGTTAAGATGATAATATGTTGGATCTCCTGGGTAGTCGATTGACGGGAACGAGGAAGGTGCTCTGCTAGTGGGAACGAGCAAGTATGCTCTTTTAGCAAGAACGAGCAAAGGTAGCCAGGGTGTGCTTGGTTGCTTGGTCAACAAAAAGGATCTAAGGTATAGATTGTTGGATTATATATAGTTTATGGTTGAGCCCTCAAAAGCGGGGTAACAATAGAGTCAATAATTTAGTCCCATATCAAGTAGGAAGTGGGATCATGAGGTATAGATAATTGGGATTACTTTAAGCCTTACATGAAATTCTTTTTAATACATATTGGCATAGTCCAATATGGTACCTCATGG
This sequence comes from Iris macrosiphon, assembly GCA_036927795.1. Lineage (NCBI taxonomy): Eukaryota > Viridiplantae > Streptophyta > Magnoliopsida > Asparagales > Iridaceae > Iris > Iris macrosiphon. Next base: position 136,279,485 of record JAYESA010000019.1, on the reverse strand, counting down.
ACCAATTCCAGTTTGGGTGACATCGTCTTCCCAATATGTCGATGTTGTGTCATGTACCTATAGAAGCTTGGAAAACCTTGAGTCCACGTGCGAAGGCCATCTACGCACATGAATTACAAACAAGTCTATATGCGTCCAGAAGAAGTAATCAACGTCATGTACATAATAGCCTTGCTCAGTGAGGCAATTTCATGCGCATTAATTTATGCACAGCTATATTCTAAACCCTTGTGAAGCACTAGTGAACTGACCTCGTATATGGTACTTTATGCGCAGAACTTTCTATGCATTGTGAAGCTATGCACAAATGACTGTAAACTTTGGGTTGTATGCAAAACCCTATGCGCCATTCTCCAGAAGCTCTAAGCCAAAGTCAGTAAATTTTAGAGTTATGCGCATAAGACTATGCACCATAGGAAGACGGATAGTACCATGAATTTAGAGCCATGCACATACAATAATACGCATAAGACTAGGCACTAACTGTAATGCCTTAAGCGGTGTGAACTCATAAATTGATAAATGATGGTTACACACAAGCCAAAGTGACAACGACGCCTACGTCAGCGTAGTCAATACGCTTTGTTCGTTTACAACAGAGTACTACCATGTGGCTTTATACATGATCGCTCGTTTAGCAAATGGCGCATAGAAGCTTGTTCATGCTTCTCAAATCCTTTCTCCTCATCTATGCATATATGTCAGTAGAACGGTTACGAATTTGAGGAGATCATGAACATTTAATACGCATATAATGGCATATATTCCATTGTTTGAAATGACAACCACTGTGTATTAATTGTATATTAAAACTTTCCTCGTAACGGATTCTATGTATCATATAGACCATGATATGCGTAGTCGTTCATATCTACAATATGCGCTAGAATTTATATAGAATTCTATGCGCGTGCGTATAAAGACAAAATCAGTATATTTTTCTCTTATGTGTATATAGTCGTTACATATGTATATAATTTTGTCTCGTAGTTTCGGTCCATAGCCTATCATTACACAATGATCTAACCCCAGAAGCAAACAAGGACAAGGGTTAGGCCACCGTACCATGATAGTCCATGTCCAAGGCTATTTGAAAGAAGATTTAATACGCAACCAAGCTTAATTATAAAATCGGTCAATCACTTGTACGGTTTACTAGGTAGAGTCCAGGTTATCCCAAAATTAATGCATAACTAGAAATTCTCAAATCGTGAGCTGTTAAGCAGGGCTAGCCGAGCCATGTTAATCGCATAGCACGTTGTATATGCATCGGTCCCTCGTAAGGCCACAGTGCTAAATCATGTAGAACATATTGTACAATATAGTATTCGGATATTGGCATCCACTAGTGCGGACATGACACAATATCCATGGGCCTTGTATATCATGAAGATTGTCTGAGGTGGCTCACGTGCACGATCTTTGGATTTTATCCCTTCAAATTCTCTAAAAAATTAGTTTCCTAGTTAACCCTACAGTTATCTGGAATCACTTGGCGTGGTCACATGTCACTCCCCTTATATGTCGTACCGTAGTATGGGCACGCTAGATAAAAATCCACTTTGGCTTTTGATAATTCAATTTGGATTCACCCGAGCGTGATGCAACAATCAACAATTCCTATACACGCTTGGTTATTGACCAACTATCATGTCCATGATGGAGAAATAATACAATATCACATATCTTGTAGGATAGGGGGCAACTCGGTGCACACCCAAAACATGTAACACATAGCACATAGCAAGATATGTCTCACCTCAGTGCATATGTAACATATAGCAGGTAGGAACGCATAGCAAGTAGTAAGTGTATCAACACAGATACAAATAGTCGAGTCAAGTTACCAATCATAAGTTCTTCACATGAGTTCTAGAACCTTGCAACACATATGTCATGTCATGCGTATAGGTAGTATAGCACTTGGCGCATGGTCTAGTTCTGCATATAGTCGAGTCAGGCGCATAGGGTCGGAGCACACATGTGTGAATGGAAAATGTACGCATGGAAAAGATGTCTCATGGAAATGCACATGGCAAGTTAGGTGTTCAGTTCTTGGCGCTTGACTTCTTGGCGCATGTACCCTCAGGCATATGGAAAGATCAGGCCCATAGCAAGATATGCCGCATGGCTTATTCGAACGTATGGCTCAGAGCGCGCATGCAAACAGCCATGAGCATCATAAAAGATGCGCACGCTGTAAAGGGTTTACAGTGGGAAGTTTCATTCAATATAGCATTTCTGCCGCATGTCCTTCCCAGCATCATGGACTTCATCGCCCCAAAAGCAGCAAGAACACCATGAGAAAAGTTTAAAACCCAAAAAATTGTTTCCACCAAAAAATCCTCATTTCAACTCCAAATCAAGTTAAACAAAAGCCGAAATCGCCTAAAATTGAATGCTCTATCACATGGAACAATTGGTTTCCTAAAATACAAAGTTTTAATAGATCAAAACTAAGGAAAACACATGAAATCCATAAAAAACCCTTAACTAAAATATAGATCTACTCAAATCCACCTATCAAAAACCGAAAACTCCAAGTATTAAAAGTGCTTAAAATTATAATGTAACATATTAGAGTAATAATATTCAAGTAAAAATAAGAAATAAAAAGCCATGTTTCTCCATTTCATGTAAGGTGTACTAGCCTAAAATGAAGAAGGAGAGAAAAATAAAAAATGTGGGAAGAGAGAGAAAGAGGATGGCTTATATAAATAGGGTTTAAAGTTTAGGCCATAGGTTCAACTCATGACCAAGCTCAACTACACAAATAAACCATGAACCCAAAGGAACCAAAGAATGGGTCTAGTCTCCATATAACCTAATTAGCATGCAAGCAAGAAATAATGCGTTCTAATACGTATATCGAGAACGGGAAGTGACATCTCTACCCACCTTAGTAAAATTATGTCCTCAAAATTCAAACCCAAGGCTAGCTAGAGAAATAAGAACAAGCACTACACTAACTATAAGCAGATCTATGCACGTAATCAAATTAAATCATATAATGAAGAAAAGCAATATCAAACTATATGAGTAAGTGAATCACGGGATTTGAGAAACGAAGGCATAAGAACAAATATACCTTCCTAGTCGAAAAAGTGCGGATACCGAGACCGAATATCGTCCTCACGCTTCCACGTCGACTTTCCTAGATGGTGATGACCCCAAGCAATCTGGACAAGATGAATAGTCTGGTTCTTAAGCAACTTCTTCCTCCGGTTCAAATTGGATACGGGTTGCTCCTTGTAAGACAAGTCGGTACTAACAACTAGCTCGGAATGGTCGAGGATATGAATCAGATTCAGGACATACCTATGCAACTAAGACACATGAAATATATTGTGTACCTTACGTAGCGAAGAAGAAAGGGTAAGACGATAAGCAACATCACCTACCCGCTCAAGGATATCGAATAGACTAACATATTATGGACTAAGCTTTCCGCGAATCCCGAATCTAATGACTCCATGGGTCGGCAAAATTTGCAATAACACATGGTCGCTGACACAAAACTCTAAAAACCTACGATGCTGATCCGCCCAATGACGAGGCCTATCTTGTGCAACCCGAAGTTGATCTCTGATCTGCCTGACAAATTCTACTGTTTGTGTGATCATCTATGGTCCCAACATCTTTCGTTCACCAATATCATCACAAGCCAATGGTGACCTACACTTCCTCCCATATAACACCTCGAAAGGTCCCATCTGAATACTTGCCTGATAACTTTTGTTATACATGAACTCGATTAGGTGAAGGTGATCTTCCCAAGATCCTCCAAAATCTAAAGTACAAGCTCGCAACATGTCTTCTAACGTCTGGATGGTTCTTTCTGACTATCCGTTTGTATGGGGATGGTAAGCGGTACAAAATCTCAACTTCGTACCCAGACTTTGGTGTAAGATTTTTCAGAAATGAGAAGTGAACCGAGTATCTCAATCTGATATAATACTCACAAGAACACCGTGTTGCCTCACTATCTTTCACATATACATCTCTGCCAACTACTTCGTGGACTGTCCTACACAAAAATGAAGAAAGTGAGCTACTTTCATAAGTCGATCTAGTATTACCCAAACTGCATCACAACAGTCGAGGATCTAGGTAAACCAGTCACAAAGTCCATCGTGATATGCTCCCATTTCCACTCCAAAATAGGAAGCTGCTACAATAATCCTGCTTGTCTTTGCTGGTCGGCCTTCACTTGCTGACATACCAAACATCGAGAAGCGATTCGTGTTATTTCCCTCTTTATTTCGTTCTACTAGAAATATTGCTTGATATCATGATATATCTTGGTAACTCCTGGATGAATAGAGTGATGAGAACTGTGCACTTCATTCATGACTTTATGTCGAATATCTTCGCTCGGTAAACAAAGATGGTCTCCAAATATAGGTGTTCCATCTTCGTGAATCGTTAACCCCTTCCTGAGATCGGACTCGCACTCTGCCCAAAGTTTTTGTATTTGCGGATCCTCTGCCTGGGCTGCCTTAATTCTCTTAACCAAGGTAGATTGAATCTATAAGCTGGCCAAAATTCTCGCATCCTATGGAAGCATTATCACGATACCCATCTCTTGAAGATCCTCTAAGATATGTAGCTACGATGTTAACATATATGCACTACCTTCCTTGCTAAGAGCATTCGCTACAACATTCGCCTTGCTTGGATGGTACTGGAGTTCTACATCATAATCCTTCAATAATTATAACTACCTTCTCTGTCATATTCAGGTCCTTCTGGTGAATACATACTTCAGGCTTTTGTGATATATAAATATCTCCACCATATTATCATATAAGTAGTACGTCCATAGCTTAAGTGCAAATACTACCACCGCAAACTCCAAATCATGAGTCGGGTAGTTCTTCTCATAATCTCGAACCTGCCGAGGCACATAAGCTATTACTCTTCTATGCTGCATCAAAACACACCCAAGTCCCTTATCAGATGTATCAAAATATACTCTAAATCCTCCGGAATCTACTGAAAGTGTGAGAATCGGTGCAAAATTAATATTTTTTCAACTCCTGGAATGATGTCTGACATTCTGTTGACAAAAAAAACTTAGCTTTCTTGTGCGTTAAACGGGTCAATGGTAATAAAATCCTTATAAAGTCTGCTACAAACCTCCTGTAGTACCCTACCAAACCCAGGAAACTACGTACCTCTGCAACTATCTACGGAACTGGCCAACTCTCTACGGCCTTAATCATCTTCGAATCTACTTCCACTCCTGCTCCCGAGATGATGTACCCTTAGAATGAGATATGATCTAACCAAAACTCATACTTACTAAGCTTCACAGACAACTGGTGTTCCCTCAACATCTACATGACCTTCCGAAGATGCTCCTCATGCTCCTCTTCACTACTGGAATAGACGAGAATGGCGTCCATAAAAACCACTATGATCTGACCTAGGTATAGCATGAAAATATGATTTATCAAATCCTTGAATACCGCTGGGTCATTAATAATCCGAATGACATTACTAGAAATTTATAATGTCTATATCCCGACCTAAATATTGTCTTGGGTATATCTTGCTCTCAAACTCTCACCTGATGATATCCTGACCGGAGATCGACCTTGGAGAAAATCTTAGCTTTACTCAACTGATCGAACAAGTCATTTATCCTTGGTAATGGCTACTTGTTTTTACTATTACTGCATTCAGTTGCCTGTAGTCGATATACAAATGTGTTAACCTATCTTTCTTCTTCTCTAGAACCACTGGTGCTCCCCAAGGTGATCCACTAGTCCGGAAGAACTTCTTTGCCTTCATCTCTTTTACATATTGGTACAGCTTATCCAATTTTGATGATGCCATTTGGTAAACTTTATAAGATATTGGTCCTGCTCCTGGAGTCAATTTTATACAAAATTTTATATCCCTTACTGGAGGTAATCCTAGAAGTTCTTCTGGAAATACATCTAGGAACTCTTTGACTATCTCAGAAAGTTGTTCATCTGCTATCATTGCCACTGCGATCCTCTCTTCATGCTGGTCTCCCACAGATCTATCAAAGACGAAGCCCTCATTGCCCGAGAAACTAAAAAATACTCTACCCCTATGATAATCTATCGTAACATGATTGTCTTCCAGCCAGTCCATGCCTAGGATAACGCCAAAGTTACCCATAGGAAACTCGATCAGCTTTACGGGTAATAAACGCCCGCATACTACGAATGGACACGTTTTACACACTCTTCTAACTTCTACGAACTCGTTACCAGTGAGCATATTCAACCTTTCTAGCAATGCCTCAAACTCCAACACAATATGTGTCACAAATCATACAGATATAAATGAATGAGATACACTAGAATCAAACAATGCTACAGCAGGATAAGATATAATAGAGATGTTACCTGCCACCACATTGCCTGATGGCAAAGTCTTCTCCAGAGACAAATGAATGCCTGGCCTTGGCCCTGCTGAGCTCCTTGCTGCTGCCTCTCTTGGAAACGTTATTGTGGCCTCTACTGGTTCTGTTGCCGGTCTCGTTGCCCAAAAATATGAGCCTGCATCGGTAAAGGATGTGAAGCTATTGGTCGTACTGCTATTGCCGGACGACTGTACTAAGCTGCCCCTGGTGGTGGCAATGCTGGTAACTACTTAACCGGCCCTCCTGGCCTCAATCTCAAAGGACAAGTGGAAATTCGGTGATCTAGAATACCATACCTCAGACATAATACATTGGCTGCCCTACACACATCTCTAGTATGGTCTCCCTTGCCATAGTAAGTACATCTTATTGGCGCTTCCTGGTGCTGTTGCTATTATTGTTGCCTCGGCTGCTGCTGAGCCGGTGTCGTAATTGTTGAAACTACCGCCCTCCGTGGTGCTGAATCATAGATATGAATGGGGTACTGCTCCTGCTCCTCCTCCTCCTCCGCTCTGAGCATGATACCTCTTAATGCCTAGAGTCCTCGCTAACAACCTCTTCATGGTAAGCTCATGCCTCTGTACCGCTATCAATACTTTCATATAAGTCTGGTAGTTGTGCCCCTCTACCATCAGGTGAAGTCACAGCTGGAACCTTATCGCTCTATCTGACTTCGTAGTCACCATCGTCGGAGTAAATATACTCAACATACATAATTATGTTGCATAATCGTCCACATTCCTACCAGCCTGCTTGAGACCGATAAACCTCTGTTGAAGCTAGTATTGCTCTACGACTCTGAAATACTTGTCCCTGAACCAGGTTCTGAAACTTTCCTTAGTGATAGGATGCCTTTATCCAACCTCTACAGATGCCCACCAATTATAAGCAAGGTCCTAAAGTTGTAGTCGGACTTGGTCAACTTTTTTATTAGCCGAAACGTTCATCGCCGCCAGAATAACCTCAATGTCTTATAGCCACGCGTCTGTCATGATGGTGTTCTCCTTGTCATCAAAGTACCTCGGGTTAAGTTGGCAAAATCTGACCGACGCCCCTGAATCTATCCTTCTACCTCTCGCTAGAATCGTCTATAACCCTAGATTCAGTAAGATATTTTATTAATGTTGCTAAAATATCTGGTATTTTTGTGCAGCCATTATTCCTCTGATGACCTCTAGCAATGCCAGGGTATCAAGTACTGCAGGCACTATTGGGGTTACTAAAACTTCTGGGTTTGTTGCTCCAAATGTCCAACTACCGGTTCTACTGGGTCAACTTTCTCAACCACTGGCTCAACCCGGATCTGACTGAAAGCAGGTGCTGCCTCATGCTACCCTGGTGAATCTTGACCTGCCAGGTTTGCTGGTCTAGTAACTGAAGAAGACAAAAAGAAAAGGACAAGAGATATCAGGAACATGATGGGAAAGATCAAGGAAATAATCGATTCGATAGTCAAGCAGAGCAACAAGAAGAACAAATTCAGGAATCTAAAAGCATTTGTTTGATTGAGACTCCTATGACCATAACACCCTACAAGTTTGGAAACACAAACCTGCATGGGCCACCACTAAAACCTTGTCATGTCCCAGTACCGAAATACGGAGACGAACATGGCCTGCTATCCCGTACAAGTTATATAATGAAGTACGGTGATCACGGCTCTAACTAGACAAGGGGTGCATACTACAATCAAGTCACTTTAGGGTCACATATATAATATATTATCTCAATCAATCAAACAAGAAGCAGTAATCACATAACATGTATAATAAAGCAGAAAGGCATCCCAAATGCTTTTTCAAAATATTCTAGAAACTAGTTGTACAAATAAGGAGTTAGCTGAGTAACAAAAGTACATGACTGTGATCAGCTGCAATCTAATTAATTACAATCATGTAAAGGAAGATAATGTCCACATATACCAGATAACAGGTATCGGTGGAAAAATACACAAAAGAATAAAATATACAATGACGAGCAGGGAAGAAGAAACACACTCGTGTCCCTCAACTGCCATCTGCCTGGTGCGTGCTATTGTTCAGGGGAAAGTAAGCTGGATCCTCAAGTATTGGCTCTAAACCTGGCCATACAAAATCAGTGGAGTAAGACCCTAAATATCAAGTACCACAAAGGAAGCACCAATGAAGAAACAAAAACCAAACTATATATATATATATATATATATATATATATATATATATATATATATATATATATATATATATATATATATATATATATTTGTCTCGTATTTTTTGTCCATAGCTTATCGTGACACAACGATCTAACCCCACAACCAAACAAGGACAAGGGTTAGACCACCGTACCCTGATAGTCCAAGTGCTAAGACTATTTAAAAAAAATACAATATGCAACCAAGCTTAATTACAAAATTGGCCAATCACTTATACGGCTTACTAGGTGGAGTCCAGGTTATCCAAGAATTAATGCATAACAAGAAATCCTTAAATCGTGAGCTGTTAAGCGAGGCTAGTCAAGCCATGTTAATACGATAGCATGTTATATATGCACCGATCCCTCGTAAGGCCATCATGCTAAATCACGTAGAACACATTGTACAATATAGTATTCAGATATTGACGTCCACTAGTGCGAACGTAACAGAATATCCATAGGAGCCAGCCTTGCATGTTATGACGATTGTATGAGGTGGCTCATATGCACAATCTCATAATTTCATCCCACCCAATGCTCTACAAAGTTTAGTTGCCTAGTTAACCCTATGGTTATCTGGAATCACATGGCATGGCCATATGTTACTCCCCTTATATGTCGTACTGCAGTACGAACATGCTATATACGTATCTACTTTGTCACTTGATAATTTAATTTGGATTCACCCGAGCATAATGCAATAATCAACAATTCCTAGCCACGCTTTATTATTGACCAAATATCATGTCCATGTAGGAGAAATAATATAATATTATATGTCGCATAGGATAGGGGCAACTCAGTGCACACCCAAAACATGGAACACAACACGTAGCAAGATATGTCGTACCTCAGTGCACATGTAACACATAACACATAGGAACGCATAGCAAGTAGTAAGTGTATCAGCACAAATACAAATAGTCGAGTCAAGCTACCAATCATAAGTCATTCGCATGAGTTCTAGCACATTGCAATACATAGGTCGTGTCATGTGCATAGATAGTATAGCCGCTTGGCGCAGGGTCTAGTTCTGCATATAGTCGGATCAGGCGCATAGGGTCGAGGCACACATGTGCGCATGGAAAACATGCGCATAGAAAATATGCCGCATGGATATAAGCTCATAGCTATCTGCTGGAAGGAACATGGCGCATGTACAAGTCGATGCATGGCAAGGCTTGCTTCATAAACACAGCATCACAACAGAGGTGATCTTGAAACATAGCGGCCTGGAGCAAAGCAAGTCATGCGTAAGGAAATGCACATGGCAAGTTAGGCGTTCAGTGCTAGGCGCATGACTGCTTGGAGCATGTACCCTCAGGTATATGGAAAGATCAGGCAAATAGAAAGATCTGTCGTATGGCTTGTTCGGACGTTTGGCTCAGAGCGCGCATGCAAACAATCATGCGCATCACAAGAGATGTGCATACTGTGAAGGATTTGCATTGGGAAGCTTCGTGCTATATAGCATCTCTTTAGCATGGCCTTCACATATGCATGGTCTTTATCATCCCAAAAATAACAAGAACACCATGAGAAAAGCTCAAAACCCGAAAACTTGTTTCCTCCAAAAAAAATCCTCATTTCAACTCCAAATCAAGTTAAACAAAAGCTAAAATTGCGTAAAATTGAATGCTCTATCACATGGAACAACTGGTATTCTAAAATACTAAGTTTTAATATATCAAAATAAAAGAAAACTCATGGAACCCATAAAAAACTCTTAAGTAAAATGCAGATCTACTCAAATCCACGCATAAAAATCAAAAACTCTAAGTATTAAAAGTGCTTAAAATCATAATATACACATATTAGACTAATAATATACAAAGAAAAGTAAGAAATAAAAGCCATGTTTCTCTATGTCATGTAACGTGTACTTGCCTAAAATTAAGAAGGAAAAGAAAATAAAGAATAGGGGAAGAGAAAGAAATAGGATGGCTTATATATATTGGGTTTGAGGTTTAGACCATGGGTTCAACTCATGACCAAGCCCAACCACATAAATAAACCATGAACCCAAATGAACCAAAGAATGGGTCTAGTCTCCATACAAACTAATTCGCATGGAAGCATAAAATAATACATTCAAATATGTATATCGAGAATGGTGCATGACATTTTTGCTGCACATGGCCTAATGAATACTCTCACTGCGCAGACTCTGCCTGCACATGACTCCTCAAGCTCTCTGTTCGTGCATGGAGCAGAGGATTAAGCCACTACTGTTATTTCTGTCCAAACTATTGTGGACACAAGTTTTGGCTCTACAGTGCACATGCCAAGAAGTCACGTTCTATGTGCAACAAGAAAACTACTAAGCACTTGGGTTTCAACAGAGAAAAATACGATGATGCTGAAAATCCAAGTGACAAGCACTTCTCCAAATCTATGTGCTCAGTGCAGTACAGAGAAGAAGAAGAATAACGCTAGGAGGAATATTGCTAATTCTTAGCCCATGCATATGAAGTGCAATTTTGTCTTCAATGGAATTATATGCGAAGATGGGGCCATGCGCGCAAAAAAATTTAGAGATAGACCAAGCGCTACTCACAAGCATCAGTGTATGCACGTGAAGAATAATTTTATCTTCAATGAAATCTCGTACTCCGAGGATCCTATGCATCTAAGCTCTAAAGTTGGGAATAAAGTAATCTATTTACTATGCATTACAGTGTACTAAGTCAAAGAAGTCAAAAGCAGCTCGAGCCATGCTCGCCGAAGCTGCTGAACCAATATATATTCACAAACAGAAAGGAAATGCCAAGTCGCAGTCTGTAGAGATCTAAGATGCAATTTTGCTTATGTCAGCATCATCATTGCACTTTATTGCTTCTGGGAGAAGCTAAGCCACGTGGATCCATGCATAGCCACTCGTTTGGCTTAACGTATGAGAGACCCGTGTATGCGCCCCAAATTTCTCTCTCCAATGTTGATAGTGAACGATATAAAAAATATCATGTCCCAGTCTCAAAATACGTAGGACCATAGTACGTGGCAATGGCTAGCTACGTAATCAAGTAGACTCTAGCCCAACTCGAATACATATATGCTGTCGAGAATAGGATAACATGTCTAATATTTAAATTTAAACTATATCTCAATCCACATGAAGAATAAATATATCAAATATAAACAATATATAATAAAGTCGGCCGCCTTATAACATACATGTCTGAACATGCTCGAGAATATAATAAGCTTGCAAAACTAGGCTACACATCAGATGATGTCATCATAAAACCTATAAGACGAAAGAATGAAAAAAGTACCACTAACGATATATGAACCCTGGAGACGCAATCATCAACCATATATATATTCTATAAAGTGAGCTCAACAATAAACTAAAGATATCATCGGGTCCTCAGACGGACGTAACAAGATATATAATATACATGTCGAATGAAGTATAATAAATAACATGTAGAAGAGTACAAACATGAAAGGCATGTACATCCGGGTGCGAACATGTGATAAGGAATACTACTACTAACCAATCTAAGTGAATGAAATTGCGGAGAATGTTTGCACACATGGGAATTATGGCTAAATATGGTAGGCCTAGCACTCATCCAAGGCTAGAAACCTTTTGTCTACACAAGACATCTTGATCGCGTAGCGTTGAACAAACGTCAGAGGCCAACTATGTATATCATCAGGAAAAGTGTAGAAGTTTCCATACGTGCAGTAATTGTCCTCCCTAACCGATGATTCTAAACAAGTAAGTTTTATCATGAAAATCAGAAACGGTTATACAAGTAATTCAATGAAACAAGTATTATCCAAGCAATATGAATATTTGTGTCTCAAGCCTATCATGTGTCAACAAGTCATAATAGGTCAACAGAAAATATCATGATGTAATAGATCAATGGAACATAAATAAGAAATAAAAATAACAAGTATGTCAAAAGAATAAACTAAAACATATAAATACTGTAATCATAAGGCAAGGGATACTTGCCTGTCGATCTGTCCAAGTCTGATGCACTAAGGTTGCAATTTTTAAGGTCTAATCCACAACGTAAATACAATCCAAAGTAATATTAAAATAAATTCTCACATTCTAATTCTTAATATATCTCCCTATAATTTTTAGGTTTCTTTTATAATTAATTCTAAAGAACCTACTTAACCAAAAGAGACTATTTATAATTAATATCAATTTATTTATTGTTTTGTAGCCTAGTTTTATAAGTATTTATTTACTATGCTTATTGTTTACTTACAACATAAATTCTAACTATTTTATTTAATCAAGTTAAATAATTATAGTTATTTCTTTATTTTTATATTATTATTCTAGCTTGTAAATATACATATTTATATACTAACTCATTCTTATGTAGTTTCTATATTCAAACAAAAAGAAGGCTTTAAGTAATTTACCTTTTTGATTAAGGGCCTCTGCAAAAAATTTCATTCTTATTATTTTGTTTTCCTACTGCTACTATGGAACACACATTCTCTTTGTATTAGCTTCCAATATTCCTTTTGTTTGCCATATGTATGGCTAGGTTCAATGCTTGGTTGTTACCTACTCCTAATCTATTCCTACATAAATAGTGATTCTATGTGAACAACATTGTGTATGAATACTCATGAAAGTTTTATGGTGATGGAACAGTGCATATATACTACAATCACTTCTTCTTCTCTCTGCATGAGATTCCTATATGAGCAGTATATATATATATATATTGATCATCATCTACTACCTCTACTAATTACTAGTGTTTAAGGAATAAGAATATAGGCTTACCCATACAACACATTCTTTAACGAAGGTTCCTCCTCTCTCGAGTCGACGACGATGGGATAATCGGTAAGGCCGTCGGCCGCGGGGGTGTCAGCCAGCGTAAATAAGGCTGTGTTTTATATTTGTGCATTTCATACTTGTGTTTTCGTCATTGGATTTTATTAGAAACTATCCTAGACCAGAATAAAACCTATTGGCATTGCCATGGACCCATGCTAGGACCCATGTATAAAAAGGATACCTTAAAATTGTAGAATTAGGGAATTTTATCCTTTAACCAGTATACCGATGGTATAATGGTATGTACCGTCGATATACTGATTTATTGGAATTGAGAACCTGATGTGTTGATAATCGGCATACCGCCGGATTACTGGTGTGTACTGATGGTATACTGGTTTGTCTATATGTTATTTTTTATTTTGAGATATTTTTTTATTTTTAGATATTTTGATGAATAGTGTTTTAATATTTTGATGAATAGTATTTTGATATTTTAGTGAATAGTATTTAGATATTTTTATGAATAGTATTGATGCATCATATTACCCATTGGTTTCTTGGTTCTCACTCACCCTATTACCCAATGGTTAGATAGTTTTATTTAAGTGGTTAGGATTGATTTAAATCATGACGTGGATCGTTGATGTGGCATATCCAACGGTCATGATTAATTCACCCCTCTATATATACCCTTTCACTTTCTCTCTCTCTTTTCTTTCTTTCTCCTCGCTTCATTTTCTCTCCACTTTCCTTTGGTGCTTGGAGCTTGGTCTTGAGGCCTAAGAGAGTGGTTTCTGAACCCTCTTTGTGGTGGAGTAGAAGATTAGGCTGGGAGCTCGACCTTAGGCAAGTATATCTTGCCAAATTTATGAACCTTAGATTTAGACTTTCTTTATTGTCATTATTTCTTGAATATTGTAGATGTAAATGTTTTATACATGATTTTCCATTACTTTATTTCTTGGCTTGATTTATTACCATATATTTTATATATGTTTATGCTCTTGCCACTTTTTAGATCTAACCATGAGATACACGGTGAGATCTTGGTATCACGTATGATACCCTTATTTTTATTGTATATTTTGGTCCCATTTTCTATATGAGACCCTCACATAGCCATGTATATTTTTGGTTTGGAGGAAATCGAGACATGTTTTGGTTTCCCAAAAAGCTATTTTTAGAGTATTTCAAGGAATTGATCAATAAAATCTTAAAATTTATGAAATCTAATTATTTCATGTTGTGGGGAATTCAATTTTATTTAATTTTGACTTTTAAAAATCTAAATTTCGAGTTAAAACAAAGTTTTTATGGCCGTTACAAGTTTTGCGTACATTCTGACTTTTCTGTGTTGTCCCGGACCGGTATACCGAAGGTATGCCGGTCTGTATATATGTGTATTCTTTTTTTTTGATATACCGTCGGTATACCGATATTTGCTCTTTTTGGCTGATTTTGCCTGTTTTTAGCTATTTTTGTCTATTTTTGATTTTTCTTCGAATATATTGACTATTTAACATGATTAGACGACCCTGTATAGGTAGGGAATGATTATATACTCTATATGCATTTTACATGAGTTTGTATACCCTATGTACTCGACACCATTATATGTCCTTTTCTGACACAATGTCTTTACATATGCTTTATTGTTCAGACCTGACTTCATGTATAGTTTGGGACACATACCCATTATATACCTACTTTGACCCGACTTTTGTATAGTTAGGGAGCTTACCCTTTATACATCTGTCTAGAATCTTTACCTTGTATAGTTTGGGACACCTACCTATTATACATCTGACCATACCTACTATGTATGATTTTGGGGCCACCTACCATTATACACCTGCTATGTATAGTTTTGGGGATACCTACCCATTATACATCTGACCAGACTTGGCATCATATATAATTTTGGGGCCACCTACCCATTATACATCTGTCGTGTATAGTTTTGGGGACACCTACCCATTATACATCTTCCTAGACTCTTTACCAGGTATAGTTTGGGCCACCTACCCATTATACACCTGCCCAGTACATGGCTTATAGTGGCTCGTAGTAGCGCACTCCCATTTTATTGTTTATATATTACCATGTTGTGACTTTTTTTAACTATCAAATCATTGTCCGGACTTGTGTCTCCCTGCGGGGAATACATGTCTAGGATGAATTTTACAAAATGCCACACCCAGAATCCTGAAATAAACTACTAAGGATTAATGACTAGCTTTAATGATCAGAGCATCGGGAGGGGAGAATCTCTAGGTTGCATAAAGTCCCGTTATCTTGATGTTAGCTAGAATAGATTTGTAGCATACTGTCGAGTATGGCACATTTTTAGCACACCATTGAGTGGAGCACCAGTAAATATAGTTATTTAATTTGTGGTTCGGATAGCTAGGACAGTCACAGGGCATGAAACCATAAAAATTCTTAGTATTGCATTTGTTAGTGATTAGGATTGTGATAACCCTAGTTAACTAATATCCTAAGTCGTAGGAAATGTTTGGTCGTGTTCCTTTGGTTGTGCGCTATTTACCTTGTCCTCGAGTATTGTCTTTTCTTTTCTTTTCTTGTCATATGTATCGGTGGGTGGCCAGTGGCTAAGTTCTTATTGAAAAAAGATCCATAACCCCGGTCCTTGTTTGGTTTAATGGTTATGGCTCTGATTCGAGAAGTTCCCAAGCTCTCTTGTCACATACCGACTTATCTTTTCCATAGTCATTATGTTCAGCTATTGCTCCTTTACATGTCTATTGCTTATGCCATATCCTAGATCTTGTACTCACATGCTATATTTGATCCTTGCACTGTACACGTTCACATGTCCCGGAATACCCTACAAGTTACTAGTTATTATTCTGGGATATTACATGATCACATGTTTACGTTTATTTCATTTGTCCCATGTTTACCTTATGTCACCAGTTATTTACTTTATGTCGCATGTTATTTAGCTTATTGCCTCTTCTATTTATCGAGACAACTACAGTAGTAGCGTACGAGTCTTGATCCGTATTTACCTATTTCTGTCCCTATCTGTTGTTGTGCTTTATTGAAGTA